>JANAVB010033616.1:12467578-12835078 GCA_029216955.1 Iris pallida
TCTGCCCGTTTTGCTGCACAGAGTTTCTTGAGAAAGCAGCTCGTGAGCTTCTTGGATCTAAGAATTGTGGGATGAAGGGTCCTTTACAAAATGACCTCTCGGATGAAGAGGATTATGACCCAGTTTGCTGACTACTTGTTGCTTTTCAGGTAAAACAATTTTCCCATTTTGCCTGTTCCCAGCATCATTTTAATACTCATTACAGTAGTATGATTTTATTTCTTATTCATTGATAGACAATTAGCCTAATTGTGGTTCTGTTGAGTTGAAACACCTTTACCCTAATAAGAGTAGCTTTGCAAAGTCGATGTTGACTTAAAGGGGCTCAGGATGTGGTAAAATGATTGTCCCCTCAGGTTTATAGCCATACTAACTGTTTGTGAAATATTATGGCAATTTTATATCTTTAAAAGATGTATATGTAGCTGGAATTTCCAAAATACAGATAAAATTTTAAGTCCATATCCAAGAATCCTTAATTTAAGTAGTTAAGCATAGCTAAGGCATGTCAATTTATTATCAACTTCCTGTAGAAGTAGACAAATAATGCCCTTAAAGCATATTATCATAGCCTGTACAAATTCAAGATAGGTAAGTTCACTCGATATTTTGGGGTAATTTACTAAAATAAAATTGTATATATTTGATTTTTTTAGAATTCCGGAAAATGTATTTAGCTTTTGGGCTATTTAGACTTCTACCCTTCCGAATGAACAAAAATGAGACATTCACCCCTGACGTATTTTGTTTTGAGCTTCATCTCTATTTAATGGCAAGAACAACATTACCATAGTTGACTGTGAGTTTGACTTTTTTTTGCCACTTTTGGACCATTATACCCCTCACGTGTAAAACACCTGTAAACTCTAGGTTGTTACTTTATTGGGTTGATGGAGTGAGAGTTGACTTGGTAAATTTTTTTGTTGGACACGTGGAAGAGGGCAGAGGTTGATGATGGAGGGTTTTTACACATATTTGCATATGACAACTCTTTAGGAATTGCAGGCTTGAATGAAGAGCATAGAGCTCAACAAGCTGAAAAGATCCAAACCTAAGATAATTTCGACCATTGTTTACATATTGCATTGCAGCCACCTACTGAGTCTGAAGTTCTTAGTGACTCAGAGAAGACACCCTCCCCTCCACCTTAAGCCCACGACTAATCCAAAGCCCACTAGAAGCACTAAATCAAAGTCCAGGAAGCACTGAATCAAAGTCCAGTCCCAAGAGCAATAAACCCATGGAACAATGTGCAGAAATCATACAACTTGGTTCTATTAGTACCCCCACACTGATGGAGGTTGTTCCTAGCATGCAGACTACTCAAGAAGAGGAAGTTCTACACTATTGAAGTAAAAAAAATCTGTTAACCCTTGGGGCATTAAGAGGGTTGTAGTTAAGTCAAGTCCTTGCACAAGTAGGGGAAGAGAGGTCAGAAGTTGAGAGATTGGACACAATCAGTGATGATCAAAAGCTTGGCAATATTTGTGATGAGGATGTTATGAGGTGTGTGGTTATACTTCAGATGATCTTTTGGAAACTTTTGGCAGTTTTTTGAAGAGGATTTCACCTTCAAAGGGAAGCCACACCAAAGAAGAAATCACCCACACCAAAGAAGAAGAGTCCCAAGAAGTAGTCCGAATGGGGGATGAAGGTTACGAGCTTCTAGAAGAAAAGCTAGTTGACATGCCTGATGGGCTAGGGAAGAATGCAGACGAGTTTAAACCTTTGAAAGTCTGGAAGTGGACCGCAATGAGTGTTGGCCTGATGATGACACCTATGTCCCTGAGACAGATGATGAAGAACCAGATGATGCAAACCTATCTGCTATGTCAGGGTTGAAGCCTTAGGATGCGTACCTTAGTGATCACTCATCCATTGATGAGAGGGAACATAATCCACATCAGATCCCACCTAATGTGGATGAATTTGGAGAATTGTGAACACTGCCGATGATCTATAAAGAGTAGACGTAAAGAGCATGTATTGCCTAAGAGAGAAATTGCAAATCTCTTTGAAGGCATAGAGTGGATGACAATCCATGAGGCAAGGAAATATCTCAGAACTAATGCAATCATCAACAAGTTTGTGATTAAGTATGGAAAAAAATGAGTCATATGATTAGGTGTGTTTGTAAGGAGTAGGACTGTCCTTGGGTATGTAATATTAGCAAGTTGGATGGTGAACATACGATGGATGTGAAGAAGTTGGTTGATTAACATACTTGCAATCCTGACCCATGGGACATGATTCATATGGCAGATTCATGATGAGCGTTTGGAGAAGTATTTAGTTAAATTTCCTACTTCACGCTCTGGTATGCTAGGGATAACATGCTAGAGAAGATTTATGGAAACTATGAGCAAAGTTATACTCAGATCCCTGAGCTATGCAACCAGATGATGAAAGTGAACAATGGTAGTTTGATTAAGTTGAAAAGGTACCTCATGATGGACAGTTTGAGCACTTGCGTTTGGCTTTCAAGGCTTCATTGGATGGTTTTGTTAAGGGGTGCAAACTATTGTTGGGTAAGATGGACGTTTCTTGAAGGGATTGTGCTTGCTGCTTGTAACCTAGATGGAAACAATGGTTTGTTCCACGTTGTCCTCTTCTTTTGCAAATCTAAGTGCTATGACAATTGCTATGCTTTTCTCAACATCATCGAAGACAAGATCACATTGCATCCAATGAGGTACACGTTCATTTCGGACAGGCAAAAGGGTCTCATTGAAGCTGTTGCAAACCTATCCCTGATAGTGACCATATGCACTGTTTTAAACACACGACAAAGAACATGAACACCACAAAGGAAAATGGATCACTAACGTAGCTTGGGGTGCAACCAAGGCTTACAAGTTATCCCATCACAATGAGTGGATGGGTCTTTGGAGGACTGAACTGCTGGTACTTATGATTGGTTGAATTCTGCTGTCCCATCCACCACTTGGTCAGGAGCTCACTTTCATGAAACAACCAAATATGAGCACATCTCAAATAACTTTTTAGAAAGTTTTGATAAGTGGAACTTGGACATCAGAAGTCTACCTGTGTGCACATTTATTTTGAAATACCATCTCATGATGATGTCACTTATTTATGTTAGAAAGTGCAAGGCAACCTAGTGGGATGAAAATGGGTTAGTCCCAAGAGTTGTGAGGATCATGAGAATGAGAAGAATCAGGTGAACAAGTACACAACTAGAGTTGTTGACTTCTTCATACATCAGGTGGAGCATACGTCTCAGGAGCATTGGTGTGTGGACTGTGGAGTCTATGGACTTGATAGCTAAAACATGCTTTTGTAGAGCTTGGCAAGTAATTGCGATACCTTGTGTTCATGCCATATGTGCGTTGAAGAGAAGAAGAGCTCATGGATTGAGTAAGTTATGACTTGTTTATGCTCGAGGATTTAGCCATCACTTGTACTTCTTTACAGGTTTGCAGTGATTATCATTGTGTGAAATCTTATATTAAGACCTATGAGGGTCTCATTCACCCATTTGCAAGCAAGAATGATCCTGTGAGACTTGTAACTTTAAGAAGTCTTTTTGACTTAAATTATGTGACATACTGATGACTTGATCTTTGTTTATGTGCAGCCTACAAAACTACGTAGTCCACCACTTATGTATGGGCCTTGTGGTAGGCCTAAAACAAGGATGGGGGATGAAGATGAAGCTGGGTACAATTCATCAAGGAAGAAAAGACCGATGCAAGAAGTTCAGGATTATGGTTATTATGAGAAGTTGATAAGGACGCACATCAGTCATCTTTGACGTATGTACACGAAACACAGAAGATGTGGTACGATGAACCCACCACCAATCAAATTTGGCTTTGACATGAGAATTCTATTTATTTTATTTTATTTGGATAAGCTCTAGGCTTGTTGGTAGCTATTCTTTAATGGATTTTCTCTCTTTTTTAGTCCTACATCGGGAATATTAGTTTTCTTTTCAGTTGCTCTTCCTATATAAGGAATAGGTCTATGGTAGAAAGGATAATTATAAACGATTAAAATATTAAATGCATGATTTTGTTTTAGCAATTATTGGTGCGTTTGTTGTGATTGAAGTGTGAAGCGGAATCCAACTCAGATGCGGTGGTGGATCCTATCCTGGTTTAATGAATTTTATTTTCTTGTACAAAAAAATTTCAACCACCATCATTTGTCAAAAGTTGCTTGACCTCTCCACTCTCACCTTCGTCAGAACTTCAACTATCGTTTGCCATCGTTGCCGTCGACCATCTCCTTTGCCACCAACATTAACCAACGGTCGAGTGAGTTTCTACCGGGTGCTAGATAATTAACTAGGTTTTTACTTTCCATATTAAATATTGTTAGGTAACATTAGTCTCTGTTTTTATGATATTATTATTAATTTATGCTGCCCACAAATATTGAGAGAGGAGTACTTCGGCTTGAAATGACACAACCAACTCTATATTAATCTTAGAATTGTTCTAAAAATAAAATATTTGAATTACAATATTTGTTAGAAAAGATTATTTGACTTTGAATTAATTATATGTACGCTATTACCATATCACAATAATTTTACATCTTTCATAAAATTGACTGCTGAATCATGCTTTTTGGTGAATGTATTTTGTACAATTTAAATGCTGAATATGTACTTGTACAAAACATGTACCGAAAATGTGTACTTTAGAAGTCAACACTATTTTGTGAAGTTTGATCGTACAAGACAAGCATATACATGTTTATATTTGGATGATGCAACGTGGATCGCGATTTTGGCCCGCGGTCCACGTGGCGCCTCCCCATTGGAGGGTCAACAACGGCAGGCCCAAGGAAATATGGGGTGCTTATGGGGTTCGGACACATGGCCCGCAGTCACGCTCCGCAGCAGAGATCGTGGGCCAAATATCATTTCAGTTATTTTGGATACTCTTTCTTTTGTGAAGTCAAGAACATATATGTACTTTCATGATACATTGTTGATGAATGAATTGCAAGCTTTTGAAAACTTGTTTGGATTCCATTGAAAGATTTATTAAAGATCATGTCTTCACATCTTATTGTTACATTGTTGGCAAACATCTCACACAGGTGTGAATTTTTCCTTCAATGGTTAACTTCATGCACATTGTCACCTATAGCCTTATGTGAAGTCCATGATTTGTAAATAATTAATATATGCATGCTTTATTATTATTTTTAATTGTGAGCCTTTTAGCTAGTTTTGTTTGAGTCCTAGTCTTGACCCAACCCCTCGGCCCAAGCCCATTTCCAACCCTTGAAGTTCAAATTTCAAACTTATGAGAAACATTCCTCTCGGATCCTATTTTCTAGTCCCACTACCCACACTTAACCCCCCAACACTAATTTTCTCACCATTATCTCCCTCGTACGCTCATTCTGCAGAAACAGAAAACTCACATAAGCTTTTCTCTCACCCAAAACCTTCACAAATAAATTCATAACTCCCTCCTCCCTCCACCAAATCAAAATCCGAGACCACCGTCGCGTTCGTCTCGTCGTCCTCTCTCAATCCAAATCCTACTCCCCCACCTTTCGAGCTTGTCCCCGCGTCGCTCCCGCGCGCGCCCTCTACCCGGCGTTCGTCGTCTCCCGTGCGCGTGCCCCGTCGTCGCGTATTTGTCGTGTGCGTGCACGTACCCATGCTCGCCGTTCCCGGTGTTGTTCCGAGTCCGAGGCCTCCCCTCGGTACTCCTTCGTGCAAGCCTTGGGTAACCTCTCCCCTTTTTACCTTCTGTTGTAGTTCACAGAACCCAATATGACTTTCTGGCCTTAGAATAGTTTCTGTAGATCAATATTAGTTCTGTAGATTAGTTTCTGTAGATTAATATTAGCAATGTTGGTAATAATTACTTTTTAGGAAACTTTGTTTAGGTTGCTGTTGTTTAATCTTTAATTAATTAAAATGTGGATTAATGAATTAGATTGTTTAATTATGTGATTATAAACTGGGTTGTATTTCTAAAAACCTAATAATCATTTAGTAAATGGTTAACAAAAGTTTTAGTGTTATTAAAGTATTAGTAAATAAAGTTTTGTTAAAATTAATACTCTTTATGTAAAAGTTGTAGGTAAAATTGTATAATTAATTTCTTATACATATATTCTCCTTTTAAGTGTTTTTAAATCAAAAAGGTTTTTGGTAAATAGATTGATAAAGAAAAGCTGAGTAATTTTCATAAAAGAGTTTTATTTGTTAAAATAATTAGTTTTTGGTAAAAAGATGGTTAATTAGTATTAATAATCGAAATGTTTTGTATTATTTTAAAATCATAACTTTGACAAGAAAACCGTATTTTTATGCAATGGTGTTATTTTAGTATTTAAAAAGTTAATTTCTCTTTTAAATTACGAAAAAGGGTTAAAAGGTATTTTCTAAGAAAAATTATTTTGTTAATTATTAATCCCAATAAATAAATTCTACTTTCAAATATTATTTAAATAAATATATTTTCCTACAAAATTATTAAATTCAAAGAAATACATCTTTAGTAATTTTCTTAAAAATTATTTATTTTACAACAAAATCTATGTTGTTTCAAAACGGTTTTACGTTAATGTTAGATTTGTAATTAAACCTATTTATGTACATATGACTTCGGTTAGGAAACACCCACCTATAGACTTGACCTAGCTTGTACCTTAGAATTTAGGGCGTAATTCTGGTTACTAAAACTGACATTACGATCTTGTAGGTTCTGATTGGTAAAACCCTAGCGATTACATTCTGGTTGCTGTCAAGTCAGGAAAATACTCTGAGGCAAGTTTCATATCTATTCCATGGCTGCGTTTTATTTTGATAATTAAATGTATGCATCAGTTAGTTACATGTAGTATAGTTACACTGATTCACCGTGAATCCCTCTCGGACTCCACATAGGTTGATGGATTATTGGATGACTATCTTGACATCTTAGTTATTGATTATTGATTATTGACTCATTGCTTGGGGATTGCTTGGGGGAGTAGTATAACGTCTGTGACCAAAGCCAAATATTAATCGTTTATTGCCTCGCGCTAACCCCTACCACACAGGGGGTTGAGCCGTATCGTATACTATTCGTTTTGCCCAAAACGTTAGTATAAATATTACCTCTATCCCAGCCGGTCACAGGCCCTGTTATATACTCAAACACTAGCTTGGTATTGCATCATTCTGGACATTGACATCATCTTGCTTGTTGGTCTTTTACTGTTAAATACAAAAAAATATAATATTTCTTTAACTGTCTCGTATTTTACATTTATTATTAATTTAGAATTGCTAGATGTGGATGAAATATGTACTTGCTCCCTCCTGACTGGAGACAACATTTTTAGGTGATTGCGATGAAGAGGAGCTGCCTTACTGCACTTTCTACGGGACAGACTTGGGTCCCGCAGAGGCTGAACCAGGAACCCCTGAACCCTAGAATGTTGGCTTAGCACTTTCCTTTACCTTCCTTTCAAAATCTTTTGTAATAAAATGAATTGTAGTTGTTTGTTTTATTTTCAGATTTTTTTCAGTTGAATAAAATATTTTATTTCCCTTAGATGTTTCTGCATGTTATGTTTCACTGCTTGATACAACTTACTGCCGCCGTCTCACAACGGTGCAGGCTGGGCATGATCCGACTAGACCCAGATTATTTGGGACGGGTCGTGACACCTTAACTTCCTCATTGAACCATGTGAAATTCTCACACATTTTGTAGTCAGATACCTACGTCTTGGATTGCTCTTCCAGATCCCTTAATACGTAAATCAAATAATTTTATGAAATCCTTCATTGAAATACTATACGTAGATATCTTACTATGTATCATTAAGATTTCCAAGGTTTATATGACATGTATAGGTTCCAGCTTGCATGGTAGTGTTGGAGATAGCTATCTTGTTCTATGTACTTTGTTAGTCTATTTGCCAAACAATCGATGGAAAAACTCAGTTGCAATCCCTAAGAAGAGATGCAAAGAATGCAGTTGCAATCCCTAAAAAGAGATGCAAATAATGCAGTTGCAATCCCTAAAAAAGAGATGCAAATAATGCTGATTGCGTAGCCTAAACGATTAAATAAAAATCGAATCGCGTTTGCAATAGCGGTTTCTCGAAGGCAACAAGAGATGATCAACAACAGTTGAGTCTCAGATTCTCGAAGGCAACAGAAAGAGGAAGGAAGAAGAAGAGCGGATCTCGCTGGGGTGTTGAATACCGGCGCTCAAAGCTATACCCGCAGTACGGATAAGCTCCCAGGAACCAGCAAGTTCAGGAGAACTTCTGGAACGCTCGTAAGTCAATATTTGAGACTTGAACGGGCTTCCTGGACTTAACAGACTCCCTCAACTCTCTTCTTGGTGCATCTTTCAAAGGAGGCCAAGGGGCTCTATTTATAGAGTGGAGTTGAGACTTCACCTCTTCTCCTATCCGATGTGGGACTAAAATATCAATACTCAAAAATAGAGTTTGATATTTTAGATCATCCCACAATCAGCATAGAAGTGTGCCAGTCCACGCCTACCCCCCGAACCCTCCCGTGCATGCACGAGACATCTTGGAGTCCGCGTCCGAGTCCGAGTCCGCACAACAAAAATTAACTTGCATCCTTGTTGGATTTAATCCTTTTTCCTTCTAGGAAAATACTTTCACATGGCACAAACTTGTGCCCCACTACACCTCATGTGCACACCTCAACACAAGCAATGCATTATATTGAGATACTCACCATTTGGTGTAGCCGATGTGGGACTATCTTTTCTAGTCCAAAGGCAAAAACACCAACAATCCCCCACATATCTCAATATATGGGTTGAGCGTTCCCCACAGTGATTGTCCATCATGCATTAGGAGAGATGTCGCTACGACTTGAATCTTCCCGCATAGGTTAAATAACAGCATGATACAAGAATGGACTAAGCCTTGAGTTCTGCACCATAACTGCAATTCTTCCTACTCACATAGTGACATCAACTGTGCTTCTGGCTGCACATTGAAGACCTTGTGCCAGCCTGGTTTCAGTGTATAATTTTTGGGCGTCTACAAGTTTACCCTCAAGAGACGGCCTGATATCTCTGTCCATACACTATAGGTGAGTTCTATATAAAGAGTCATTGGCATGAAGCATTGCGCTTCTTTGCGGTGCTACGCCGCTATGACATGGCTGACAAAGCCAAGGCATTACCCCTACCTGGGAACCTCATCGTAGTGTCATACTACTGTAGCATGAGGTCTCAAGCCTCTTTGTAGTGCCAAACTACCCAGCATGAAGCCTTGCGCTCCCTTGTGGTGTTACGCCACTATGACATGGCTTGCAAAGCCGAGGCTTTACCCCTACCTGGGTACCTCATCGTGGTGTCATGCCACTGTAACATGAGGACACCGGCCTCTTTGTAGTGCTGCCTACATCTCTTTATTACGATTATGCAACATTAGGCTACCTGCCTATATGCGGTGCTACGCCGCCTGTAACTTGGCTAACAAAGCCGAGGCATTACCCCTACCTGGGAACCTCATGGTGGAGTCACCCCACTGTAGCATGGAGTTGTAACACTCCTTTGTGGTTGTTGCGCCACCATGCTTCCTGTAAAGCATAACAGACCTTCACTCAGTCTGTGAACTCATTAAGGCATTATGCCATCCTTCTCACAGGATCAATTTTCCGTAGAAAATTCATAGTAGACAACAGTGGTTCTGGGTCCGAAACCCTTACATGTTCCGCAGAACAAGTGCCCACTGTTAACTAATATTTTTTCAGTAGTCCTCCCTTGAATCAAAAAATTAGATATCTGGTAGATTTCTCTTTGAACCAATAACATAAAATTTATTGATAGGATTATAATGACACAATATTAGAATGTCTTCAAGCCCATCTTCCTTGCTGTGTCCTCGACCAGCTGACGCTTGAGACCCTTCGTGAACGGATCCGCCAGGTTTTCCTGACTCCGAACATCGATCACTGCAATGACGCCCCTTTTTATGAGATCGTTCACTGCTCTGTGCTTCAACCGCACAGTCCTCTTCTTCCCGTTGAAGAGTTCATTTGATGCCACTGCTGCTGCCGCCTGGTTGTCACAGTATATCGGAATCGCCGGTATCTGAGCCCCAACCATTGGAAGGTCATACATGAGCTCCCGAAGCCACTCTGCTTCATCTGCTGCAGCGTCCAATGCAAAGAATTCAGATTCCATGGAGGAGCGAGATAACATAGTCTGCTTCTTCGACTTCCACGATATAGCAGCTCCACCCATGGCGAACACATATCCACCTGTGGAATATTCGCTCTCCACCTCTGAACACCAGCTAGCATCACTGAAGCCTTCCACTACTGACGGATCTCCGCTGTAGTATAGTGCATATGTCTGAGTCTTCTTGAGATATCTCATAACACGCTTCACAGCTTTCCAATGCTTTACGCCTGGATTGCTCGTAAATCGACTCAACATTCCCACTGCAAAGGCTATGTCAGGCCTTGTGGCAGTAGTAGCGTACATCAAACTTCCGATGACGCTAGCGTACTCCAACTGCCTGACGCTCTCCTTCGAATTTGGCTCCAGTTTCAGATCACTCCTGTACGGTGTATCAATAATAGGAAGATCTTGATACCCGTAGCGAGAGAGCATCTTCTCAATGTAATGAGACTGTGACAGCGCTATTCCAGTGCCTGTCCGGATGATCTTGAGCCCCAAGATTACGTCGGCATCCCCCAAGTCCTTTATACTGAACTTGGTCGAGAGAAATTTCTTTGTCTCTGTGACGCAGCTTAAATCCGTACCTAGGATTAGCATGTCGTCCACGTATAGACAAACGATTACTCCTCTTCCGTCAGCAAACTTCGTATAGACACACTTGTCTGTTTCACTGACCCTGTAGCCATTTGACCTTATCACCTTGTCAAACTTCTCATGCCACATTTTGGGAGCTTGCTTCAAACCATACAGAGACTTCATCAACTTGCAGACTTTGTCTTCCAGACCTCTGACGACAAAACCTTCTGGTTGTTGCATGTAGATCTCTTCGGTCAGCTCGCCATTAAGGAATGCCGTTTTCACATCCATCTGATGTATCACCAGCTTGTGTATTGCTGCTAAAGCAATTAACAATCTGATAGTTGTCATCCGAGCTACTGGAGCATAAGTGTCAAAGTAGTCGATCCCCTGCTTCTGAGCAAACCCCTTGGCCACTAGCCTGGCCTTGAACTTGTCAATGGTTCCATCTGCTTTCATCTTCTTCTTGAAGATCCATTTGCATCCGATGGGTCTTGCTCCTTCTGGTAGGTCGACCAATACCCATGTGTTATTGGAGGTGATTGAGTCAATCTCGTTGTCAATCGCCTCCTTCCAGAATATAGCATCTCTGGTCTTTATCGCCTCATCATAGGTAAGCGGATCTGCTTCCACATGATAGGTGACGAAGTCATCTCCGAAGTCTTTCGGCCTCCTCGCTCGCTTAGTTGACGGTTCAGCGAGTTCTGGTTCAGCTGGTGTCTCCTCGACAACAACTCCATCTTGGACTACTGGTTCGATAAAGATCTCTGTCTGCTCCGCACCCTCATTATTCTCCGGAATGTCCGCGAGAACAATGTTCTTGTGCCTTGCAAACTTTTCTTCAAAATATTCAGCATCGCGAGATTCGATGATATGATTTGACTCGATATCAAGGAATCTCCGAGCATCACTCTTCTCGGCATACCCCAGGAAGATCGCCTTAGTAGTCCTTGTCCCCAGCTTCTGAATCTTTAGATCCGGGAGCTTCACATAAGCCAGGCACCCCCACACTCGAATGACATTCAGGTTGGGTCTGACTTTGAACCAGAGTTCATGAGGAGTTATGTCGGAAGTTGCATACGGCACTCTGTTCAGAATGAAAGTGGCCGTTAATGCAGCTTCTCCCCAATAGCACTTTGGGAGACCCGCAGTCAACAGCATAGAGTTCATCATCTCTGTCAACGTTCTGTTCTTCCTTTCTGCTACTCCATTGGATTGTGGAGAATACGGAGCCGTCGTCTCGTTGATGATTCCATGTTCTTTGCAGAATGATGAGAATTCATGAGACCTATATTCCCCACCTCGATCACTCCTCAGCCTCTTGAGTTGTTGTCCAGTTTGCCGTTCAGCCTCGGCCCTGAACTCCTTGAACTTCTCGAATGCTTCGTCTTTAGATTTGAGTAAATAGACGAAGGCATACTTGGAGAAGTCATCGATGAAAGTAATGAAATACTTCATCCCGGCCTTTGTAGAGAATTGTTTGAAGTCACAGATATCTGAGTGAACCAACTCCAGAAGATCTGTGCTTCGATGGACCCTGTGGAAGGGTTTCCTAGTGATCTTCGTCTGAGCACATATCTCACATTTCTCTACCTTACCCCCACACTTGGAGATAAGTCCTAGACTAGACATTTTGTTTATTCGCTTACAATGAACATGTCATAGTCTATTATGCCACAACTCAAGAGAGTAATTCAAACTAGTGATAGCATTGACATTATTATGCTGGGTTACAACAAGCTGAATTTTGTACATTCCTTCAGTCTGAAAAGCTTTCCCGAAGAAAGTACCCTTCTTGGACATCACCATTTGGCCAGCATTGATGTCCATCCTCAAGCCTGCGTTGCAGAGCAGGCTCCCAGAGATCAGGTTCTTTGCGATTGCAGGAACATGCTTCACACCTTGAAGCGTCAGAATGTTCCCCGATGTAAGCTTCAGCTCCACCGTCCCGATCCCCAGTACTTCAGCTTGTGCCTGGTTCGCCATCATGACTTTCTCGGAAGTAGGCTCATAGGAGACGAACCAGTCCTTGTCTGAACAGACATGACATGTCGCGCCAGTGTCTATCCACCAGTCCAAGTCTGCCCCCACAGTTGCAACCTGTGCTATCATGGCAACCTGATTAGTAACCAAAGAAACCTTGTTAGGCTCACCTTGCTCTTTGGGCTTGGACTTGCATTCACTTTTATAGTGACCCTTCTTGCCACAGTTGAAGCAAGTCACATGGGACTTGGACTTCTGTTGCTTGAATCCTGGACCCTTCACTTTCAGATTCGAGAAGTCCTTCTTCTTGTGGTGAGAAGCCGCCTGCTTCCCTTTGTTCTCTCTGGTGGCTTGAACCAGATTCGCCGTTGCTAGTTGCTTGGACAGGGTGTCCAACTTCTGTTGAGAGCGCATCTCGTCCTCAACATGAATCTCGCTGAGGAGATTATCCAAGCTAATCTCCATCTTCTTCCTATGCATCCTTGCATAGATGTTGCTCCATCCTGGAGGAAGTTTTGCCACGATCCCTCCAACGACGAACTTGTCGACGAGGGGCATGCTATCGTCCTCCAGTTTCTGGCGCAGCTTCAAGAACTCTTTCACTTGGGGCAGCATGGTCTTCTCGTCTTCAAAGACCCATTTGTGGTATTTTTCAACCATGAACATCTTCGACCGGGCCTCGTCGTCGTCATACAGCTTCCCCACGGACTCCCAGATCTCTTTGGCAGAAGTCCTCTTTGTGTAGGACTCGGCCAGAGAGTCTTCTATGGAATTCAGGATCAGCAGCCTGCATATGCTGTTATCCTTTTTCCACTTCGTCTGCTTGCTCGTAGCAGCGGCCAGAACAGCAGCAGATCCTGTTGCTGGAACGATTGGTTCTTCCTCATCCAACACGTGATCAACATCCACGAGTTGAAGGTTCAGAGTCACCTTTCGCTTCCAGATCTGGAAGTGTTCGCCGTCGAATTTCTCCAACTTGTTAAAGCCGGTATCGACAAGCGAAGCACGAGTGTTTTCCATCGAATCGTATAGCTTTGAGATTGTTAGTCTATCTGCAAACAATCGATGGAAAAACTCAGTTGCAATCCCTAAGAAGAGATGCAAAGAATGCAGTTGCAATCCCTAAAAAAGAGATGCAAATAATGCAGTTGCAATCCCTAAAAAAGAGATGCAAATAATGCTGATTGCGTAGCCTAAACGATTAAATAAAAATCGAATCGCGTTTGCAATAGCGGTTTCTCGAAGGCAACAAGAGATGATCAACAACAGTTGAGTCTCAGATTCTCGAAGGCAACAGAAAGAGGAAGGAAGAAGAAGAGCGGATCTCGCTGGGGTGTTGAACACCGGCGCTCAAAGCTATACCCGCAGTACGGATAAGCTCCCAGGAACCAGCAAGTTCAGGAGAACTTCTGGAACGCTCGTAAGTCAATATTTGAGACTTGAACGGGCTTCCTGGACTTAACAGACTCCCTCAACTCTCTTCTTGGTGCATCTTTCAAAGGAGGCCAAGGGGCTCTATTTATAGAGTGGAGTTGAGACTTCACCTCTTCTCCTATCCGATGTGGGACTAAAATATCAATACTCAAAAATAGAGTTTGATATTTTAGATCATCCCACAATCAGCATAGAAGTGTGCCAGTCCACGCCTACCCCCCGAACCCTCCAGTGCATGCACGAGACATCTTGGAGTCCGCGTCCGAGTCCGAGTCCGCACAACAAAAATTAACTTGCATCCTTGTTGGATTTAATCCTTTTTCCTTCTAGGAAAATACTTCCACATGGCACAAACTTGTGCCCCACTACACCTCATGTGCACACCTCAACACAAGCAATGCATTATATTGAGATACTCACCATTTGGTGTAGCCGATGTGGGACTATCTTTTCTAGTCCAAAGGCAAAAACACCAACATACTTTGCTTTATTATTAGCTTTATAAAAAATTATAGGAAGGCCGACATACCCTCTCCTACCTATGTATTTTACTCGTTATATGATAACTAAGCCATACCTTCCCAAGAACACTCCAGCATAGTTACAGTACCGTTATTGACGGTTCTTCAAACTCCACCTTGGTGTTTGCTTTCCATACTGTTGGTGTTATCTGCATTATAAAAAGCCACGGTTGACCCAAGAGAATGTGGCATACCTGCATTATAGAAAGAACTCTCCTTCATTCTCCCTCGCTTCTCAGTAGTCAGTTCCAAGCTATATAACCAAGAATATCCTTGGAAGAAGACGACGGTGGTGGTAAGTTAGAAAACATATTAGCACGGCAGAGATGCCAATCTAAGAGGAGATGGAGAGGGAGAGGTGCGATAGAGTGACAACAGTAGGCATGTATCCATCAAGCCTCCCAATATCAATATCAGAACCATCAAGCCTCCCAGTATTGATATCATATTGGATTTCGACCCTTATGAGTATCGGTATTGGGCAATTTCGGCAACTTTGGATCTAAGTTTTAGAGTTCTTTGTTCCGAAAAGCCAGAAAATAATTGTTAAAAAACTAGAAAAAAAATACGACACATTGAGACATAATTTTGTGTATTGATATCTTCTGTTACGCTTGAATGGAATAGTATTTAACATTGAATAATTAACCGAGACAAATATTGTTGTGTATTGACTTGTTTTTAGAGTATACACATTCGCAAGAGATTCTTGCAAATGGAATGATATTAATATGAATGAATATAGTGAATTTATTGATATACAACTTTGATAAATGTTAAACATTAGAGTGTGGAGAAAGGGTTTGACACATTGTAGCACGTAGATCTTGAAACGACTAGGTAGTTGTGTTGATCACAATACTTTTTCCATACTACATTTTATCTTTACTAATTGATAGGAAAGGAGAGCCCCAATGTTGATATCTCCTTATTGACACATTATAGCATGCAGATCTTTGGAGCGATCTTTTTTCCCCTATACTTCTCTTTCTTTTTTATTTCTATTCTTTGCTGGTTGACCTGTAAAGAATTCTCCAATGTTAGTACCAATCAATATAGGTCGATATCGGTGGAAATCAAAACCAATATAATACGAGAGATATGCATCCATATGGAGTAATACATATTGGTAAAAATTACATTGGTGGAGCATCGGATCAAGACAAGCCAAAACCAATCTGATACGGTGGTACATGTAACTTTTTTATTTTATTTCAGCTTCCCTATTGTTAGCTTAAAGCCTATTTCTTATTTCATATAACTTATTCCAACCTTGTGAAGCACTCCCATCTTCTCTCTAGAACAGGTGTCAAACTAGATAGCTGCAATACGATGATAACCGCCTTGTCTATGTACTTCTTGAGGTCCCATAACCTTTCTTCCTTCTAAAACAAAGTTTTGATAGAACTATTTGAAGATTTTATGGCAGTACATCATTCCTGGGTGTTGTACATATGATTTGTTTTATTGGAGAGGACTGTTAAATGCATCATTCCTAGGTATTGTTGAGGCTCTTGAAGTTCAAAAGGTTAACTGCTCTCTGGAACGGGTCTTCTTTGTCTGATTTTGTAAGACCCATATTTTTGTGTATCTAATTAATATGTAACTTAGGCCCAAACCCGTTACCAACCCAACCCGAACCCAAACCCGTTTGGCTTAACTAATGTTAACTCGTGCCCTAGTCTTCCCACGATCCACTTTACCGGCCACTCACCCCTATTCCTCTCCTTCACGTAATAATACTCAGAAATCTTTCTTCCCCATCAGAAACATCACAGAACCTTCACAACTCCATTCTTCACCAAAAACTCCATAACTTTCTCCTCCCTCCACCAAATCCAAATCAGAGACCACCGTCGCGTTTGTCTCGTCGTCTTCTCCGAATCCGGACCCCTCTTCCCCACCTTCCGAGTCCGTCCCCGTGTCGCTCCCGCGACAGCGCCCCGCGCTAGAACCCGCGTCTCCAGCTCTTCCCGCGCACGTCCCCGTGCCGTCCGCGTGCACGTGTCCGTGTCCGTGCCCGTGCCCGCGTGCGTTCCGAGTCCGAGGCCTCCCCTCGGTACTCCTTCGTGCAAGCCTTGGGTAAACCTTTTCCCTTTCCTTCTATCATTCTTCACAGAACCCATATTTTACTTTCTGGCCTTAGAGACTGTTCTGTAGATTAATATTAGTTTATGTAGATTGTTGTTTAGTTTCTGTGTGTTATTAATAGCAATGTTGGTAATAAATTCCTTTTAGGAAACTTTGTTTAGATTGCTGGTTGCATAACTTTAATTTATTTATTTAATTTAAAATGTGGATTTATGAATTAGATTATTTAATTTTGTGATTATAAACTTGGTTGTATGTATATCTAAAAACCTAGAAATCATTTAGTAGATTATTTATAAAAGTCTTTATTTTATCTAGGCATTAGTTAATAAATGGTGTATTATAATTATTATTCGTTAAGTAAAAGTTTTGTTAGAAATATATAATAAAATTAATTTCAAATAGATAATGATATATATATTATAAATTCTCTTTTAAATGTTTTTAAATCAAAATGGTTTTCGGTAAATAGATTAATAAAGAAGCTAATTAATTTCTATAAAACGAATTATGTATTAAAATGATTATTTTGGTAAATGGTATTTAGTAATAAAATTCTAAATCTTTTATAGTAACTTAAAACCATTATTTTGGTAAGAAAATATATTTTATACATTAATTGCTATTTTATTAATTAATCTCGATAAATAAATTCTACTTTCAAATATTTTTTAGATAAATCTATTTTCCTACAAAATTACTAATTTCAAAGAAATACATTTTTAAGTAATTTTCCTTAATAATTATTTATTTACGACAAAACCTATATTTACTTAAACCGGTTATATATTAATTTTAGTTTAGTAACAAAATCTATTTTTATGTACAAATGGTTTCCAATTAGGATCAACAACCTGTAGATTTGGCCTAATTTTGTACCTTAGAATTAGGACGTAATTCTGGTTACTAAAACTGGCGTTACGATCTTGTAGGTTCGGATCTGTAAATCCTAGCAGTCACTTTCTGGTTGCTGCCAAGTCAAGGAATACTCTGAGGCAAGTTTCATATCTATTCCATGTCTGCGTTTTATTTTGATAATTAAATGTATGCATTAGTTAGTTACATGTAGTATAGTTACACTAATTCACCGTCGGACTCTACATAGGTTGATGGATTGCTGGATGACTATCTTGACATGTTAATTATTGGTTATTGATTATTGACTCATTGACTTAGAGATTGTTTGGGGGAGTAGTATAACGTCTGTGACCAAAGCCAAATCTTGCTCGTTTCTCGTCTCGTGCTAACCCCTACCACACAGGGGGTTGAGCCATACCGTATACTATTTGTTTTGGCCAAAACGTTAGTATACATATTACCTCTATCCCAGCCGGTCACAAGCCCTGTTATATACTCAAACACTAGCTTAGCATTGCATCATTCTGGACATTGACATCATCTTGCTTGTTGGTCTTTTTACTATTAAATACAAAAAAATATATTGTTTCTTTAACTGACTCGCACTTTACATTTATTATTAATTTAGAATTGCTAGATGTGGATGAAATATGTTCTTGCTCCCTCCTGACTGGAGACCCAACATTTTTATGTGACTGCGACGATGATGAGCTGGCTTACACTTCCTATTATGGGTCCGACTTGGGTTCTGAGGACTTAGCTGAACCAGGACAGGAACCAGAAGTCCTAGCTGCACCCTTTTCTGATTAGTTCACTTTTCCTAAAGTTGTAATAAACAAACCTTTGTGATGTTGAATACTTTTGCTTTTTCTTCATTTTTATTTCGACTTTAGTTGTACTTCAGAATGTTTAATAAAATATTTTATTTTTCGTTTAGACATTTGTACTGCTTATGTTCACTGCTTGATACAGCTTACTGCCGCCGTCTCACAATGGTGCAGGCTGGGCATGATACGACTGAACCCATTATATTGGGATCGGATCGTGACATATTTTTAGTGGTGGCCCATGCAGGTCGGTTCTGTAAATTGGTCTGGTCAACTTAGTTTAGACCAACATGCAGTTCTGTAACTTGACATAGGTCTAGATGGGACTTTAGGAAAACAGACTCTAGAAACAACCAGAACACCCAGATTAGTTTTACCCTGTCATAACATAGGGCCGAAATTATTTATTTATAATATCTATTTTTGCTTGCTTATAGTTTCGTAGGTTACCTTGCTTATGTTTATACCTAAACCTTACCCAGATTAGGCCAATTGTATGATGGTATATTTTACTGCCTATATTATTTTCTAGATTTTATATATATTTTAGTATCCCATGGCTTCCGGGGATTATTTTCCTCCACATCCTTATCAAATTCTAGCATTCCATATGATCTATACTCTTTCGCTATTTGTGGATTAATATTAGATTTTTTAATCCCCTTCTTCAGCAAACCTATTTCCAATTTCTCCATTAGTTTGATCAAATCTTACTTCTCTATATTTACTTAGAATCTAGATCCATTCACTATTTAGAGTTTCAAAATTCTCCTTTAGCAAACCTAATAAACTCTTATCTACCCAAAGTATTTCTACGACTAGTGTATTCAACCATTTGTCTTGATCTTATTTCCAATTGACTTTTTCGGAATCAATCATGTACCGTATTCTTCTGGAACCATAAAGTCCTAAGGTTAATTGTTAACAAAAGAATTGGTTCAACTTAGCTGATCACGAATCTTCTAAAGGAATTATTTTTCAAAAATAAATTCCAATATTGGATATTTTCCTAAGTTATTCCAAAGACCGAGAGTATTTTCATTTGTTGATTTCCTCCACTAAGCAACTTCTTGATCAATTCAAGGCCTAGAAAACTTCTAAACTCAATCTTTGAGTACCATGAAGCAGGAACGGTCATAGAATTGATTCTATTCTATTATTGAATTTTTTTAGTCATTAGAAAACTTTTGAATCGTTGAGCTATCCCTTTGAAATTTCCATGGACAAAGTTGAAAAAATATTCAGTGACCTAATATGGTTTCGCACATATGCGTTGCAACCATTCATCTGAAATATGGAAACTGCGAGTTTACTGTAGCTAGTTGCGCACTGGCGAGGCATATACTCTAAGTTGAAGTGATTTCAGGTGTTTATAGGTTTTCGGATATTATTGAGACTATGTCCTAAATGCATCATGTTTGTCTCCTATGTTGTTCAGCCAGAAAATGGATAAAGTTGATAACTACTCGGTAACATTTAATTATTCAAGTTATGGAGCCAAAAATTCACTGCTGTCAGGTGCACTCTGGCGAGGCATGAATTTGAGGCAAAGTGACTTCGAATATATTTGGTTCCCGAATATTATTAAGACTATATCTATACCATGGTTGTCTTTTTAGCACCATCAAATTATTCTAACTTTTGTCCGATTAGAGGATTTGTATTTCTAGCGGTTGTTGTTGGCCCATTGGTCATGGTCAAACCTGATTTTAATAATTGATCAAACTCTGTCTCGATATAAATGTAAGTCAATTCAGATGTTTACCTACGACGTTTTGGACACTGCTCAACAATGGATATCTACGATGTTTAAGACTGAAGCCGTTTGCCATTCCAAATGTATTTCTGTCAAAGCAATATAATTTTTTATTTTATTGAGTTTAGGAATACATTATACACCAAGTCGTACTGGCAAATAGGCTGTCCGAAATCGTTTTTCAAAACTGACCTCTCTTTAAAAATGACCTATGTTTTTGAAAAACATCCTTTTTAGAAAAGCTTCTGAAGGACTTTTCAAAAAGCCTAAATTGATTTTTCTCAAATGAACTGGTAGAACCCTAGCAGAACTCGGCCCGAGTTCGGCCAGAGTTTGGCCAAGTAGAACGTTAGTGAACGTTTGATTTTGAACTTGGTCATCCTTCAGTTGCGGTTTGTTACAAAGAGTTCTTTCCGAATTCTGTCCGAATTCTGTCAGAGTTCTGTCTTTGGAAAAACTATAAATAGAGAAGCATTTCGATCATTTCAAAACACCAATTCACTTTCAATCTCTTCTCTTCTTAAGCTTACATTCTTCCAAAGAGTTCTAAAAAGCTTTCATTTTCAAATCCCAAGCCAGTTACAATCCTCTAGTCGATTTGCCAGTGCAGTGCGATCTAAAAGTTTCAAGAGCGATCGTAATCAGAGGCTTGATAGAAGATTCAACTCTTCACAATTGAAGTTGGTCGAGTTCTTCGTATCAAAGCTCGCGTCTGTAGAAGTTGCAAGGACTTCGTATAAAAACTTGCAAGATTTTCCAATAGTGGATTCAACTGGAAGCTAGAGTTCTTCCGACTGGACTAGTCCTCACAAAAGGAAAACTAGTATAAATCTTGGTGTTTGCGTTTGCCTTCTGATCACTTTTAATTTCTGTCATTTACTTTGTGATTATTTTTATATCTGTGATCTAACTGTTAACAAGATTTTTAATTAGCAATATTCCGCTGCCTACTCTATTCATCCCCCTCTAGAGTATTCTGCTTTATGATTTCGTTCCTACAATTGGTATCAGAGCGGGTTATACAGGTAAAGCAGGTAAAATTGCAGTTATATTTAATTGTTATATAGATAACAGCATTACACATGGCAACTGTGAAATTCACAAGTGAAGGCCAAGCCACAAACAGACCTCCACTGTTTGACGGCACAAACTACACTTATTGGAAAACACGTATGAGTTTCTTTCTGAAATCTCTTGATTTTGACTTATGGTCTGTAGTTATTGATGGCTATTAAAAGCCACCTCGTATTAATGTTGATGGTGTTTTAGTTGAAAAACCCCATGACAAATATACAGAGGAAGAAAAGAAAAAGGTCAGTCTTGACGCACGTGCTATTAACGCTTTATTTTGTGCTTTAGACAGAACTGAATTCAACAGGGTGTCTACTTGCACAAGATCAAACAAAGTGTGGAAACTTCTCGAAGTAACCCACGAAGGAACAACACAAGTCAAGGAGTCAAAGATCAGCAGACTTACTCAGGAGTATGAGGCGTTCAAAATGAAGCCAAGTGAATCAGTCACTCAGATGTTTACAAGATTCTTGGATATTGTAAATCCTCTGTCTTCACTAGGCAAGGATTACAGTAACCATGAGAAGATTCGCAAACTTCTACGAGCCCTTACAAAGAACTGGATTTCAAAGCCTACTGCAATCATTGAAGGGAACGACCTCTCAACAATGTCTCAAGAAACACTCATGGGTAAGCTACTCACTCACGAGTTAGAACTTCAAGATTTTGAAGATGCTACACCAAAGGAGAAGTCAGAGAAGACGATCACTCTCAAGGCTCAACATAGAAGAACCATCGAAGATGATTCTGACGACAGCGACTCCGACTCTGAAGATCAAGCTCTTCTGGTAAGAAAATTCAAGAAGTTCATGAGATTTAACATGAGAACAAAGGACAGCAAAGACAACAACAACAACAACAATGAGGAAGATCCTATTTGCTACGGATGCAAGAAGAAAGGACACATGAAGAAAGATTGTCCCTCAGCATCATCATCAAAGAAAAGCAGCAAATATGACAAAGGCTACCTGAAGAAATCTACATCAAGGAAGTACGCCAACACAAGCATATGGCATGAAAGTGAAGCCAGCGACTCAGAAGATGAACAATCAGATGACGCTGCAAATGTATGCTTGATGTCTTGTGATCAGGTAATTACTAATCCTCTATTTGATCCTTATGATGATTTCACCTTTGAGCAACTAGGAGAGGCTTTCAGTAGACTGTTAGATGATTACAGGAAATTGTGTAGCAAATATGAAACCTCTAAGATGGTACTCAAAGAGTACAAAGGTGAAATAGGAAGACTTATCGACCTACTAGATCATGTTAGAGATAATGACTCTTCAAATGAGTCTGGTGAGCTTTCTTCTATTAAATTGTTGTTACACGAGACTGTTAAGCTATCCGAAGAAAAAGACCAAACTATTATCCAGTTAAAGGAAGGCCTATCTAAGGAGAGAAAGAGTCTCCAGTGTGCACATGTCAGATTAGAATCACTTACATCTGACTATACTAGATTATATGACACTTCCAAAAAGTTGGAAATTAGTTTAGGAAAACGGCCTGAGGTTGCTACTTCCTATTCTAACACGTGTCAATTACCGAATCATCGGAACACGCCCAACACTGTCAGACCAAACCATACCACGACTATGCCCAAGAAGACTAATAGGCATGCATTTTTCTATACTAGAAAACTAAGACCTACAATCATGCACCTCACACTACTTTCAACACTCAACATGCTAAATGTCATTATTGTGGCCTCATTGGTCACATATCTTCTGCATGTAGAATCAGAAAGTTAGTAGATTTAAATGTTTATGCATGGATACCGAAAACTAACCAGTCAGGACCCTACAAGAAATGGGTACCAAAAGTTTTATCTGCAAATTGTTTTGTAGGTGGGACACCCTTCACATGCTAGGAGCAATTGGATCCTCGACAGCGGTTGCTCACGACACATGACCGGTGACGCTTCATTATTCGTAATACTGTCGAAGAGGAATAAAGAAGGATACGTCTCCTTCGGTAATAATTTAAGAGGGTACATAATCGGTATCGGTGACATTGGTAAGGCTCCCTATCCAGTGATTAAAGATGTTTATCTAGTTACTGAGTTAAAACATAATCTGCTCAGCATAAGCCATTTAGTTGATCATGGTTATGGTATTAACTTCGTAAAAGATAAATGTACTATAATTGATAGTTCAACTGGTAGTACTATATTTGAAGGTATTAGGGAAGACAATATATATGTATTCTATTTGTTGGAAGATGCTAACACAGCAGGTAGATGTTTGATGGCCAAAAGCGTTGAGAGTCAACTATGGCATATGAGACTCGGTCATGCAAACATGGATACAATTTCAAGATTATCTACGAAGAAGTTGGTACGCGGTTTACCGGATATTTCTTTCAAGAAGGATACGGTATGTAGTGAATGTGAAAAGAACAAAGCTACCAAATCCGCATTCAAATCTAAGAACACTGTAAGTACCACTAGACCTTTACAACTGTTGCATATGGACTTATTTGGACCAAGTAGAATTGCTAGTCTAGGTGGTAAGTTATATGCATTTGTCATTATAGATGATTTCTCTAGATATACATGGGTTTATTTTCTTGCACGCAAGAACGTTGCATTATCAGAATTCGTCACCTTTTGCAAGAAAGTACAGAATGAAAAAGGGTTCATGATTACTCGTATTCGTAGTGATCATGACGACGAATTTGAGAATGCAGAATTCAAGTAATTTTGTGACACACACGGTTATCTGTATGAATTCTCTTGCCCTAGGACTCCGCAACAAAATGGAGTTGTGGAACGTAAGAACAAAACTCTATCTGAAATGGCTAGAGTTATGTTAAACTAGTTTAGTCTACCTAGATACTTATGGGCTGAAGCTGTAAATACAGCATGCTATATTCTCAATAGGGTTCTAATTCGACCTATATCGAAGAAGACTCCCTATGAATTATGGTTTGATAGAACACCAAATGTTTCTTATTTCAAAATCTTTGGATGTAAATGTTTTATTCTTAATACTAATGATAATTTGAGTAAATTTGATGAAAAGGCCGATGAAGGTATATTTTTAGGTTATGCAGCAAAGAGCAAAGGATACAGAGTCTTCAACAAAAGAACCATGATCATCGAAGAATCTATCAACGTCAAGTTTGATGAACTAAATCAACACTTAGACGATGATGACAATGAAGACATAATTGCACCAAGTACAGCTACTGCAAAACCTTCACACAAAGATACAGAACCATCACATCAGGCATCAGATGAACCTCCAAGCAAAGAAGCCGGAACTAGCAATCCTGAGACTACACCAAAAGAGATGAAATTCTTGGCTAATCATCCAAAGGACTTGGTAATTGGTGAGATTACCAAGGGTGTAAGTACTCGTCCTCTAATAAAGATATAGCTTCTTGTGTTGCTTTTGTCTCGCAGTTTGAACCCAAAAATATTGATAAAGTATGTAGTGATAATTTTTGGTTAGATGCTATGCAAGAGGAATTAAACCAATTCGAACGGAATCAAGTTTGGGAACTTGTTTCCAATCCCATTGATCATCCGGTCATTGGCACTCGATGGGTATTCCGAAATAAACTGAACGAAAATGATTTAGTAACTCGTAATAAGGCTCGACTCGTAGCTCAAGGATACAATCAAGAAGAGGGTATCGACTACGATGAGACTTATGCCCCAGTTGCGAGATTAGAATCCATTCGCATGTTATGTGCATTTGCTTGTTTTCATAATTTTAAGTTATTTCAAATGGATGTCAAAAGCGCATTTTTAAATGGTTTTATAAAATAAGAGGTTTATGTAGCTCAACCACCCGATTTTACTGATTTCAAATTTTCTGAAAATGTTTTCAAGTTGAAGAAAGCTTTATACGGTTTGAAACAAGCCCCTCGTGCTTGGTACGATCGTCTAAGCTCTTTTCTACTTGATAACGGTTTTTCAAAGGGAAAGGTTGACACTACTTTGTTTATAAAATCTTTGAATAACAATATTCTTTTGATTCAAGTCTATGTAGATGATATTATCTTTGGATCTACTGATGAATCTCTTTGTCAAGAATTTTTAAAATGTATGCAGAATGAGTTTGAGATGAGCATGATGGGAGAGCTAAAATTCTTTCTCGGACTGTAAATCAAACAAACCAGCAATGGGACGTTCATAAATCAAGCAAAGTACACAAAGGATCTATTAAATAAGTTCAACATGGAAACAACAAAACCACTTAGCACTCCAATGGCAACTTCAACCAAGCTTGATATTGATGAACAAGGCAAACCCGTCTACATACGTAAGTATCGAGGTATGATCGGTAGCTTACTATATTTAACTGCTAGTCGACCAGACATTATGTTTAGTGTTTACTTATGTGCACGTTTTCAAGCTAATCCTAAGGAATCACATTTGTGCGCAGTTAAGCGTATCTTCCGATACCTTAAAGGCACTTCTTCTGTCAGCTTATGGTATCCTAAAATCACGTCGTTTGACCTAACCGGTTATTCCGATGCTGATTTTGCCGGATGCAAAGTAGATAGAAAAAGTACCAGCGGCACATATCATTTCCTAAGAAAAGCTCTAGTCTCTTGGTTTAGTAAAAAAGCAAAATTCTGTTGCATTATCAAAAACCGAGGCTGGGTATATCGCCGCAGGACGTTGTTGTGCACAAATTTTGTGGATGAAACAAACTTTAGAAGACTATGGATTGCTTTTTACACACATACCCATTTTCTGTGACAACACTAGCTCTATTAATTTGACTAAGAATCCAGTATGTCACTCTCGTACTAAACATATCGAGATTCGACATCACTTTCTTAGAGATCATCAACAAAATGGAGATATAGACCTTGTATACATAGACACTCGGAATCAATTAGCTGACATACTCACAAAACCTCTAGCGGAAGATCGTTTCAATTATTTACGTCGAGAATTAGGCATTTTAGATGTCAATAATATTAATTAATTTTATTTTATTAATTAATTTATTCGATACTCATAAACTGTTTTTGAGACGAGCCTAAAAAGAGTCTGTCTGTCACCACGACTACGGTCGAAGCGAAGCGGTACTTAAGAGTTTTCCGGTGAACCTCCGTCAGCTGGGACAGTACTCCTACAGCTAATCGAAGACAGATACTGAGTAAAGAATATTAATTTATAAAATAATATTAATTATATTATTTTGAGATTTAAAATTACTAAACTCTGAATTAAACATTTGAAACGAATTAATGAAAAAGATGTGGCCTCATTTATATATATATATATATATATATATATAGCCAGGCAACCCTTGGCGAATTCGGCCCGAGTTCGGTCCGAATTCGGCCAGAGTTCGGCTGGGTATATATATGTACCAGCCAGAACCCGAGGCCCCCATCTTTTTCATTCTTCCAAACATCCTCAAACAGCAGCAGCCCTGCCTCCAAACCCTAGTTTCTTCTCCACCCTTGTTCTTCCAATCCGTATGGAGATTTTCGTCAAAACTTTGGATTCGTGCGGAGAATCTCGTCCTCAACAGCATATCAAATTCTTGGAAGGTATAATTCCTTCTCTCCTCCACTTTTTAATTGTTAGGGTTTCTAGAATTTTTGGGAAAGAATGCCTAAGTTCAATCCCTTTAAGAGAAAGAAGACCAATGCCAGTGAAGAGGCATCGTCTTCGGATCCGCATACGGATTGCCTCTTTTCTCCGGTCCAATCGGACGACGGTGCATCGGACGAGTTTTACTTTAAAACTTCCGATCAAGCTTTATTGTGGTATGCCGATTTCATTATGCGTACTATTTGCAGTGGTTCACCGATTAAATGGACTGTTTTTCTCGATCACCGCCCTTACTTTGAGGCATTAGGGTTACAACACTTTGTTACCTTACAATTCTCCATTGCTACTAATGCCATTAGATTATTCTATTGTAATTTCGTGTTAGACACTTTTACCGCGAGAACACGTGTCGGAGGGATCGATATCGAATTCACTGATGAAACGTTAGCGGAAATCCGTGGTATTCCAAACGAAGGTGCCCTGCTCGATGGCATCACTGTTTTTGATTTCCCCGATGGTATGACTCTCGTTAGTTTCAAGAATGAGCTTTGTGCGCCCGCACGCGCTCGTCCTGGAAAGTTCAAGGCCAATAACTTGAACTTGTTTAACTACGAATTACATCGCATATCTATTCCACTTTACTTCCTAAATCCACTTCCAAAGATGATGTCACTGCACTTGAGCTTTCTGCTCTTTATCACATTCTTAAGGGGATTCATTTTCCTGCCCCTAAGACTATCATTCAGATGATGGGAAGATGTCGCAGAAGAGACCGCAACCTATCTTATGCGATGATCATCCCTCGCATCTTTCATAGATTTGACATTGACCTATCTACTTGTGCTGTTGACCCTGAACCCAAGTTCCTCAAACTCTCTCGTCGCAGCATTGCCACGGTTCCTCCACCTACTGTACCTGCTCCTCCTGTACCTACTTCCACAGCACCTGGACCTCCTCATTCCTACCCTATGACATTTGAGGGTATTTATCAGCACCTTTCAGATCTGCAGTCATTCTATGTTGACACTTCTAGGAAATGTGAGTTCCGTGACGTGACTCGATTCCAGGCTATTGCCAACTCCTTCGTCGATATGAGATTTGCGCAGACGGGTCACTCTGCTAGCTCTCTACCTCACAACCCTTCTGTTTCTGGATACCGCGTTGATGATGAGGCGATCCACTCTCTGTTCCAGCCAGAAAATGCCTGCGATTGGTATCGTACTACTGGTGCCACTCCTCATACCTCTGGCGCTGGTACTTCTGGACATGCTGGCGCAGCAGCAGCTGACGATGATGATGAGGATGATGACTTTTGAGATGTTATGACTTTTGAGACTGATACTTTTGTCTTATGTTTACTTGGAAATGCTCCGACATTCCAAGATTTTATAAGTACTCTTATTTTAGTTATTATCAGCACTCTTTTTATGTGACTTCTCATAGACATGGTTTTTATTATGCCTCAGTTTGGCATTTTAGTTTATCAGCACATTATTTGTTTTAGTTTTTCTAGCATTATCTCTCTTTCTGCTTCATATTAAAACTGCCTGTGACAAATAACATACCTGTGTTGTGTATACAATATCTTCTTAACTGTTTCTACCATGCCTGTGATGACTGTTTTATATTTTTTTGTGTTTCTTCACTGTGTGTTACTTATGCATTTATTGCGGGGGAGCTTTCTCTTTTACAATTATTTTGCTAAGTGACAACGGAGGAGAAATAGATCTAACATCTTCATGAATGCAGGTTAAGAACAATTTCTCATATACATTTTTGAATTGATCCAAACTTAGATGTTATATCGGCAAGGTTTGTCAATTATCAAAATGGGGGAGATTGTTGGCCCATTGGTCATGGTCAAACCTGATTTTAATAATTGATCAAACTCTGTCTCGATATAAATGCAAGTCAATTCAGATGTTTACCTATGACATTTTGGACACTGCTCAACAATGGATATCTACGATGTTCAAGACTGAAGCCGTTTGCCATTCCAAATATTTTTCTGTCAAAGCAATGTAATTTTTCATTTTATTGAGTCTAGGAATACATTGTACACCAAGTCGTACTGGCAAATAGGCTGTCCGGAATCGTTTTTCAAAACTGACCTATCTCTTTAAAAATGACCTATGTTTTTGAAAAACATCCTTTTTACAAAAGCTTCTGAAGGACTTTTCAAAAAGCCTAAATTGATTTTTCTCAAATGAACTGGTAGAACCCTAGCAGAACTCGGCCCGAGTTCGGCCAGAGTTCGGCCAAGTAGAACGTTAGTGAACCTTTGATTTTGAACTTGGTCATCCTTCAGTTACGGTTTGTTACAAAGAGTTCTGTCCGAATTTTGCCCGAATTCTGTCAGAGTTCTGTCTTTGGAAAAACTATAAATAGAGAAGCATTTCGATCATTTCAAAACACCAATTCACTTTCAATCTCTTCTCTTCTTAAGCTTACATTCTTCCAAAGAGTTCTAAAAAGCTTTCATTTTCAAATTCCAAGCCAGTTACAATCCTCTAGTCGATTTGCCAGTACGGTACAGTCTAGAAGTTTCAAGAGCGATCGTAATCAGAGGCTTGATAGAAGATTCAACTCTTTATAATTGAAGTTGGTCGAGTTCTTCGTATCAAAGCTCGCGTCTGTAGAAGTTGCAAGGACTTCGTATAAAAACTTGCGAGATTTTCCAATAGTGGATTCAACTGGAAGCTAGAGTTCTTTCTACTGGACTAGTCCTCACAAGAGGGAAACCAGTATAAATCTCGGTGTTTGCGTTTGCCTTCTGATCACTTTTAATTTCTGTCATTTACTTTATGATTATTTTTATATATGTGATCTAACTGCTAACAAGATTTTTAATTAGCAATATTCCGCTGCCTACTCTATTCACCCCCCTCTAGAGTATTCTGCTTTACGATTTCATTCCTACAGTTGTCTCTATTTTCATAAATCTCTTATCACAAGCCTGAAGGAATAGATTTTCTATGAAATTCTACTTGATTTTCCTAGAACTTATTAGGACCATATCGATCTCTATTAGCTCAATCTCTTTCCTGGTTTAACTTTAGTGCGTTGCATATATTTGGTTACATATTTTGGAAGCTATAGATAGTTGTGGATAGCTTTATATATTAAATAGTTGATATACATCTTATGGATGACTATATGTATATAGTGTATAGCTATATGCGGGATAAACATAGGTTGTTACCTATCTCATTTCTAGTAAGGGCGTCTTTGGGATCAATATTAGTTAGCTAAAGGGTAGAAAGGTAGAAGAATAACTTGAGTAAGCTAGTCTTGAGAGAGTGGTATATTTTAACTTGTGGCTTATTGGGTTAGAACCGTTAGTAGTGCTCACTAGTGCCTAAACCTCATTCAAACAAATGAAGGTATTTGACGACTTTGAATTTTATGATTAAAGAAGAGTTATGGAAGATAGAGAAAGACGTAGGTAGAGTTAGCGAGGAAAGTCTAAGATTTGGTAAGATTCTTCCATGGAGGAAGTGAATTTGGATAATATATAAACATGAGAATATGAGGATCAAGTAAAGAAAAACTTGACGAAAATTAACTTTTATGTTTAGATGACTACTGTACCCAGAAGGGACGAATATAACCATGGAAGGAATATCACAAGCAATGGAATGATAGGTTCTAGAGAAGGAATAAGCTGTGAGAAATTGAGATAAGACTATTGGCATGCAACTTTGGAAAGAAGCAATTGTGTTTGCAATTTCTACCACATTGGAGACTCATATTAGTTATGGTAAAAATAATTGAGATTTTGTGATATTTTTGCTAATGTGTTTGGATGTGAACGATTGACATGTGCATGGTTAAAGATTAAAATTTGATTAGTGATTATAATTTGGTCAATTGATTTCAAGAATTGAAAATTCTCGAATATAGATCATGGATCAACTTTCTAAGGATTTACTATAGCAAGTGAAGATTGTGACTTTGATGTAGTCAGTTTTGGAAGAATGACTGACAATAAGAAATTGAGGCCTGTAAAATAATTTGATCGAGAGAAATACTTAAAATTTGAAATACATTTGGCATACGAGTTACATACAACGACGGATGAAAATTTGATCTAGATGATTTGTGATTCCAAATAGATATAGTTTTAATACCTTGGAAGCTGCCTTAGTTTTCTGTAGATACTGAGAGTTTAGCTAGTTTAGCGAATTTGAATTTGATTTTTGTATGGGTATTAGTAAGATGGTTATCTTGTAAGTCATTTTTTTCTTCTGCATATCCTATCTTCTGACCGTTGAAATAGTGATACGATATTCTTTCTATCCCCTTTGATCATCACTTAGTCCTCAATGAAAATATCCTATCTGGTTACATTTCTATCATAGCTTTGTTATTCTAATCACCCTCGCTATCCTACTATCATACAACTTGTTGATTTTTTTTTCCTGAGTCACAAACCCTTATACCCGATTCTAATTTGATTTGGAATTTTAGTCCATGATCTTAGAAGATTCTATTACTTTCTGCCTTTTCAATAAACTGTTCACGTTCGTTTTCTTCTTGCCTTTTCTGTTTCACGAGACCTCATTTGATTTTTCCCAATTTTATGATCATATTTTAATCGTACCTAGATTTTTATCGTGCCTAAAATGATTTTGATCACAACAATATTCCAACTCTATCTCAGATCATATATAGATAATTCTGATCGTGCCTATATTTTATCATTGTACCTTGAGATCATGCCTAGAATCCGTTCTTGTCTGATGATTTAAATCTGGAATGATTTATAGAAAGGATTTATGGAGTATATGAGTTTTGGGATAAAGATGAGATAAACATGAACACTTGTGATTTGAATCAAGGAAAGGATAATTAATGATGTGAATACCAAGCAAATTGACATTGTAGATTAGAGGTTGGTAAATGATAAGCATGGAGATGCACTATAGGAAGATGCATGATGAATCAGAAGATATATAAAGGACGACCGAAACAAGAAATTTTGGACTTAAGGTGTGACTAATTAAGGATGACAATCGTATGAATTGAAGGGTGCAAAAGATTACAAATCAGAAATCAGAGATAGAAGGTTTGTAAATAATACAAGGTTGGGAGATGTAATAAGATATTTTTTGATAGAGAAAAAGTTTGGTCAAAATGATACAGTAAAATCAAACTGAAGGATTCGAGCTTAAATAGGATAATTAAATTTTTATTGAGAATTCGGGATCAAATATGTAAATGAGGATATGGAATCAAGATATATACATGTTGATGAAAATGGACGTCTAAATAAATTACAGAGTGATCACATATGAGTAAGGAAAGATAATTTTTTTTACTAATCATGACAAATTGGAGTATAGAAGCGTGATGTTGGATTTTAAATGTGATATTGGGTTACTGAGGCTTGATACTAGAGTATTACGACAAGATGGAGTGTACCAAATTATGATATTTTGGTCAAGAATGAATAAGATGTATAAGAACATGATTGGAACACATGTAGTAGTATGACATAGAGTTAAATTTTGCATATATATTAGCAAGCTAAAGGAAGTACAAAACATATTGCGGAAAATATTATATGAAAAGGTGGGAAGACAAATTTTCCAATGTTATGACGGTGATTGACAATTCAGATATGAAAGCAGAAAAGCCATAATTGTGGATAGTGACTGTGTTCTAAAGAGGAAAGAATGTTATTTGGAAAAGAATGGATGAACTGATCAAAATATTTTTCCATTGTAGATTAGCCATGGGACGGCTAACATAGTTTCATTTGAGACAGTTAAGAGTGTAATGCCCTTGCTTGCTGAGACTTGATTATATCGTATCTCTATCCTTAAATTTCGAGGACGAAATTTTTCTAAGGAGTGAAGGTTGTAAGACCCATATTTTTGTGTATTTAATTAAATGTAACTTAGGCCCAAACCCGTTACCAACCCAACCCGAACCCAAACCCGTTTGACTTAACTAATGTTAACTCGTGCCCTATTCTTCCCAAGATCCACTTTACCCGTCACTCACCCCTATTCCTCCCCTTCACGTAATAATACTCAAAAATCTTTCTTCCCCATCAGAAACATCACAGAACCTTCACAACTCCATTCTTCACCAAAAACTCCATAACTTTCTCCTCCCTCCACCAAATCCAAATCCGAGACCACCGCCGCGTTCGTCTCCTCGTCCTCTCCGAATCCAGATCCCTCTTCCCCACCTTCCGAGCCCGTCCCTGCGTCGCTTCCGCGACAGCGTCCCGCGCCAGAACCTGCGTCGCCAGCCCTTCCCGCGCATGTCCCCGTGCCGTCCGCGTGCACGTGTCCGTGTCCGTGCCCGTGTCCGCGTGCGTTCCGAGTTCGAGGCCTCCCCTCAGTACTCCTTCGTGCAAGCCTTGGGTAAACCTTTTTCCTTTCCTTCTGTCATTCTTCACAGAACCCATATTTCACTTTCTGGCCTTAGAGACTGTTCTGTAGATTAATATTAGTTTTTGTAGATTGTTGTTAAGTTTCTGTGTGTTATTAATAGCAATGTTGGTAATAAATTCCTTTTAGGAAACTTTATTTAGATTGCTGGTTGCATAGCTTTAATTAATTTATTTAATTTAAAATATGGATTTATGAATTAGATTATTTAATTTTGTGATTATAAACTTGGTTGTATGTATATCTAAAAACCTAGAAATCATTTAGTAGATTATTTATAAAAGTCTTTATTTTATCTAGGCATTAGCTAATAAATGGTGGATTATAATTATTATTCTTTAAGTAAAATTTTTGTTAGAAATATATAATAAAATTAATTTCAAATAGATAATGATATATATATTATAAATTCTCTTTTAAATGTTTTTAAATCAAAAAGGTTTTCGGTAAATAGATTAATAAAGAAGCTAATTAATTTCTATAAAACGAATTATGTGTTAAAATGATTATTTTGGTAAATGGTATTTAGTAATAAAATTTGAAATCTTTTATAGTAACTTAAAACCATTATTTTGGTAAGAAAATGTATTTTATACATTAATTACTATTTTATTAATTAATCTCGATAAATAAATTTTACTTTCAAATATTTTTTAGATAAATCTATTTTCCTATAAAATTACTAATTTCAAAGAAATACATTTTAAAGTAATTTTCCTTAATAATTATTTATTTACGACAAAACCTATATTTACTTAAACGGTTATATATTAATTTTAATTTAGTAACAAAATCTATTTTTATGTACAAATGGTTTCCAATTAGGATCAACAACCTGTAGACTTGGCCTAGTTTTGTACCTTAGATTTAGGACGTAATTCTGGTTACTAAAACTGGCGTTACGATCTTGTAGGTTCGGATCTGTAAACCCTAGCAGTCACTTTCTGGTTGCTGCCAAGTCAAGGAATACTCTGAGGCAAGTTTCATATCTATTCCATGTCTGCGTTTTATTTTGATAATTAAATGTATGCATCAGTTAGTTACATGTACTATAGCTACACTGGTTCACCGTGGATCCCTCTCGGACTCTACATAGGTTGATGGATTGCTGGATGGCTATCTTGACATGTTAGTTATTGGTTATTGATTATGGTTTTTTTAGGGGCACCACAACTTCTACTAGGGGGCAGCCCTTACTTAGGGGCCGCCCAAAAAGTAGAGATTTTATTAGGGGGTAGCCCACATTTTGCTAAGGGCAGTCCAACCCCCCAAACTCTCATTTCCTCCCCAAACCTCATTTGCCTATCTCTCCTCCAAAAGAAAAAAAGAAGAGCTCTCTCTCCCTCTCCCAAAACCCTAGTCTCTTCTCCTCCACCACTCTAATCCTAATTCCTCTACCAAATTTTTTTAAGAACACTCCTACATTCGACGAGATGACACGCAAGTCGAAGAAATCAGATTCTAGGTATGTTCTTCCCTAATTTCTTCTATAATTTTCTACATTCTATTCGAAACCCTAGAATAGTTTTAATTCTCTAAAAACTTTTGATAATTTAGGTTTAGAATGTCTTTAGGGTTTATGAATGGCATTTTCGAACACGACAAACCCACAATTTTTCTTCAAACCCTAATCCTAGAAAATGACAAACTAGCGAGTCGTTTGTCTGTCGGCCCTGAGTACAGTAGGACTGCCAAGCATGTGGCAGTCCACATGTAAACAAGGACTGCCAGAGTCCTGGCAGTCCTCTTTCAATAGAGGATTGCCAGGACTGTGGCAGTCCTTATTTGCAATTGGACTGCCACATGCCTGGCAGTCGTACTGTACTCAGTTTTAGTTCTGGTCTGGGGGTGGAGGATAGGGGGTAACAGTTCTATTTTAGTTTGTATTATTTATTAACTGTACGGTCGCACAATCCATTGATCTATAGGGGTAACAGTCCTCCGGACGCACCAAAAAGAATACGCCCCACCGCGTCAAAGCGGAAGGAACGCGCGGAACATCCTCTTGAGCGTCCGATTACAATTTCCGAACCGGCACGCCAAGGTCGGTCTGGTACACGGAGACCGCCACCGGGACCACAAGCTCGGTCGAAGCAACGAGCTCGTACTCCTTCTCCTTCTTCTAGTGATGACGACGATGTGCTAATTAGCCAACCACCACGTCAAGGTGGTTCTGCTCCATCTGAGAAGGGCGGTCCTTCTGAGCCGCATGTCCGTCCGCCACGTCAAGGTGGTTCTGCTCCATCTGAGGAGGCCGCTTCTGAGCCGCATGTCCGTCCGCCAGGTTGCTCAATGTTGGCTTCTTTTGAGAACCATATTGCATATGTAATATGGAAGAACCCGGTATGTACATTACTTTTATAAGCTACCAGTTTAGTATATGATATCTATATGTATTTCATATTTTTTATGTTTTTATATGTTGTTTGATATACAGAGGACATATCGTATCCTTAGGGCTGTGAGTCACGGGAAGAAAACCGTGTCTTAGCCGTTTAGAAGCTTATCGGAGGCCGTCCAGGTTAAAATCGTACCGAGCGGTTTGCATAATTTGGCAGATTATGCCTATAGGACAATAGATAGTGCCCTCATATCCGCCTTTGTGGAGAGATGACACCCGGAGACCAACACGTTTCATCTCCCATGCGGGGAGGTGACCATTACACTTGACGACGTCTACCAGATACTGGAGCTACCAGTTACGGTCGCGTCATGACCAAAGAACATTACAGAAATGAAAAATCCATAAAATGGTACTCGAAGATCGTCAAGTTTGTCTCAAGTAACCTTGAACTTGAGGAAACTAGTTTTACAACTCTCCCCGGCTTCAAGAAATCATATGGAATTCCTCTGTCATTTCTGGTGGAGCACTTCACGAATATGGAATTGGATGAGGATGATGATGAGTTGGTCGACACGGTGGCCCGTGCTTACATGTTGTTCGTCCTAGGAACGGTGGGCATTTCGGACAAGTCCGGAACCTCGATACATGCGAGGTACATGCTCAATTTATTGTCCGTGGATGACTTCATTGATATATCGTGGGGTAGCGGTATTCTCGCCTATCTTTACCGCGAGCTCGGCATCGCATCCCGTGTCGGGACTAAGACAATTGCCGGATGCCAGACTCTGCTACATGTAAGAAAACTTCCAACAATTTAATCTCGTATACTTCATTTTGTTGTTTATATTTTGTGAATATTAACTTATAAATTGAATATGCATGGATATACGAGCACTTTCCGATGCTCAGGCGGGGTGACCTGAACCCAAACTATTTTGAACACCTTCCTAGAGTGGCTCGATGGAGGCCGGCCCAGGTGGAAGCCAAATATTGGCAAATACTGGCTTCCATTCGTGAAGTACTTGACAATTTGGTACCAGAAGAGGTAATAAATTGGGACTTATTTTTTCATGTTAAGTTTTTTTGCTGTTAACTATTTTTCTACAGATATTTTGGGATCCATACCGGGATTTTTGCGAGGGGAGTCGTGCCATCCAACAAGTTTCTTTATTTCATGGCATGATCACATGCTATGATATCACGGAGCCGTACATGCCTGATCGTGTACTTCGGCAGTTTGGCTTCGTGCAAAGTGTGCCGAAGCGCACACTAAAGATGTTGGAACCTCCCCGCGGGACCCAACCATTGAACTACAAACCGGTGTATTTCGACTGGGTGACCGACTTCTACTCCGAGTGGCAAAGGCACCTGCTTGGGGAAGATGAGAGTCAACCGGTCACCCGGATGGCCGACTGCAGCGAGGACTACATGCCGTACTTCCGGCGGGTCTGACATCCTAAGTTGTTGAACCCTACAAACCCGGGTCCCGAGGCCGTAGTAGCTGTTGGAAATCTTCCTTCGAAAAACATCTTGTATGTTTCATTGGTGAAGATGGTGAGTTCCGCATTAGTAATTAGTTTGAGATTTTCATGTTTGTAGACTAAATTCAATTATACTTTCATTTACAGTCTAGAAGGGCGAAGGAACTGGCCAAGACACTTCAGAGTGCTTGCCAAAGTGACACTAGTGTCTTGGTCGCCAACGAGCTTGAGCGCATCGACGATGAGGTTGAGTTCCCATTCATGCATAATGCGGAGTCTCGTTCGAAGGCCCGCCATGATATGTAGTATGATTGTCTGATGTCTGATTGTATGATTTTGAATATTTTGCAAACTTGTTGTTGTTTGATTGTCTGAAGTTGGCTATTTTGGATATTGATATTTTTGGATGTTGATATTTTTGGGTGTCGAACATGTTGTTGGATACTTGTGTTGAAATACTTGTGTTGGTTATGTGTTGGATACTTGTGTTGGTTATGTGTTGGATACTTGTGTTGAAATACTTCTGTTGGATATGTGTTGGATACTTGTATAAAACAAATACTTGTGTTGGATGTGTGTTGGATACTTGTGTAAAACAAATACTTGTGTTGGATATGTGTTGGATACTTGTGTTGAAATTTTCTGTACATGGCTATTCATCTAGGACTGCTAGACCCAGGGCAGTCCTTTACATGTGTTGGACTGCCCTGGGTGTGGCAGTCCTAGATATAATGTTCTGTGATCTAGTCACAGAACATTTCATCTAGGACTGCCACACCCAGGGCAGTCCAACACATGTGAAGGACTGCCCTGGGTGTGGCAGTCCTAGATGAATTATTCTGTGACTTGATCCCAGACCATTATATCTAGGACTGTCACAACCAGGGCAGTCCTTCATATGTGTTGGACTGCCCTGGGTGTGGCAGTCCTAGATATAATGTTCTGTGATCTAGTCACAGAATATTTTATCTAGGACTGCCACAACCAGGGCAGTCCAACACATGTGAAGGACTTCCCTGGGTGTGGCAGTCCTAGATGAATTATTCTGTGACTTGATCACAGAACATTATATCTAGGACTGCCACAACCAGGGCAGTCCTTCACATGTGTTGGACTGCCCTGGGGGTGGCAGTCCTAGCTGAACTATTCTGTGATGATTTCATTCACACATAAATTCATCATAGAGTTTCAGAGCTAGGACTGCCACACCCATGGCAGTCCTACACTGAAGTAGGACTGCCAGGAAGCTGGCAGTCCTAACTAAAACTTGATGTGACAGCAAGTTTTAGTTAGGACTGCCACAACCTAGGCAGTCCTACTTCAGTGTAGGACTGCCATGGATACGGTAGTCCTGATACTGATACTCTGTGACAGAGTTTCTCAAACTGAAACGCTGTGACAGTGAACACATATAACACAGGTACACTCATATAACACATATAACACAAGTAGGCACATATAGTACACAAGTAGGCACATATAGTACACAAGTAGGCACATATAACACATGTAGACATATATAACACAGGTAGGCACAAGTAAACACATATAACTCAAAATTTACTCCATATATATTACTGGACTTCATATTTCACTGTATACAAAAGTGGTCCTCCATATACAAAATGTCAAACTGTAAATATATATATACTTAGTCGATTTCGACGTCGTAGTGGTCAGCAGGTAAGTCTCTTGGCTCCTCAATCTTCGGTCTACTGCTGAATGAAGAAAGCGATAATGATATTATTTACAGAAGATTGATAATGGAAAAACAACAGTAGCCCACACGACCAGCATCATTGAGCCTGTGTAGAGATCACTTTACAAGATTGCTGGCTAATTCTAAGGGCAAACAATCAGAAGTCACGAATAAGGAAGTGAGAGAGAAGTTCTTTGAATTATTGAAACGGCTTCGTGGCCGAGATAACGCTGTTAATCCAGATGATTTGGCCAAGCTAATAATCTTCCACTTGTGCCAAACAGTATTCTTCACAAAGTCTGGCGGTTCAAATTTGCCGTACAGATTCTTAGCCTTGGTAGACAGTGTGGACGTCATCAATAGTATATGCTGGCCAAGATTAATCCTGGCATATGTAATGGATAGCATAAAGAGGACTAGAAGCAAAACTGAACGGGGGGATTACTCAATGGCTTACTCCAAATTGGAACGTTGCACAATATACTTCCTCTATTGGTTTGCAGAACATAGTATATTTGTGAAAAGTAAGTTCGACCCAATTCGTGATTACCCAAGATTTTTCACATGGAATGGGTACGAAATCTCAAATTTCCTCAAGGCCGAATATCACAACAACTTGAGATCGAAGATGATATTCGAATATCTGGTTATACCTGTTGGAGAAGAAGAAGGGCACAAAGAAGATAAGCCACCTATACAAGAAGTTGAAAAAGAGGGAGAGGAAGAACACCAACAAGCAGGTGGGGATAACTTCGATGAACAACAGATACCACAGCATGATGAAATCGGCGCTGTGATGGACGACTTAGCACAGGAATTGGAGGATTTGAGAAGACATCATTCTGATATTCTTGCGCAGAATGAAGAACTCAAAGAAAAGTTAAAAGAGATGGAGGCACAAGGAGCGCAGTTACGTGCAGCCAACCTTGAGAACGAGAAACTCAAAGAAAAGTTGAAAGAGCTCGAGGCACAAGAAGCGCAATAACGTGCAGTCAACGTTGTGATGGAGGGCTCTGTGCATGAACTGGAGGATTTGAGAAAGCAGAATTATGTTCTTATTGCTGATAATGCACAGCTCATCGACAATGTTAAAAAGCTACATGCACAAGGTAAAATCTTTTCTATTTCAAATTTCTGATTTGTAATCTTCCAGGAGAATGGCCATTCTTCGTGTATAATAACACGGAGAATGGCATTCTCCGTGTTATTTGAAATGGATACTTGCTATTCTCTATCATTTTGGTACTCGGTAGGTTATTCTCCGTGTAATTCCAAATAGAGAATGCTATTCTCCGTGTTATATTACACGGAGAATGTCATTCTCCGTATTAGATTCATATCATACATTTCATTGTTGTTTGTTTTATTTTAGTACAAATAATCGAGCAGCTCAGAGAAACAAATAAAAGGCTCGTTAATGAGAAAAGGAAGCTTCAAAATAAAGTTGAATCATTGAATATTGAAGCCATTGAAAAGGATGCAAAAATTGCTGATCTCCAAGCCATTGTTGTAGCATTGCAGCATAAGGAGACTCAAGCAGCTGCTGAACTTGCTGCTCCAAAAGAAGCCAAAAGAAGAGGAGGATCGGAGGGAAAGAGGTTAAGAAAACCATCAGCGGCATTAGCCGATGAAGATGTTACTCCCTTGGAAAAGAATACAATTAGAGAGGCTAATAAAAAGCGGAAGATGAATGCCGCTCCGAAATCCAGAGAAGACGCCAAAATGGATGAACTAAAGAGGAAGGGTGTCATACTAAGGGAATGCGATGAACTCTTACTTTGGAAAGATGCGGATGAAGAGCTGAAGAAGCATTACATCGACATCGTAATTCCCAAAAAGAAGAGTCCAAAGTATGTATTCTGAACTCGACCAATCTCCGTCCAATTCATAACGGAGAACAACCATTCTCCGTGTCAGTTGGACGGCGAATGACCCTTTTTTTCTTTTTTGTTTCTAGACTTTTTTCACAATTATGTCCTGAGAATCTCTATTAATTTAATCTAAACTAAATTTATGTGCTGTGATATTGTATACTTATTTTTGCCGAAAAAGGGTGAAATTGAAGTTGTAATCCAACTGTCGGCAATAGACCTGCAAGACATACTCAACTATGAAAACATGGAGGCTGGCATACTGAACCTAACAATAAGGAAGCTGAGAAAAATTCAAGGCATTGCAAGAAGGTATGCCCCGTCAAGTTCAAAGGACATGCAATATAAGTGGTTTGCATGCTTGATGCCCCACACATTGGTAAGAATCCAAACAGAAAAATTCATATTCATGTGTACACCGATGAAAAATGACATAAAAAATTACTCATGATATTGTGTTTTGTTTTTGGGAAACAGAACATCGTTGAACGTACCATTAAACCAGAAGCAAAAGCCGGTGCCCTTGATCTAGGAACGAAATCGTAAAACAGAATACTCTAGAGGGGGGTGAATAGAGTAGGCAGCAGAATATTGCTAATTAAAAAATCTCGTTAGCAGTTAGATCACAGATATAAAAAATAATCACAAAGTAAATGACAGTAATAAAAAAATGATCAGAAGGCAAATGCAAACACCGAGATTTATACTGGTTTTCCTCTTGTGAGGACTAGTCCAGTCGGAAGAACTCTAGCTTCCAGTTGAATCCACTATTGGAAAATCCCGCAAGTTTTCGTACGAAGTCCTTACAACTTCTACAGACGCGAGCTTTGATACGAAGAACTCGACCAACTTCAATTGTGAAGAGTTGTATCTTCTATCAATCCTCTGAATACAATCGCTCTTGAAACTTCTAGACCGCACCGCACTAGCAAATCGACTAGAGGATTGTAACTGGCTTGGGATTTGAAAATGTAAGGTTTGAAAAACTCTTTGGAGAAAATGTAAGCTTTAGAAGAGAAGAGATTGAAAGTGAATTGGTGATTTGAAATGATCGAAATACTTATCTATTTATAGTTTTTCCAAAGACAGAACTCTGACAGAATTCGGGCAGAATTCAGACAGAACTCTTTGTAACAAACCGCAACTGAAGGGTGACCAAGTTCAAAATCAAACGTTCACTAACGTTCATCTTGGCCGAACTTTGGCCGAACTTTGGCCGAGTTCTGCTAGGGTTCTGCCAGTTCATTTTTGAGAAAAATTAATTTGGCTTTTTGAAAAGTCCTTCAGAAGCTTTTTGTAAAAAGGATATTTTCAAAAACATAGGTCATTTTTTAAAAAGATAGGTCAGTTTTGAAAAACAATTCTGGACAGCCTATTTGCCAGTACGACTTGGTGTACAATGTATTCCTAGACTCAATAAAATAAAAAATTACATTGCTTTGAAGGAAATACATTCTGAATGGCAAACGGCTTCAGTCTTGAACATAGTAGATATCCATTGTTGAGCAGTGTCCAAAACATCGTAGGTAAACATCTGAATTGATTTGCATTTATATCGAGACAGAGTTTGATCAATTATTAAAATCAGGTTTGACCATGACCAATGGGCCAACAATCTCCCCCATTTTGATAATTGACAAACCTTGCCGATATAACATCTAAGTATGGATCAATTCAAAAATGTGTAATACCAGAGAAAATAAAAAATTGTTCTTAATCTGCATTCATGAAGATGTTAGATCCTATTTTTATGTGTAATACCAGAGAAAATAAAAAATTGTTCTTAACCTGCATTCATGAAGATGTTAGATCCTATTTCTTTCCCGTTGTCACTTAGCAAAATAATTGCAAAAGAAAAAGCTCCCCCGCAATAAATGCATAAGTAATAAACAGTGAAGAAACACAAGAAATATATATAAAACATTTATCACATGCATGGTATAGACAGTTAAGAAGATATTAACAACACAGGCATGGTATTTGTCACAGGCAGTTTATATGGAAGCAAGAAAAGTAATGCTATAGTAAAGCTGAAACAAATAAAATACTGAATAATAAACTAAGTGAAATGTATGCCAAACTGAGGCATAATAAAAAAAAACATGTCTATGATGAGTCACAAATAATAACTAAAAGAGTGCTGATAATAACTAAAATAAGAGTACTGATAAAATCTTGGAATGTCGGAGCATTTTCAAGTAAACATAAGATAAAATATCAGTCTCAATAAGAATAATATCTCAAAAATCATCATCCTTATCATCATCGTCAGCGGCTGCAGCACCAGCATGTCCAAATGGACCAGCTCCAGAAGTACCAGCTACAGAAGTATGAGGAGTGGCACCAGAAGTACGATACCAATCGTAAGCGTTCCCTGGCGGGAATAGAGAGTGGATCACCTCATCATCAACGCGGTATCTAGAAACAGAAGGGTCGCGAGGTAGAGAGCTAGCTGACTAACCCGTCTGCGTAAATCTCAGATCGGCGAAGGAGTTGGCAATAGCCTGGAACCGAATCACGTCACGGAACTCACGTTCCCTGGAAGTGTCAACATAGAATGACTGCAGATCTGAAAGGTGCTGATGAATACCCTCAAATGTCATAGGATAAGAATGAGGAGGACCAGGTGCTGTGGGAGTAGGTGCAGGAGCAGTAGGTGGAGGAACAGTGGCAATGCAGCGACGAGAGAGTTTGAGAAACTTGGGTTCAGGGTCAACAACACAAGTAGATAGGTCAATATCGAATCTCTGAAAGATGCGTGGGATGAGCATCGCATAAGAGAGGTTGCGGTCTCTTCCGCGACATCTATCCATCTTCTGAATGATAGTCTTAGGGGCAGAAAAAGGATCCCCTTAAGAATGTGATATAGAGCAGAAAGCTCAAGTGCAGTGACATCATCTTTGGAAGTAAAGTGGAATAGATGATGCGATGTAATTCGTAGTTAAACAAGTTCAAGTTATTAGCCTTGAACTTTCCAGGACGAGCACGTGCGGGCGCACAAAGCTCATTCTTGAAACTAACGAGAGTCGTACCATCGGGGAAATCAAACTCAGTGATGTCATCGAGCGGGGCACCTTCGTTTGGAATACCAAGGATTTTCGCTAACGTTTCATCAGTGAATTCGACATCGATCCCTCCGACACGTGTTTTCGCGGTAAAAGTGTCTAACACGAAATTACAATAAATAATCTAATGGCATTAGTAGCAATAGGAAATTATAAGGTAACAAAGTGTTGTAACCCTAATGCCTCAAAGTAAGGACGGTGGTTAGGAAAGACAGTCCATTTAATCGGTGATCCGGTACAGATAGTATGCATAATGAAATCGGCATACCATAATAAAGCTTGGTCGAAAGTTTTGAAGTAAAACTCGTTCGATGCACCGTCATCCGATTGGACTGGAGAAAAGAGGGAATCCGTATGCGGATCCGAAGATGATGCCTCTTCACTGGCATTGTTCTTCTTCCTCTTAAAGGGATTGAACTTAGGCATTCTTTCCCAAAAATTCTATAAATCCTAAGAATTTGAAAGCGGAGGAGAGAAGGAATTATACATTCCAAGAATTGGATATGTTGTTGAGGACGAAATTCTCCGCACGAATCCAATGTTTGCACGAAGATCTCCACACGGATTGGAAAAACAAGGGTGGAGATGTCACGCCCCAGAACCAGAATACTGGAAAGCGGGGGCAGACATAGCAAGCTACGTATATGAAATGGATTCCATCTCGCTATACGGTCACGGCTGTCTAGATATATGAGGGTTTAACTACAAGCCAAAGTCTCTTAAGGTCATGAACAAGCCTAGTGTCTCAATCACAAGCAAGTAAGTAAATGTTGCAAGATGTAAGATCACCAAATATACAATAGTAAGGCGTCCCAAACATTACATATTCAGTTGATCATGAAGCTAGTCGTTACAAAATGTTAGGACTAGCAAGAGTTTTAGTCATACATGATCAACCCTAGGATCTGTCAATCATGTTACAGCCCGTAGGCAGACAGAAAGTAAGTACAATCGAGCTAAACAAGTGCTCGTCGGCTAAACGCCTCAAAAGAATATTTTTACAATAAAATGGGAGAGCCAAAATAACCCACTCGTTGCCCTGGTTACGTCTAGTCGCCACCATCGGACTGGAAAGTCGGTAGATCCTCTGGAGCTGCTCCGAAATCTGGCCACACAAAACCAGCTGGGTCAGACCCCATAATGAGCAAGTGCCACAAAGGAGGCTTCACTTAGGAACTAAAACCAGCAATTAGCACAGAAGATAATAATATATAGTAAAACTGGAGAAAATATAACATCACGAGGATATACGGTAAGATAACCATGGGACCATTCAGATAACCAGGTTACAATCCTTAAACCAAACAAGGACCGGGATTGTAACCCTTCGTCTGAACCGAACTTGGTTTCTTCTATTTATCAGCAAGATAATGTAAGAAAATCAGGACATGTAATAATTTTATACAGGATCAAGGCTAGACAGATTATTTCCCATTCAATCAATCACGGCCAAGCAATGAGTACGGCTTGATACTTTAACTAGCTAGGGTTATCACAGGCCTAGTTACTAGCAAGATGCAGTGAGATTATTCCACAGTCACAAGCCCTGCAGACCATCCAGGTTACCCAGGTCGAAAATTAGGGGTTGAATTCACGTGGGTATACCGTCCAGGAAACGCATGTACCCTTAGGTAGCTTGAAGGGTGCAACACATGACAGTGTGCTGGAAATGTGCCCTACTCGACGGCAGGCTACAGATCCCAGGCGCGCCCAGGTAACGGGATTGCCTGTAGCTGGGAGATCTCTTTATGACTAATGTATTAATCTAGTTATTAGCCTTAATCCATTTTAGTAGGTACTCCTGACCGTGGTACTCAGGAGTCCCATCCTAGACATGATGCAAGACAGGATTGGATTATTTGCACAAGCACAAGCGTCCACGGTGTCCGGGTTAATTATACCGGTCATGTCATGTCAGGTAGCCGTCGCAATAGCTTATCAAGATATATCATGTCAGGTTATCATGTCAAATTTACTGGTCAAGAGTGCACCACGACGGGCCACTATCAGGTCATGTCATGTCATGTTTACTTGTCAGGAGTGCACCACTACGGGTCACTGTCGTGTTCAGGGTACATGTGCAGGACAGTATAGTGCAAACATTCAATCAGGAGATCCAAGTTATGCTGAGGTTACAAGACACAAGTTATCAGTAAAGATCAAATAATAATAGAGAAATAATAATAATAATAACAATAATTAAATAGCAGGGCAAGGCACAGGAAGGAGCCCCGCGGCTCAGGGTCACTAGAACTCATACGGCCAATAAGGAGAGCGCATGCAAGTTGGTAAGGACAGGGGCATGCGGCTAGAAAGGCAAGAACGCATGCGGCTAGGGAGGCAAAGGCGCATGCGGTTAGGGAGGCAAAGGCGCATGCGGTTAGGAAGGCAAGGGTGCATGCGGTTAGGGAGGCAAGGGCGCATGCGGTCCCAAGAAGTTGGGTCTCATGCGGCCAGCGGAAGAGTGGGCTTCATGCGGCTGACGGAAAGCAAGTCCATGCGGTCAAGGGAGGCAAGTCCATGCGGCTAGGAGTGATGGGCGCACATGCGGCTGGCCGAAGAGTAGTTCCATGCGGCTAGCTGGGATAAAGCTCTATGCGGCCAATAAGAAGAGCTGTATGCGGCTGAGGGCGAGTTGGACCCCATGCGGCTAGAAGGGACTGAGGACTTATGCAGTCAGGGAATTCGTATTCATGCGGCTAAATGTAGCGGGCACCCATGCGGCTGCATAGGCAAGGGGGCGCATGCGGCTGGGTGGGGAGAAGTCCATGCGATTAGGAGTGCGAGGGTCTCATGCAGCTAGTTATGCATGCGGCTGGGAGAACACTTGTCGCATGAAATGTTCATGCGGTTAAGTCAAGCACGGTTCATCTTCTCCAAAATTCCAAGAAGAACACCATGAGAGCCAAGTTCTCAAGCTCCATAACTCCATCATCCGGAGCCCAAATCCGAACTTCCATAGGTCAAAATGGGGTAGAACGAAATTCTCTACAACATGGAACCATCAAAACTTAGAAATAACAAGGTTTAGTAGATCAAAACCCAAGAAATCCGAAAATAAGATAAACTTAGATCTACAAGAATCAAGCCATGGAAAGTGAAAATGTCAAGTACTAAAGTAAGTTAAAATACTGTAAGGAAGAGAATGAAGTAATAAAATTGGAGTTCCTCCATGAAGCAAGTTGCACTTGCCTAGACCTCTCTCTCCCTCTCTCTGGTAGGTGAAGAAGTTAATGGAGGAAAGAAGAAGAGTAATGAGGAGAGAGAAAGGAGAATGGATAATAAATACTAATAGTGGTGGTAGGTAGGGGTTCACCTTTGGTTCATGATGAACCAAAGAAAAACTAAGCCAAGCCGAACCAACCCAAGAAATAACCAAGCCAAGAAGGAAGCTAAGCAAGGAATCATGCAATATAAGATAAAATACGTACACGTAATCCAAAATACGTAATACGAACCACAGGCATTACAACTCTACCCACCTTAAAAGAATTCTGTCCTCGGAATTTAATTAAGAGGCTAGAGAGACAAGGACAAGCTATACCAATCATATGCAAGCTGTATCTAGGCAAGCAATCACTCATTCAAGCAAGGAATCGACGGCATGAGGCATAAGGAAGACATTATATCTCACGAGTCAAGAAAGTTGGGATATCGCGATCGGATATCATCCTCACGCTCCCACGTTGACTCACCCAAAGAGTGATGACCCCAAGCGACTCGGACTAACTTGATAGTCTTGTTCTTGAGTGTCTTCTCTCTCTAGTCCAATATAGATACGGACCTCTCCTCATACGAAAGGTTGGTACCAACAACCAATTCTGAATGATCTAGGATGTGGCTCGGGTCCGGAATATACCGTCGTAATTGGGATACATGGAACACGTCATGCACTTCGCTTAGCGACGGCGGAAGAGCGAGACGATAGGATACATCTCCTACTCGCTCCAGAATGTCGAACGGCCCTATATACCTAGGACTAAGCTTTTCCCGTGCACCAAAACGAATGACGCCACGGTTAGACGAAATCTTCAGGAATATATGGTCACCGACAGAAAACTCGAGAGGGCGCCGATGAGAATCGGCCCAATGGCGCTGGTAATCTTGGGCAACTCGAAGATGATCCCGAACTCTTCTGACCACTTCAACTGTCCGGATAATCATTTCTGGACCGAGCATCTATCTCTCTCCAACATCATCCCAGGCTAACGGGGATCGGCACTTCCTACCATACAGTGCCTCGAACGGTGCCATCTGGATACTAGCTTGGAAGCTGTTGTTGTATGAGAACTCCACCAGGTGCAAGTGATCTTTCCACGAACCACCGAAGTCGAGTGTACAGGACCGCAACATGTCTTCAAGAGTCTGGATTGTACGCTCCGACTGACCATCTGTCTGCGGATGATATGCTGAACTGAACTGGAGACGAGTTTCCAAGCTCTCCTGCAGGCTACGCCAAAAGTGCGACGTGAATTTGGAATCTCTGTCCGAAGTGATACTGACTGGCACTCTGTACAACCTGACAATCTGCCTGAGGTACATCTCTGCTAACTGAGCTGTCGACTGACCAACTCTGAACGGGAGGAAGTGAGCTACCTTCGTGAGCCTGTCAACTATAACCCAAATAGCATCTCGACCAGCTGGGGACCTAGGTAATCAGTTACAAAATCCATGGTCACATGCTCCCACTTCCATTCTGGAATCGGCAAAGGCTGAAGAAGTCCAGCGGGCCTCTGATGTTCAGCTTTAACTTTTTGGCAAACCAAACACCGAGAGACAAACCAGGCTATCTCCCTCTTCATGCCATTCCACCAAAAGTGCTACCGAATATCATGGTACATCTTCGTACCGCCCGAATGAATGGAATATTGAGAACTGTGAGCCTTTGCCATGATTTCCTGTCTGATATCACCATTGGGTACACAAAAATGATTACCATGCCTAAGTGTACCATCTTCATGAATGCATAACTTGGGTCGCCGGCCTGCCTCACACTCTGCTCTGAGTCGCTGAAGCTTAGAATCTGCTGACTGCGCCACCCGGACCCTCTCGACTATAGTGGACTGAACTTGCATGCTGGCCATCAATGCCACACTGGAAGGGAGGACAACTTCAATACCCATCTTCTGAAGATCTGCTAACAGCTCTGGTTGCGCTGTTAGGAAATAAACTTCGGCCCTCCTGCTCAATGCATCTGCAACGACGTTGGCCTTCCCAGAATGATACTACAAGTTGACATCATAATCCACAAGAAGCTCCAGCCACCTCCTCTGACGCATGTTAAGATCCTTCTGGGTGAAAACATACTTCAGGCTCTTGTGGTCGGTGAAAATCTCTACCCTATCTCCGTACAAGTAGTGCCTCCACAACTTAAGTGTAAACACTACTGCTGCCAGCTCCAAGTCTTGGGTTGGGTAATTCTTCTCATGATCACGAAGTTGTCGTGATGCATAAGCTATTACCTTCCCATGCTGCATCAGAACACATCCTAAACCTCTGCCTGAAGCATCACAATACACTGAGAATCCTCCGGTTCCATCTGGAAACGCAAGAATGGAAGCCGTCATCAAGCCTCGCTTCAACTTCTCAAAGGAATCCTGACATTCTGCTGTCCAAGCAAACTGCACCTCCTTGCGGGTCAATTGGGTCAATGGCGCTGAAATCCGAGCAAAGTCTGAAACAAACCGCCGGTAGTAGTTGGCCAATCCAAGAAAACTGCGAACCTCTGCGACTGTGCTGGGCACTGGCCATGACTCAATAGCTACAATCTTCTGGGGATCCACTTCTACTCCTCCTCTGGTGATGATGTGACCCAAGTACGAAATACAATCGAGCCAGAACTCGTATTTACTGAACTTGGCATACAACTGGTGCTCCCTGAGAATCTGAAGAACTACACGGAGATGCTGCTCATGCTCCGCTTCACTCCTGCTATAGACCAGGATGTCATCCAGAAACACAATCACGAACTGATCCAAATAAGGCATAAAAATACGATTCATGAGATCCATGAATACAGCCGGCGCATTAGTCGCTCCAAATGGCATTACTAGGAACTCCCAATCCCCATACCTCGATCTAAAAGCTGTCTTCAGGATGTCCTGCTCTCTGACCCTGATCTGATGATATCCTGAGCGCAAGTCGATCTTCGAGAATACTGATGCCCCTTTGAGCTGATCAAACAAGTCATCTATCCTCGGGAGAGGGTATCTGTTCTTGATTGTTACTGAGTTTAAGGTACGATAATCAACACATAACCTGGATGTACCATCCTTCTTTTTTACAAGAAGCATCAGGGCTCCCCAAGGCGATCCACTAGTATGAATGAATCCCTTGGCTCGAAGTTCTTCAATCATCTTGTACAATATCTCCAATTCTGACGGCGCCATCCTGTAGACTCTCTCTGATACTGGGGCTGTCCCAGGAATCAAGTCTATGGTGAACTCGATTTCCCGTTCTGGCGGCATACCTGGAAGCTCTTCTGGGAAAACATCTAGAAACTCAAAGATTATCCGGGGCAACTGCACTGCTGCTACTGCCATCCGCAATACTGGAGGAGAAGGCTCAACTTCGCCTCGGGAGAAGGAAAACTCTGGCTTGCCTGGAATGCTAAAAACAATCCTACCAACATGATAGTCTATTCTAGCATACAGGTTCCTCAACCAATCCATCCCTAGGACCACATCATAATCGACCATCGGGAACTCTATCAATCTAGCGGGAAAATCCTTACCGCTAACTGCGATCCGACACGAGAAAAACACTCTATCGACTCCCACAAGTCCGTTACCAGTAAGTATATTAAGCCTTACGGATAATGACTCGGGATCCAATCCTATCCGTGTCGCGAATCGTGCAGACATAAAAGAATACGATGCACCAGAATCAAATAAAGCTGAAGCTGGAAAGGAGTTGACGAGAATAGTACCTGCCACTACCTCTCCTGGTGCCAATCCTTCCTCTGCGGTCATCACCATAGCCTGACCGTGCCCTCGGGGTGCTGGTTCTCTATGCTGAAATCCTCGCTGCCTATTCTGACTCAAGGCTTGGGCCTGAGTATGCTGCTGGGGGTTCTGCTGCTGGAATACCTGGGACTGAGGCGGCAAGGTCCTCGGCAATGGATACTGCTGCTGCTGGACCGGACCTGGTCCTCTTACCGAAGAGCTAGAAAGGTTGGACGATGATGAACCACCCCTATTCGGGCAGGATCCAACCCTATGGTCTGCTGCTCCATAAGCCAGACACAATCCCTGTGCCCTGCGACACTCTGCCACTACATGGCCTGGCTTCCCACAATAAGAATATCCCACTGCGGAAGACTGCTTCTGCTTCTGCTGCTGAGGGTACGTCGGGGCTGAATGCTGAACCGACGTTACTGAGGCCGCTCGCCTCGGAGCTCCAATAGTCAAAGCCCTGGCTGCCGGGACTGGGGCTGAAGACTGATTCATCTGGCCTTGGGATTTCTTTCGACCTCCGGCCCTATCCACAATCCTCTGGGAGGTATACTCATGCCTCCTAGTTGCTCTCAAGACTGCATCAAAAGTCTGATGCTCAAACTGCTCAACTGCCAACAAAATCTCCAGGTGAAGCCCCTGCTGAAACCGCTGGGCTCTATCGTACTCGGTTGCCACCAAAGTGGGAGCAAACCGACTGAGTCTCGAAAACTCGGCCGCATATCCGTCGACCATCCTGCCCATCTGCTTCAGATTGGTGAACCTCGTCTGTAGATCATACCGAGCTACAGCATCAAAATACTTGGTCTGGAATCTCTCCCTGAATACTGCCCAAGCAATGGGTGCTGCTAATCCAACGGCCTGAGCCGCCCACCAACTGCGAGCAAGATATAGCAACTGCAGGCACACCATGGCTACCTTCTCGTTCTCTGGAGTCCTGGCTGCTTCTAGAATCACCTCTGTGTCCTGAAGCCAAGCATCTGCAGCGATAGCATCTTCACTACCGTCGAAGAAGGGAGGGTTCAAGCGCTTGAAGCTGTTGGCCGTGCTGTTACCCTGATGACCGCCCCTGGTCAAAGCATCCGTCACTGCCTGGTGCAAGGCATCTCCTCGACGATATTGGGAATCTATCAAGGTCCTGACGAGTCCTACCAAAGTGCCATCATCAGGCTCGACAGGCTGAACTGGCTGGACTGGTGGCTCTCCTCCAGAAGTACGACTCTGGAGGCTACTCCGGAATGCTGGGCTTGATCCCCGGGTTGCTGCTGATCCACAGAAAGTGCTCCGCCTTGCTGACCGGCAGGTCCAGGAATGATGCCGCTGAAGAAGATGACATGGGGAACAATAAGGAAGGACCAGGACAGATCAACGATACAAGCATATGATCAGGACAAGAATCAAGGGATTCAGAAGATACGAGCAGAGATCAAGGGCGAATACTAATTGAGACATCTATCTGGTAACCCTCACATATCTTGATTTACAAGACCTGCATGGGCCACCACTTAAACCATGTCACGCCCCAGAACCAGAATACTGGAGAGCGGGGCAGACATAGCCAGCTACGTATATGAAATGGATTCCATCTCGCTATACGGTCACGGCTGTCTAGATATATGAGGGTTTAACTACAAGCCAACAGTCTTTTAAGGTCATGAACAAGCCTACTATCTCAATCACAAGCAAGTAAGTAAATGTTGCAAGATGTAACATCACCAAATATACAATAGTAAGGCGTCCCAAACATTACATATTCAGTTGATCATAAAGCTAGTCGTTACAAAATGTTAGGACTAGCAAAAGTTTTAGTCATACATGATCAACCCTAGGATCTGTCAATCATGTTACAGCCCGTAGGCAGACAGAAAGTAAGTACAATCGAGCTAAACAGGTGCTCGTCGGCTAAACGCCTCAAAAGAATATTTTTACAATAAAGTGGAAGAGCCAAAATAATCCACTCGTTGCCCTGGTTACGTCTAGTCGCCACCATCGGGCTAGAAAGTCGGTAGATCCTCTGGAGCTGCTCCGAAATCTGGCCACACAAAACCAGCTGGGTCAGACCCCAGAAAGAGCAAGTGCCATAAAGGAGGCTTCACTTAGGAACTAAAACCAGCAATTAGCACAGAAGATAATAATATATAGTAAAACTGGAGAAAATATAACATCACGAGGATTTACGGTAAGATAACCATGGGACCATTCAGATAACCAGGTTACAATCCTTAAACCAAACAAGGACCGGGATTGTAACCCTTCGTCTGAACCGAACTTGGTTTCTCCCATTTATCAGCAAGATAATGTAAGAAAATCAGGACATGTAACAATTTTATACAGGATCAAGGCTAGACAGATTATTCCCCATTCAATCAATCACGGCCAAGCAATGAGTACGGCTTGATACTTTAACTAGCTAGGGTTATCACAGGCCTAGTTACTAGCAAGATGTAGTGAGATTATTCCACAGCCACAATCCCTGTAGACCATCCAGGTCATCCAGGTCAAAAATTAGGGGTTGAATTCAGGTGGGTACACCGTCCAGGAAACGCATGTACCCTTAGGTAGCCTGAAGGGTGCAACACATGACAGTGTGCTGGAAATCTGCCCTACTCGACGGCAGGCTACAGATCCCAGGCGCGCCAACGGGATTGCCTGTAGCTGGGAGATCTCTTTATGACTAATGTATTAATCTAGTTATTAGCCTTAATCCATTTTAGTAGGTACTCCTGACCGTGGTACTCAGGAGTCCCATCCTAGACATGATGCAAGACAGGACTGGATTATTTGCACAAGCACAAGCGCCCACGGTGTCCGGGTTAATTATACCGGTCATGTCATGTCAGGTAGCCGTCGCAACAGCTTATCAAGATATATCATGTCAGGTTATCATGTCAAATTTACTGGTCAAGAGTGCGCCACGACGGGCCACTATCAGGTCATGACATGTTTACTTGTCAGGAGTGCACCACTACGGGTCACTGTCGTGTTCAGGGTACATGTGCAGGACAATATAGTGCAAACATTCAATAAGGAGATCCAAGTTATGCTGAGGTTACAAGGCACAAGTTATCAGTAAAGATCAAATAATAATAGAGAAATAATAATAATAATAACAATAATTAAATAGCAGGGCAAGGCACAGGAAGGAGCCCTGCGGCTCAGGGTCACTAGAACTCATGCGGCCAATAAGGAGAGCGCATGCAAGTTGGTAAGGACAGGGGCATGCGGCTAGAAGGGCAAGGACGCATGCGGCTAGGGAGGCAAAGGCGCATGCGGTTAGGGAGGCAAAGGCGCATGCGGTTAGGGAGGCAAGGGCGCATGCGGTTAGGAAGGCAAGGGCGTATGCGGTCCCAAGAAGTTGGGTCTCATGCGGCCAGCGGAAGAGTGGGCTTCATGCGGCTGACGGGAAGCAAGTCCATGCGGTCAAGGAAGGCAAGTCCATGCGGCTAGGAGTGATGGGCGCACATGCGGCTGGCCGAAGAGTAGTTCCATGCGGCTAGCTGGGATCAAAGCTCTATGCGGCCAATAAAGAGAGCTGTATGCGGCTGAGGGCGAGTTGGACCCCATGCGGCTAGAAGGGACTGAGGACTTCTGCAGTCAGGGAATTCGTATTCATGCGACTAAATGTAGTGGGCACCCATGCGGCTGCATAGGCAAGTCAAGCACAGATCATCTTCTCCGAAATTTCGAGAAGAAGAACACCATGAGAGCCAAGTTCTCAAGCTCCATAACTCCATCATCCGGAGCCCAAATCCGAACTTCCATAGGTCAAAATGGGGTAGAACGAAATTCTCTACAACATGGAACCATCAAAACTTAGAAATACCAAGGTTTATTAGATCAAAACCCAAGAAATCCAAAAATAAGATAAACTTAGATCTACAAGAATCAGGCCATGGAAAGTGGAAATGCCAAGTACTAAAGTAAGTTAAAATGCTGTAAGGAAGAGAATGAAGCAATAAAATTGGAGTTCCTCCATGAAGCAAGTTGCACTTGCCTAGACCTCTCTCTCCCTCTCTCTGGTAGGTGAAGAAGTTAATGGAGGAAAGAAGAAGAGTAATGAGGAGAGAGAAAGGAGAATGGGTAATAAATACTAATGGTGGTGGTAGGTAGGGGTTCACCTTTGGTTCATGATGAACCAAAGAAAAACCAAGCCAAGCCGAACCAACCCAAGAAATAACCAAGCCAAGAAGGAAGCTAAGCAAGGAATCATGCAATATAAGATAAAATACGTACACGTATTCCAAAATACGTAATACGAACCACAGGCATTACAGGAGAAGAGCTAGGGTTTGGAGGCACGGCTGCTGCTGTTTGAAAGAATAAATAAGAAGGGAGCCTCGGGTTCTGGCTGGTACATATATATACCCAGCCGAACTCTGGCCGAATTCGGACCGAACTCGGGCCGAATTCGCCAAGGGTTGCCTGGCTATATATGTGTAAGAAAAAAAATAACAATGAGGCCACATCTTTTTTATTAATTCGTTTCAAATATTTAATTCAGAGTTTAGTAATTTTAAATCTCAAAATAATATAATTAATATTATTTTATAAATTAATATTCTTTACTCAGCATCTGTCTCAGATTAGCTGTAGGAGTACTGTCTCAGCTAACGAAGGTTCACCGGAGAACTCTTAAATACCGCTTCGCTTCGACCGTAGTTGTGGTGATAGACAGACTCTTTTTAGGCTTGTCTCAAAAACAGTTTTTGAGTATCGAATAAATTAATTAATAAAACAAAATTAATTAATATTATTGATATTTAAAATCCCTAATTCTTGACGTAAATAATTGAAACGATCTTCCGCTAAAGGTTTTGTGAGTATGTCAGCTAATTGATTCTGAATGTCTATGTATACAAGGTCTATATCTCCATTTTGTTGATGATCTCTAAGAAAGTGATGTCGAATCTCGATATGTTTAGTACGAGAGTGACATACTGGATTCTTAGTCAAATTAATAGAACTAGTGTTGTCACAGAAAATGGGTATGTGTGTAAAATGCAATCCATAGTCTTCTAAAGTTTGTTTGATCTACAAAATTTGTGCACAACAACGTCCTGCGGCGATATACTCAGCCTCGGTTGTTGATAATGCAACAGAATTTTGCTTCTTACTAAACCAAAAGACTAGAGCTTTTCCCAGGAAATGACATGTACCGCTAGTGCTTTTTCTGTCTACTTTGCATCCGACAAAATCAGCATCAGAATAACCGGTTAGGTCAAATGATGCGGTTTTGGGATACCATAAGCCGACAGAAGAAGTGCCTTTAAGGTATCTGAGGATACGCTTAACTGCGCACAGATGTGATTCCTTAGGATTAGCTTGAAAATGAGCACATAAGAAAACACTAAACATAATGTCTGGTCGACTAGCAGTTAAATATAGCAAGCTACCGATCATACCTCGATACTTACGTATGTCGACAGGTTTGCCTTGTTCATCAATATCAAGCTTGGTTGAAGTCGCCATTGGAGTGCTAAGTGGCTTGACTGCTTCCATGTCGAACTTCTTTAATAGATCCTTTGTGTACTTTGCTTGATTTATGAACGTCCCATTGTTGGTTTTTTTGATTTGCAGTCCGAGAAAGAATTTCAGCTCTCCCATCATGCTCATCTCAAACTCATTCTGCATACACTTTGAAAATTCTTGACAAAGATGTTCGTCAGTAGATCCAAAGATAATATCATCTACATAGACTTGAATCAAAAGAATATTATTATTCAAAGATTTTGTAAACAAAGTAGTGTCAACCTTTCCCTTTGAAAACCCGTTATCAAGTAGAAAATAGCTTAGACGATCGTACCAAGCACGAGGGGCTTGTTTTAAACCGTATAAGGCTTTCTTCAACTTGAAAACATATTCAAAAAATTTGAAATCAGTAAAACCAGGAGGTTGAGCTACATAAACTTCTTCTTTTATAAAACCATTTTAAAAATGCACTTTTGACATCCATTTGAAATAACTTAAAATTATGAAAACATGCAAATGCACATAACATGCGAATGGATTCTAATCTCGCAACTGGGGCATAAGTCTCATCGTAGTCGATACCTTCTTCTTGATAGTATCCTTGAGCTACGAGTCGAGCCTTATTACGAGTCACTAAACCATTCTCGTTCAATTTGTTTTGGAATACCCATCGGGTGCCAAAGACCGAATAATTAATGGGCTTGGGAACAAGTTCCCAAACTTGATTCCGTTCGAATTGGTTTAATTCCTCTTGTATAGCATTTAACCAAAAATTATCACTACATGCTTCATCAATATTTTTGGGTTCAAACTGCGAGACAAAAGCAACACAAAAAGCTATATCTTTATTAGAGGAACGAGTACTTACACCCTTGGTAATCTCACCAATTACCAAGTCCTTTGGATGATTAGCCAAGAATCTCATCTCTTTTGGTGTAGTCTCAAGTGCTAGTTCCGGCTTCTTTGCTTGGAGGTTCATCTGATGCATGATGTGATGGTTCTGCATCTTTGTGTGAAGGTTTTGCAGTAGCTGTACTTGGTGCGATTATGTCTTCATTGTCATCATCGTCTAAGTGTTGATTTAGCTCATCAAACTTGACATTGATAGATTCTTAAATGATCATGGTTCTTTTATTGAAGATTCTGTATCCTTTGCTTTTTGCTGCATAACCTAAAAATATATCTTCATCGGCCTTTTCATCAAATTTACTCAAACTATCTTTAGTATTAAGAATAAAACATTTACAACCAAAGATTTTGAAATAAGGAACATTTGGTGTTCTATCAAACCATAGTTCATATGGAGTCTTCTTCGATATAGGTCGAATTAGAACCCTATTGAGAATATAGCATGCTGTATTTACAGCTTCAGCCCATAAGTATCTAGGTAGACTAAACTCTTTCTCTCCTTAAATAGGTCTTCCTTTAACTGTATAATAGTTTGGTCTTTTTCTTCGGATAGCTTAACAGTCTCGTGTAACAACAACTTAATAGATGAAAGCTCACCAGACTCATTTAAAGAGTCATTATCTCTATCATGATCTAGTAGGTCGGTAAGTCTTCCTATTTCACCTTTGTACTATTTGAGTACCTTCTTAGAGGTTTCATATTTACTACGCAGTTTCCTGTAATCATCTAACAGTTCGCTGAAAGCCTCTCCTAGTTGCTCAAAGGTAAAATCATCATAAGGATCAAATAGAGGATTAGTGATTACCTGATCGCAAGCCATCAAGCACACATTTGCAGCGTCATCTGATTGTTCATCTTTTGAGCCGCTGGCTTCACTTTCATGCCATATGCTTGTGTTGGCGTACTTTCTTGATGTAGATTTCTTCAGATAGCCTTTATCATATTTGCTATTTTTCTTTGATGATGATGTTGTTGGACAGTCTTTCTTCATGTGTCCTTTCTTCTTGCATCCGTAGCAAATAGGATCTTCCTCATTGTTGTTGTTGTTGCTATCTTTTGTTCTCCTGTTAAATCTCATGAACTTCTTGAATTTTCTTACCATAAGAGCTTGATCTTCAGAGTCGGAGTCGCTCTCATCAGAATCATCTTTGATGGTTCTTCTATGTTGAGCCTTGAGAGCGATCGTCTTCTCTGACTTCTCCTTTGGTGTAGCATCTTCAAAGTCTTAAAGTTCTAACTCGTGAGTGAGTAGCTTACCCATGAGTGTTTCTAAAGACATTGTTGAAAGGTCATTCCCTTCAATGATTGCAGTAGCCTTTGGAATCCAGTTCTTTGTAAGGGCTCGTAGAAGTTTGCGAATCTTCTCATGGTTATTGTAATCCTTGCCTAGTGAAGACAGAGGATTTACAATATCCAAGAATCTTGTAAACATCTGACTGACTGATTCACTTGGCTTCATTTTGAATGCCTCATACCCTTGAGTAAGTCTTCTGATCTTTGACTCCTTGACTTGTGTTGTTCCTTCGTGGGTTACTTCGAGAAGTTTCCACACTTCGTTTGATTTTGTGCAAGTAGACACCCTGTTGAATTCAGTTCTGTCTAAAGCACAAAATAAAGCGTTAATAGCATGTGCGTCAAGACTGGCCTTTTTCTTTTCCTTCTCTGTATATTTGTCATGGGGTTTTTCAACTAAAACTCCATCAACATTTATACGAGGGGGCTTTTTATAGCCATCAATAACTACAGACCATAAGTCAAAATCAGGAGATTTCAGAAAGAAACTCATACATGTTTTCCAATAAGTGTAATTTGTGCCGTCAAACAGTGGAGGTCTGTTTGTGGCTTGGCCTTCACTTGTGAATTTTACAGTTGCCATGTGTAATGCTGTGATCTATATAACAATTGAATATAACTATAATTTTACCTTGCTTTACCTGTATAACCCGCTCTGATACCAATTGTAGGAACGAAATTGTAAAGCAGAATACTCTAGAGGGGGGTGAATAGAGTAGGCAGCAGAATATTGCTAATTAAAAATCTTGTTAGCAGTTAGATCACAGATATAAAAAATAATCACAAAGTAAATGACAGTAATGAAAAAGCGATCAGAAGGCAAACACAAACACCGAAATTTATACTGGTTTCCCTCTTATGAGGACTAGTCCAGTCGGAAGAACTCTAGCTTCCAGTTGAATCCACTATTGGAAAATCCTGCAAGTTTTTATACGAAGTCCTTACAACTTCTACAGACGCGAGCTTTGATATGAAGAACTCGACCAACTTCAATTGTGAAGAGTTGTATCTTCTATCAAGCCTCTGATTACAATCGCTCTTGAAACTTCTAGACCACACTACACTGGCAAATCGACTAGAGGATTGTAACTGGCTTGGGATTTGAAAATGTAAGCTTTGAAAAACTCTTTGGAGAAAATGTAAGCTTTAGAAGAGAAGAGATTGAAAGTGAATTGGTGATTTGAAATGATCGAAATACTTCTCTATTTATAGTTTTTCCAAAGACAGAACTCTGACAGAATTCGGGCAGAATTCGGACAGAACTCTTTGTAACAAACCGCAACTGAAGGGTGACCAAGTTCAAAATCAAACGTTCGCTAACGTTCATCTTGGCCGAACTCTGGCCGATTTCTGCCAGTTCATTTTTGAGAAAAATCAATTTGGCTTTTTGAAAAGTCCTTCAGAAGCTTTTTGTAAAAAGGAAGTTTTTCAAAAACATAGGTCATTTTTTAAAGAGATAGGTCAGTTTTGAAAAACAATTCTGGACAGCCTATTTGCCAGTACGACTTGGTGTACAATGTATTCCTAGACTCAATAAAATAAAAAATTGTATTGCTTTGAAGGAAATACATTCTGAATAGCAAACGGCTTCAGTCTTGAACATAGTAGATATCCATTGTTGAGTAGTGTCCAAAATGTCGTAGGTAAACATCTGAATTGATTTGCATTTATATCGAGACAGAGTTTAATCAATTATTAAAATCAGGTTTGACCATGACCAATGGGCCAACACTTGAAACTTTCAAAACAGATGTAGAAGACTTCGCCATGGGTTTAGAGGACGACATAGAGTTGCTATTCATCCCACTCTTTCATGTATCCATAAAATACTATACGCTGCTCACATTCAACTTTATCTCCTACGACTGGACACACTACAACTCCTTGAGGCAAACCACATACGAAAAGGGCAAGGTGGATGCAGAATTAATGAAGAAGACCTTAGAGCCTATCGTCAGAAGAAAAGTTGATATGATGAGGGAGAGATGCCCGGCGAAGATGGAGTATGAGAGCACAGTTCTGAATTGTTCTCCACGATGCCCACAACAACAGGCACCCAACTGCCTCTTGTACACGGCGTATTATATGATGAGCTTGATGAGTACTCCCTTCGAAATACCGGGAGGAAATGACGATGACACTCACCAAAAGATTACAATGATGAGGTTGGGATGGGCTAAGAAGTTGCTTTTAAGCGAATATGTAACACTACCAACCTAGCAATGACATTGTAAAACAACAATATAATTATATAAATGGGCAAGGAACTTCTGTCTTTTATAACGTCTGGTCTACTGTCTTTTATAATAAAATTATTTTTGAATTACATTTACATTGTCAAAACCACAAAAAATTTGACTTTTATTTACATATAAAAGTCTGAACTACTACTTAAAATCCTACTACCAAGAAAAAGTTGAATGTGAGCAGCGTGCGGGCATCATCAGAGCAAATCACTTCATTGTGCATCGTCAGAGTAAAGGAACTCCTTGAGGCAAAAGAATTCCTTGAGGCAAATCACTTCATCGTGCATCGTCAGAGTAAAGGAATTCCTTGAGGCAAAGGAATTCCTTGCAAAGGAATTCCTCGAGAGCAAAGAAATTCCTTGAGGCAAAGGAATTCTTTGCAAAGGAATTCCTTGAGAGCAAAGGAATTCCTTGAGGCAAAGGAATTCCTTGAGGCAAATCACTTCATCGTGCATTGTCAGAGCAATGGAACTCCTTGAGGCAAAGGAATTTCTTGAGGCAAATCACTTCATCGTGTATCGTCAGAGCAATAAAACTCCTTGTGGCAAAGGAATTCCTTGAGGCAAATCACTTCATCGTGCATCGTCAGAGCAATGGAACTCCTTGAGGCAAAGGAATTCCTTGAGGCAAATCACTTCATCGTACATCGTCAGAGCAAAAGAACTCCTTGAGGCAAAGGAACTCCTTGAGGAACTCCATGAGGCAAATTACTTCATCGTGCATCGTCAGAGCAAAGGAACTCCCTGAGGCAAAGGAGTTCCTGTGGCTCTTCCAACATAACAAAAACTGGACCGCGACGATCCCGGACCCAGTAACCAACATCATGGCACACAGTCGATGAAGTGCACGAACACAAAAACTCAGCACATCTCAGTCTTTTGATGAAGTGCACGAACACGAAATACTATGCAACGTTAGAGCAAATCACTTCATCGTCAACGTGAAAAGGAATTCCTTGAGACAAAGGAACTCCTTGAGGCAAAAGAATTTCGTGAGGCGGAACACCGTGCATAGTCAGAGCGAATCAACGTGCGAGCGCTTCGACAGAGTGTGGGTTGGCAATCAACCCAAACCCTGGGGCTCTTTCAGTAACCAACATCATGGCACACAGTCGATGAAGTGCACGAACACGGACAGTCCACTAGGTACATCTCAGTCTTCTGAGGGACTTCACCACCAAAGCTTCTTCGAACGAGGAGATCGACAACCAACAGGAAAGCGTCTTGCCACAGCGGGGGATCAGTAGAGTCCATCTCCATAAGAAAAGCTAAGTGAGACGAGAACAAACTCTCCCTGCACTACTGCCATTTATAGGCAAGGATAACTCGAACTCATGCGCCAAGTGGCAGTCACTTCGAATTCAATTCAATTAATTTGCATTAATACCAATGTATCTTCCCCTTCTCAAGTAAAGCTAAGTAAGACGAGAACAAACTCTCCCAACTACTGCCATTTATATGCCATTAATACCAATAAATATGTCCCTTCAAATTCTGCCAAGTCAACACCATTCTCCGTGTACTGATACGCCAAATTGACGGAGAATTGTAAAAAAAGTTGATTATTAGAGCATCTCCAACCCTATTGTGAGCATCTGCCCCTTCAAAATGACTTTTATCTATATAAAAAATAAGAAGTGAAAAAGTTGTCTTGGAAGTTGAATAAAAAGTAATTTTACTGTCTTCTCAAACTTTTACATTGGAGAACATATTTTTATCTCATTGTCTTGTGTGAATGACATCTTGCCACATAGGAAAGACATTATCTTAAGTCAACGACATTTTATTTGATTCCATTTGCTCTTTGTCGCTATTTCACTTCCGTACTTTACAATTACGAAAATCGTGACCCGATTTTTTACAAACTCTACAAATTCTAGGCTTCGGGATAGTCTGATTTACTTTAGGCTGGCTTGATTTCCCTTGAGAAGGCCTTTTTTTTTTGCTACCGGATTTGTCTCTTTAAAAGATTCATGCACTCCATGAACTGCATCAGGTACCATTTGTTCTTCTTCACCAATATCGGTCACCATTTTTTTCAACTCCATCAGAATAGACGACATCAACTCCGTTCCCTTCTCTTGAATTTTGCTTGATTTTTTACAATAATACGTAAACAGATTAACTTGTTCATTAATACCACCATACATTCTGCTCTCAATACTGTCTGGGTGGATGAATCTTCTTTCTGTGCCAGGTCCGGAGAGATAACTCTCTTTGCAATCCTTGAGCCAACGAGTTTTTATCAAGTTCTTTGGAATATCTCCAATTTGCAATCTCTTTATTGCTGAAAAAATATGCCTATAAGGAATCCCCTTGGTCTCTATTCACAAGCAGTTACATTTTATGATGTTGTCGGCCCGATCAAATGTAACCTTCCAGTTGACACTGTTTGGCGACATATACTTTTGGATAGAGCAAACTTCTGTCTCTCTTATGATGTGAAGGTGGAGAACAGTATATGTATCAGAACGTGTGATTTCCTTTCTTACCTCTACAAAAACCGTTTTAGTGTAAATTACGGCAAATTTATCTTCTATTTCGACCATGCTAGTTTGTTTCACAGCTGGTGTTGAGAGTTTATCAGTAACATGCTTACTTATCTGGCCGTAACGTAAGGTCGCCAAACCGTGGTCACAACTTTGAAGGTCCTTTCATAGTGACAGCTTCTCATTCAAAAAAAAAAATTCAGAAATGCGTTCATAGATTCATATCTATTTGTTGCAGTAGAACCACCAAAATAATTTTTACGTAGGAATGCGTCCGTCCATCGCTCCCTCGTTCTGTACAATGCAGTGGTCCACTCATTGTTCTCTACATTATAATCCCTTAGCATCTGCTGCCAACGGTTTTCAAATTCTTCGACTGAATAGTACCTGTTTAGAAAACATGGACAGTAACTAAAGTTGTAATATTGTAACAACAACATACTTCAAAGTAAAGTAGCAAGTGTGCAATGTAGATTTTAATCAGAAGACTCAATTTATTTGCAAAACCCTCTCGGTGTACATGTTTGGCTGCATTGTTTAGGATATGCCATGAGCACATTCGATGAACTATGCTGGGCATTAAATCCTCAATTGCTTTATTCATGGATTTGCAACCATCCGTGAGAACTGTCACTGGTAATTTGCCATTCATACACTCTTGAAATTTTTCTAAAACCCAAGAATATGTCTCTGCAGTCTCATTATGGATCATTGCAAACCCAAACACACAAGTCATTGCATGATTGTTTGTACCCACTAGAACCACCAATGGCATTTGACTTCTATTTGTTTTATATGTAGAATCAAATGCTAGTGAATCTCCAAATAATTCGTAATCGAATCGACATGCACCGTCAGCCCAAAAGAGATGGGTCAATCTGGAATCTTTGTCTACCTTGTACGTGTAGAAGAAATTTGGGTCAATGCCCTCCTTAGATTGAAGAAATGTAAGTGTTGTCGTAGCATCAACATCGTCTAGTGCTCTACTATCTTTAGCTAAAGCGTTGTATAAATCTTTTTTCGTCCATCCAACCTTATCCCAGCTACCTTTTTGGTGGACAAGTAAATTCTATATATCTCCGGTCCCCATCCCTGATTGCTTCATAAGCTTAGCTTGTTCCAACTCTGCGGATGATATCTTACGATGGGATCTCAAAAAAACTGTTTCATAATCATTTGCCAGGCTATAGTTGTGATGTACGTGAAATTTTTTGACGACCCACAGCTTTATAGAATTGGTGTACCAAATACGAAAAATTGCTTTACAACCACTTCTGCTTTCACTTTTTGGCTTACGAACCCTGTTAGGAGCTTCATTGTATTTCTTCTGTCTGAATCCCGCATTCGAACAACACCAACTACGGACCATCACCATCCCAGATTTGTTTTTCTTTACTTCGTTCTTTCTAATACTGAAACCAAATGCTTTTGAATATATTCGGTAGAATGTCTCTACTTCTTCAATAGAGTTGAACTGTAAGCCAACAATATCTTCATATAAGAGTTCTGTTGGAGCTTTGTTAATGTTGGCAGACTGCAATATTTTTTTCATCGTCGCTGCATCGAAATCCAATGGAGATTCACCATCGTCCCTATGAATAGAATAAAACAAAATAAGTATGAGAAATAAATGTAAAAATATAATGCATTTCTTAAATCCATTAGAAAGGGTGATGCGAAATAACATTTTGTTGTTTGCGTTGATGTCGTCATCATCGTTATGATGCATTCTTCTGTTGTTTTCTTCATCTTGTTCTTCGTTGTCTTCTAAGTTAACAGCTTCCAAACTTTGCTCATCATCCAAATCATCTGACACTGCTCTTGAAGCGAAGCTTTCTTCATCAACTAATTCTTCCACATGACGATCAGTTTCTCCATGTGACGTCGCCATTGAAGAAAATAGAGTGTGTTAGAAACAAACAGAAGAAACGAAGGACAAGAAACAATACAAAAAAAAAAGTAATGCTATTCGTACCTCCAAATTGTCCCTCTAATATATATCCCTCCTTATGTGGCATATGATGTGGCATATTAAATAATATTGTGTGTCATCTGACATGACCGATGACATGGCAAATTTTAACCCAAAAAGTTAACTACCCAATTTTTTCCATATTAATTTAACGTGAATATTAATGTTAATTTAATGTTATTATTAATTAATGTTAATATTAATATTAATATTAATATTAATATTAATATTAATATTAATGTTAATGTTAATGTTAATGTTAATATTAATATTATTGTTAATGTTAAAAATAATATTAATTTTAATGTTAACATTAATTTTAATGTTAATTTTTATTTTTATTTTAAAAAAAATTGCCACGTCAGCTGCCAGATCAACATATCACGTCAGCTGCCACGTAAGGAGGGACAGTTTGAAGGTACAATTTGGAGGTACAAATAGCATTATTCAGAAAGAAACAACTTCCAACAAGGCAACAACACAACCTTTTCGTCTTCCTTGTACCTCTGTCACGTGGCCCTCTTTTGTTGGCTCATGAAAATGCTTGAGTGATTCTAGAAGCAAGCATAATTTTAAGGAAATAACTTCCCACAACACAACTTTTTCGTCTTCTGGGTACATGTATTATTAAATTGTGTAATAAATAACGCATGAGGAAGCATGCAGCAGCATTCTCCACGTGGCCCTCTTCTGTAGGATAACGCATGCAGCAGCATTTAATGCTACGTTTACTGTTGTGTAATTATTTCTAATGATATGGTATTAGTGTTTATTATTAAATTGTATAGGATAACACATGCAACAGCATTTAATGTTACGTTTACTGTTGTGTAATTATTTCTAATGATATGGTATTAGTGAACACAATCTGTGAGAGAGAACCCGAGAGAGAGAGAGAAAGAGAGAGAGAGAGAGAGAGAGAGAGAGAGAGAGAGAGTGGGAGATGGGATAAAGAGAAAGGATCGAGCTCGACTAGATTTTAAACTTAAAATTTAATTTTTGATTTTTATTACTAATAACTAGTTCGCACGTACGAGTTTAGACGAACACTAACCGAGCCCAAGCAACGTGACATCAGGTAGGTTTCTAATACCGTGGCATTCCTGTTAATTTAAAATTTACAATATTATTGAAACTAATATTAATACTAAAATTTAAAATAGTTTTTGATTTAACATTTACTTCAAACTAGATAAAGTTAAAATTGCATTCTTTTTTATTTAAATTGTACAATATTATTGGAACTACAATTAATATTAACATTCGCTTGTCCCGTAGTTTAAGTTGTATTTCACTGCTTGTTGCTTAAGTCTATGCACCCAAAGAACTTGATTGTTCAAGTCGAACGCGTGCACAGCACGTTCCCTCGACGCAAGGCTTGACGTAGCCCTTGCTTGTCAAGTCGTTGCACGAACACGTTAGAAAAGAGTTTTGTTTGGCTATCGAAGTCATAGCAAGCACCGTCCCCTGTTGTCTGCGGTTGTTAAGTCACTTAGTCCCACGATTGTCACGCCCCGATTCCGTCGAATCGATAGTCGCCCCCCGGGCGTGATGCCGTGCGAACCTAATTCGCGATCGCACAAGGCATAGTCATAAGGTAATCCGAGACACGAGATCTAAGAGAATAAGCAGACAAATTGAATCACACATTAAGTAAAGGAAACTTTGAGATAGCCATTCCATACATTGCACACATCCTTCAATATACAATAAAGTACTCCAGTGACTGGAATGGAGGGACGCTGAGCCATCTTCCTTGGACAATTGAGAGTCTTCAAAAGTGGAGTTACGGGACAAGTCTTCGACGCACGGCCGAAGCTTCAAAATCACGAGCGTCGTCGAGCTAGTTGGCACGTCCTTCCTGATTCGCGGGACCTGCAAGAGTGAGGATCAGTACGATCACATGTACTAGTGAATGACTAATTAAAATCCAAGCTCTACATTTGATTCAAGCAGTTTTATAAACATGTTAGCTAGCTATTATGTGATCTTTCTAACCATCCTGATCAATTAGCATGTCAACATATTTCGAGGCAAGCATATAAATTTGTAAGCATTAAGCAACTATCATATTCAACCCGTGTCACGTGCATTTGTTAAGCAGTGAAAGGGTGTGAAGGCCACTGGCAATGTCAAGCCATCACGGACTATAGCTGGGTTAGACGGCGACCCTTTTACGGCGGGTAGCGACCCCTGTGCGAAAGTTTCTGAATAACCCACGCCGATGTAAGGCTGGCGCTTGCTATACTCGTTCCTCCCGGGCCGAATTGGTCCCTTGGCCTAGGCAACCGTTCGAGGAACTACACCTTGTCGATATGTTGTCCAATGACCGTTTTCAGAGTCTTGAAATATGCTATCTCTTTTCTAGAACCTTATCATTTCTCTTTTTTTGTGCAAAACTTAGCCTTTGTTTTGAACTTAGTCGATTTACTCACTTAGCCATATTGTTGCATTAAACGTTAATCGATTCATTTATTGTCTTGCATAGGCTAAGTAGAATTGCATGAGGAAGTATGTTTTCCATTTTCAATACCGGCAGTTTGATAGCAAGTGTTTCGTGAAGAATCGTGCCCCAATTTTCTTTAATTCTACACTATTATGACAAGCATTTATTTACTTCACATATTGATTTTGAAGTAGAGAGACGAGGCGAAGGAGGTCAGCCACTCGCCTTAGACTTGCTTCAAGCGAACGACTGGTTGGCTGCGCTGACGTCGCCTACACGATCACTTGCAATCACATAAGCAACTGATTAGAACGCTGTGTAATTCAAGGAATTTCGTTATGAATGCGAAGCTCGAACATGCAAGTCACAAAAATCCATCGGAAACATTCACGAAAAACGCATTCACGAAAACCAAAGCCAAATCTAAATCAAGTGTGGCATGAATATTAGAGCAATGTGAGGTCTCTCCCGACTCAGCCGCAGAGCCAATTCTTGAGACACAACCCGCTGAATATGGGACTTGGTTCCAAAGAAGCCATTCCATAATGTAGAATGGATCTTAATTCAACCGTTCCCGTTCGATCGACTCGGCCGATTCCGACCTATCGGTCCCGACCGAATCGGTAGCGACATTGTTCCTTTCTCGCGTACCCCGTGGACGAAAACGAGGCACGATGTAGGGACGAGGCACTACAACAATCTCAAAGCTCGTCATATAAAGTATGACTTGGGCGATGGAAACACTGTAAACATGTCGGGACTGTAGGTCAGCGGCAGGTTTGGACGTGTGAAGATGGGCGATGGAAACACTGCGCCATGTACCGAGTTTGCGCTACAACTTGGTTTCGGTAGGGAGGCTGGCAGATGATGGCTGTCGCAGTCTATTTGGGGACAAGGATTGGATGCTTGTGAAGGGTTCCCAACAGTTGACTCATCCAAATCAATGGGGACTCCTATGGCAACAATGATAAAACTTGATAATGATGAAGACGGTATCTCGGTCGACATTCTTAAGTATCGAGGTATGATCGGGAGCTTACTCTATTTAACTGCTAGCCGACCCGATATTATGTTTAGTGTTTGTATTTGTGCACGATACCAAGCAAACCCGATATTATGTTTAGTGTTTGTACTTGTACTTCCATTAAATATGATAATACTAGCTCTATAAATCTCACGATAAATCCGATTTGTCACTCACGCACGAAACACATTGAGATTAAGCACCATTTTCTTCGTGACCATCAACATTAATAATACTAGCTCTATAAATCTCACTTCCATTATTGAAACTAATATTAATACTAAAGTTTAAATTAGTTTTTGATTTAACATTTAAACTTAGATTTAAATTCACAACTTAAAAGTAGTTAAAGTTAAAATTCCATTCTTTTTATTTGCAATCTACAATATTATTGGAACTAGCATTAATATTAAATCTACAGTAGCATTTCTGTTAATTTAAAATTTACAATATAATTGAAACTAATATTAATACAGTGGCATTACCGTTATTTCCAAATAGTTTTTTTCTTGTTCGGTCACACCCCTCCACGAGCGGGTTACACCTCCGAAACGAGCGGGTTAAATAGCCTTTTCCAAAGAAAAGAACCCATCCGACTAGAGAGAAACAAAGGAGGGAAGAAGAAGAAGAACAGTCGCAATGGAGAGGAGCAAGATCAACTGTAGCGGATGGGCCGTCATCCCTACGGAGATTCTCTCAATGATACTGGTACTGTCGGGGATGCCGGCGGACGAGGTAATGTGCAACGTGGCCCCAGTTTGCCGTTCGTGGTGGAAGACGCTCACCGGTCCCTTAGACTATTGGTCCAACGTCGACTTGGTATAGTGGTGCCGGAGGACCCAGCAAACCACTAAGATTAGTTTGACCGTAAAGAAGCTCGTGGCTCGCAGGGGGGGGATATCTACTGTCCTTCTCCGCGTACAAGCTCGACGAAGCAGCCTTCCCTTTTGCATGTTTAAGGCCTGTGCAAAATTTTATTTAGTCTTATTCTAATACTTTATTTTTTCTATTACAAAATTTTACGTATACTTTGTTAATTTCTATTGATCTTTTCCCATTTTTATAATATAGTGGGAAATTTCTAAGGGTGCTGCGCATTCCGAAGTGCGACGTGAGTGATGAAACTTTCGTGAGACACTTGGAGTTTCTCCCGGTGTTGGAAGAACTCGACATTAGCTACTGCCTCTATATCACGTCGACTGGAATATTTTCTGTCGGAAAGTATTGCCACCGTTTGGTCAAGCTGAGGAGGAACATGCCCCCTCCATATTTCATGCTCAGGAACAGATTTGTGCTGAACATGTCGAATGAGACGGAGGGAAAGGCCGTGGCTAATTCGATGCCACGTCTCGAGCAGACATGTTCAATGGAGACATGCTGCGATCCATCATATGCAACTGCAAGGGTCTTCGCGTGCTCGACATACATGGGTGCTTCAACGTGCACTTCGACGACGATCTCAGGAAAATTTGTGATTTAATACAGACGTTTAAACGACCCTTTGATGATGTAATCCCAGGAGAACCTGGATACGAGATGTATAGTGATTTAGATCTCATCAATCAGTCCTGGGGTGAATGGTTCTTCTGACATTAGCATGCATGCATGCATTTCTTTCTATTTCCTACTAGTCTACATATACGTACTTTGTACGTATTTTAATTAGAATATTATAAAGTCAGTTGTCATCTTTTTGTCTTTTTCAGGTGACTATTTATATGTCAAGAGATTCGAAGTACAATTATTTTTTTTAATTTTTATTTTCTATTGAGAATAATAACCTTTAGAAAATGGTAATGACATAAAAATTTATTACCATTGGAACATAATGTTATATGGAAAAAATAAAACTTGCATGCAAACTTTATTTCTTTGACTCTTAAACATAAAGGTCATGCAAGTTGACATAATAACATCATGTTTATAAATACTCAAGGGTATTTTAGGAATTCAAAAGTTTCACCACCAAGTTTTCTTATTATATAGTAGAATAGATATAAAAACGTATAATATGAATTTTATCCAATTATAGTTAAATATGCTTCTAACTCATTTGGTTAAGGTGGAAGGTGCAAGGTATTTTTTTTGAGTTCGATTCTCCATTTGACAAAATTTTATTTTTTCAACAATTTTTTACATGATTAATTTTTTTAAATAAAATGGACTGTGATATAATGACGCCTAAGACGACTCACTTTTGAGCCGTTTTGAAACCTCATTATATAGTGGAAGATATGATATCAGTATCTTAACATTAATACAACATCTCAGTGTAATCATATCCAAGGGATTTCGACATTTTCCAACACGGATTTTACCTTCTTCAAGATGAATTTTAGCAGTGCAAATTCCACTCATATTAGTGGTATCAGTGCCATTCACCATAATTAATGGTGATCGATAGACATTTATACAAGAAGAGTGGCCCGGGGGAGATACGAAAACATTGGTTTCTTTTTCACAGCCCTTTAAAATCTGTTTATACAGCTAAACAGCCAAACTATTCATTTTCACCCGCCTTCAAAACCAATTTATATAGATTCAAAACAAAACTAAATAGCCAAACTATTTAAAATTCACAACCCTTCAGAACAGTCTCAAATGTACCATTCTCCGTCCTAAATGTACCATTCTCCGTGTTAGAAGAACGGAGAATGGCCATTACCCCTCCCAAATTGTTCCATACTAAGTTAAAAGCATATAATAGCACCCAAAAAATGTTAACAATAGAAAAATTCTACAGAACCCACACACCAGACTCGAACCTAGGCCTTCCATGTAAGAGTCAAACGACACAACCAACTAAGCTTGGAATAAGAAGAGTTACTGGAGGTCATTGAATATCCCCAACTTCCAATAAGGAATAAGAAATTGAATATCCCCAACTTCCAATAAGGAATAAGAAGAGTCGGTTAGGAACGTGTATATATATACATAGGGGTCCCCATTCATTAGAGTAGGTTGCACATTTAACATGGCTCCAAAAAGATCATCTGGTTGGGAACCATGGCCAGAGTCTACTTCCAGTCGTCGTCGAGCCTCTCCGCATTGCGTACCCTCTGCGCCGCCTCCGGCCCATGACTGGTTGGCAGAGGCTGCGGACTTTCTGACCTCCTGCGGGTTGTCACTGGAGGTCATCGCTCGACCTCTTCATCCGGTGCCCAACTTTGACCTGTTGCCGATCACTTCGGAGGAACGGAATTCTCTGGAGAAGAGGGAAGGGTTTCGCCGCCTGTGCCATAGGACAGGTGTGCGCACCCTGCAGGACTTTACGGAAATTCTCCGCGAGGCTAGTGAGAGGTAGACCTCTTATTTTTCTATTTTTTAGTCTTTTACAGTTTTTTTCCTCCTCTTGTATCCTTCGCCGGAGAATGTTCTGACGACGAAGCTGGGATTTAATACAATATAATATTTTGTTAACTCAATTTGGTTTCGGCTATAAGCGACTAACTATTTTACCTATTTTTCAATTAACAAATCTTGATAAGTCAAATCCATATATCAGCGACGATATCCCCATCAATGACTTGTTACGTCATAGAATTGATTATGCTGTCAGCATCAATCTTGCCGTCAAATTCATCTTAAATATGATTACAAAGTAAACTAGAGGATAACTTTGAGTGTTTAAATTTTACTCTTTTCAAGTACAAAGTTTTGTTACCAAGTCGTCAAACGTGAAAATTTTGGGATGGCAAAAATACGAGTATAGAACGGCTAAATGCAAAAAAATACGTTCAAAAATTTAATCAAATATTCGAAAAATGAAAATATTGAGATTAGAAACTTCACATTCTTAAATATGTTGTCAAATTTTGCTAATTACACATGTTTCCACCACATTTTTTGTGCCAAATTTTCAATAATTTATACGGAACACGTGGATGTATACTAGTAATAAATTTAATTTTGGAAAGTAGTTTTTAAAATTAGGGTCTCAAAATCTCAAAGGTTTATGTAGTGATTTCACATGGATATATACTATTAATAATAGTAATAAATTTAATTTTGGAAAGTAGTTTTTAAAATTTAATAGTAATAAATTCGACCGTCTTATACTAGTAATAAATTTAATTTAAGACTCAAAACTATTCTAATTTTTTCTACTTTCCAAGGTCATATAAGACGGTCGAATTTTTCCTCTTCTTCTCTCAAACCCTCTTCCTTCTCCCAAACCCTCTTCTTATCAAAATGCCGCCAAAGAAACAACGACCGTCTCCGAAGGGAAAAAATCTACAAAGGGATGCGATACAGGCCTGAAGGGCAGAACTTGCAAGGGCGGCGAAAGCCAAGATTATGGTCGCAAGGGCAGAGGCCGAAAGGGCCGAGGCGGAAGCAGCGGCAGCGACGATGAAAGCGGAGGCGGCAGCCAAGTCACCTGCAAAAAAGGCTAAAAAACTCATTGCTCGACAAAGACCGAAAAATCTATCTTCGATACAGAGTCGTCGGAAGACTCAACTTATGAAGATCGAAGGCGTACTCAAGCGAAGGCTAAGATGGCAACAAATACAGAGTCATCAGCGTACTCTGAGGACTTTGAATCCTCATCAGAAGAGAAAAATGAAGAGGAAGAGCAATCATCAAATAAGTCCCAGGATGGAGAGGAGGTAAAAAAAATTTAAAGACTTTAAATCTAAGAAGATTTACAATAAATATTTTAAGAAAAAGGCTGTTATGCTTGAAAGATCAATTAAGATGGATGATGTCGAAGACGAAGCTTTCCTGGATATATTAAAATTCTATCAATTGGAGAAACTGAACAAATCCTGTCTTGAGAAAATCTCCCAAACAATAGTAAGAGAATTTTACTCAAATCTTCCGGCTGAAATTAAAGAAAAAGAAGAGGATCAACAACTGGTGTTTCTGAGAGGGAAACTGATTAGGGTAAATGCTGCTGTCATCAACGAATTTTATGGATTTGATCCAGTTCCTGAGTTTGATATGAAAGATATTGATAATGTTTCCACGAGGGATGCAATTCATGAGATTACAGGTGTATCAGTGGGTGCCAAGACCCCTCAAAATGTATACAAAGTAAAAAAACTTTGTATAAATTATTGCATGCCTACGTATCTCAAACACTCAACCCTACTGGACATGAGTTTTTCATCCATCCCAAGAGAGTAAAATTTCTTTATTATATGGAAAAGAAAAAAAGGATGGATATAGGTTCCTACATGTTCAGTAGAATGATGCATCTCGTGGGAAAACCAACTGCAAGAACAACTCTCCCTTTCGAAGGATTTGTATGCTCGATGGCTAGTAAACATTCTGTCCCAAGCTTAGCAGGGGATGTTTATATTAAAAACAAAGGCCCCATGAGAAAACTAACCTTCACTCGAATGTTTGGAAAACGGGCAGCAGCTGTAAGCAAACCATCAACATGTGGAAAACCATCAGCTTATGGAATCAAAAACACTAAGGACAGGGTTGATGATCTATACAATTTTGTTGCTGCAAACTTTGAGAATGTCTTCAAAGAGATGAAGACTATATCTGACAACCAGAAATTGATTCTGGATAAGATTAACTAGATAGAGGTTGAATTTGCTGACCAAGAATAAGATTTTTCTTCCCTCGTGAAGAAGGTAAATGGGGCTAGCCCAAAGTCTTATGTAAAAATACACACTGTGTACATTGACACTTTAATGCTAGCCATCACTTTGATACTTCTTTCTAGATGTCATTTCTACATATACAGTGAGTCCATACTGACTATAATTTTTTTTTTATTTCGTCCCTCAAGGTGTAGGTGAAGGATATTTTAAGGAAGAAGAAGAAAAAAAAAAGAAGAAAGAAGAAGATGGAGATGGCTATGAAGATTCATCTTTTGAGTTTTGAAGCTTTTATTTCAATTTGGAAGTAATATTTGAATTGTAATATGGTTCTGAATATTTGATGGTCTTGGCGGTCAAACTAAATTTTGTGTTTGAAATATTGTAAGACTAAACTTTTCACTTGTATTAAGTGCATAGTTCGTAATTTGTTTGGAAAATGTAATATGGTCTTGAATTTAGAGTAGGTCTGATATTTATTTGGATTATTGTATTGTGAATTATGCAGGTTCTATGCTGAATTACTAACGTGGGTTGGGCAGATTACTGTAACGTGGATTATGCAGTTTATTGGACTTGGAATGAAGTATACTTAATTTGATTATAATTTTTTGGTTGAAGCGTTTATTTGATTTGCAGTTGGCCTTCACAGATGATATTGATATTTTGGTGTATTCCTTTGATTTGCAGACGCCCTTCACAGATTTCATGAGTCCTGGGTGCATTCCTAGGGTTTACAGATGGCCTCATTACGGATGCATTCCTGGGATCACTAAAACTTTATTTGATTGTAATGTGTTTTGCTTTATGTAAAAAATTATTACATCGATGCTATCAGTATGAATTCGATGCCAGTGTAATGCAAAATTGTAATCCTGCATGTTCATCCCTTGTTATTGCTGAAGCAAAATTGTAATCCTGTATGTTCATCCCTTGTTATTGCCATCAGTACATCGATGTCATCAGTATGAATTCGATGCCAGCGAATGCATAATGTAATGTAAGAAAAATTCTCTTGGATAGTAGGTTAATTATATTCAAACACTCGCAAAAAATTTTGTGCAACCATACAGTGGAAGCCTGATAAAATGATATTCAGATTTTCTTGAACATGATTTAATATTAAATGAATATACTTTGGTAAATGATATTAAAAATACTGTAAATATTTGGTGAAAAAAAATATGAGATACTTGAACATTTCCAGTCCTAAATGTACCATACTTTGTTAAAAGTACAGAGAGTGTCCATTCTCCGTGTTAAAAGAACGGAGAATGGCTATTCTCCGTTTTAAAAGAACGGAGAATAGTCATTCTCCGTTTTAAAAGAACGGAGAATGGTCATTCTCTTTGAGAATGGTCATTCTCCGTGTTAAAAGCAAAGAGAATGGCCATTCTCCGTCCAAAAAAAATATTCTCTTCAAAAGTATTATCATTAGAAAAGTAAAAAATATTTCGTCCGATTAATACAGATTTTTTTTTAAAAAAAATATGTGAGCAGATGATCCGTCCGACCTCAGAAGTAGGTTTCCTCAGTTCACCACCACCACCATGACATGTAGCTTTATTAACAAAATATTAAATTGTTAGATGAAAAATAAAATTTCTGACAATGGCATGGACAGTAAAATTAGAGCGGCGCCGCTGGTACTTCTCCTTGTTCGAGGAGGTCTCGACGACATCCGACGCGAACCGGACTGATTCTTCTCGGCGCAGCTGGTACTCCTCGTTGTTCTAGGAGGGCTCGACGACGTTCGACGCGATCCGGACCGATTTTTATTTCCTTCTTCATCTCCGTTTCTCTTTCCACCACCACCACCACCACCACCACCACCACCACCACCACGGCCTGTAACCAAAAAAATAAAAAATTACGAAATTTATACGTTGATGCACAAAATATTAAATTGGATGGACGAAAGAGAGAGTAAATTGAGTTAATTTAGGGTGTTCATTGAAAAAATTAAAGTGAAGAATGAACTGCTAAAGCAAGTTACCAACAGGTCAAAAGTCAAAATTAGCATTAAATGATGTTTCTACTCTATTATTTAATCCGAACCATTGGATCAACATCCAATGGTCCAGATTTGGGATGTATCGATATATCCTTTTCCAGGGGATGTATTGTAGAACGACCCATATATATATATATATATATATATATATATATATATATATATATATATATATATATATATATATATATATATATATATATATTTTTTTTTTTTTTTTTTAAAAAAACCAAGCGGCCGTGTCGGAGACACCCAGCCACCGCCTGGCCCGGGGGCCGTGGGCGAACCACCAAGCCGCCCCCGTGGGGGCTCGAACACCGTCCGATGCCCCGGGTGCCAAAGGCCCTAACCGGTAGGCTACAAGGCCATATATATATATATATATATATATATATATATATATATATATATATATATATATAAAATATATATATATATATATATATATATATATATATATATATATATGAAGAGATAATTATTGTTACAATTATTAGCCATCAAATGACCCTCGACTTGGCCCCCGAAAACTTACAACTCACTCAACTCGGTCCCGAGGGGGTTATAGCTCTCTCAACTCATCCTGTAGACTACAACTCAGCCCATAGGCCAAGCCCTGCTTGTAAGTGTAGTGCCCCGCTCGTAGCAGGGGATACTGTGTGGGCTTGTAGTTTGAATAACAAGACGAAATAAAATCATTGTGGAAAAATCCTTTCAGTATCAGTTGATTGGAATAAAGTAAATTAAGACAATTTCCCATCTATATATTGACTTATTAGTATTGAGTCCAAAATGCAATGAATCGTGTATAGGAGAACGAATTCTATATAAGAACTTCCTCCAAAAATTTCATTGAACGATTTTCGCTGTTGTTGAATACTTTTTTGTTGATCATCGATCCCTACTTTTCTTTGATCTTATGCCAACAATTAGGACTGTTTATATTGTTGTTCCTACTGCTTAGCTGTACTACTTACATTTTTATTTCCAATTTTTATAACAAGTTGTACATATTTCACATACTCAAAATTGTCAAAAGTGTCAGAGTTAATATGTAATCGACTTAAGTCCATATAGATGTAAAAGGAAGGTTCTCCTTTTATATTGGAAATATATATGTATTCCATCCACGATCAATGACATGTACCAATTTTTTTTTTTTCCTTATATAAGTACATCTTAGCATTTTTAGTCCTTTATAAGATAACTCTACTAGTCCTAACCACCTTAAGTTGGTTCTCGGACAAAACAATAACTCATCTTCTATGACAGAATTGTCCAGGGCCCTCAATAGAGAGGTGCTATAAATTGATTAAATTCTATAAACCTGCAAACTTTCACGCATAGTTTGCAATATCGACAGATACTGATCCGATAGTATCAATTACCGATACAATCTGCTATCAGTACTAGCCGAATTGACCGGGAAATAGACCACCAACTTTCGAGCATAATTTGCAGTATCGGATGAACCAAAAAATTAAAAGCTTATTTATCACAAGTAAACCAATCAACAAGATTGACTATTCTTGCATTCAATTTCAAAACTATTAAGAAACAACACAATAAATACTTAAAATTACGCATAAAATGTATAAAATATTTCTTCTAATTTTTCTAGTTTATTAATAATTATTTGCTTTTTGATAAAAAAATATTCGATACTCCCGACCGCCGATCCCGTTCTTTATAGACAAGCTCTATACTGTACAAAATAAATTTACACCGACCCCTTCATATGGAGTGTTGCTATCTTTACTTCATAAATTGTTAGACCACGAGGGGCGTCTCGCTCAACTTCTATGGTCAGTTGTGGAAACCGTCTTTATGTTGTATGAGATGTGTTCTGAGGCTGGACTCATGCATCTGTTAAATAGCATATTATCAGCACCGATTTCCTACAAATATAATTTAGTGAACCATATTTTAGAAAATAAATGTACTTGACCAGGGCGTACAATGAATTGATTGGTATTTAGTTTCAGTCTAGTTTTCTAATCTGAAGAGAATGATAACTCTTCACAAGTATCAGATATTGTTAAGCAAAAGTAGAATACAAACACAATTTATGTATGACAGGTATTCATAGAAGAATCATGAAACAATGTAGAGCATGACCCACAGTGTTAAAAAAATGTTAAATACAAAATATGCAACTCCTTGCATTATGTAAGGTAGTTCACTTACATTGCCTCTGAATTCATCAATTGCAATCTAGGAACAATGTGCTTATAATGCTAATAGCAGCTTTAAACTCATGAAAAGATATCTAGAAGATGATACTGGAAGCTTCTATAAAATAACCCACTTGAACGTGCCTCAGCCCCGAATATTGTTGGAGTCCAGTCTGAATTTGATAATAGCATATTTATGGAGTCCAAATCTGATTAAATATTTGATTTAATTTGATTTATATGTCCATAATTAGTGCTGGACTATTTTAGATATAATAGGATTTTTATTTGAGGGTTTCCTATTTAAGAGATCCTATTATAATCTAAAATAGGATGTTGATGGGCTATTTTAGGTGTAGTAGGATTCTTATTTGAGAGCTTCCTATTTAAGAAATCATATTATAACCTAAAATAGGTTTTTCTCATCCTATATATATGGGGTGAGGGTGGAGGCACAAAGTACAGCACAAAAGTGGAGATTCGAGATGCTCGTCCACAAAAAATCTAAGAGAAAGTTCCGCACTTTGCTCTAAGGATTTCGCCATCCAAGACAGAAGGAAGAAGAGATCTAATCGAGGGGTCGTCAACTTCGGTTAGGGAGATTGCTACGGGTTGGTGAGCGATTTCAATTGTAATCTCTTTCTTTTCTTCTTGAGTGTGGTGAGGGTGTTGAACCTATTAGGGCAAAAGGTTCAACATTAGTTTTTGTCAATCTTGTAATTTCATCTGAGTTATAGAGATTGGAATTTGTCCAGGTGACGTAGTCACCGCCATATACTTGTATTTATCTGTGCTTGGTGTCCATTAGACGGAGGTTGGTTATTTCAGGTGGGTTGGCCTAAGTTTTCGCTGCGGCAACGTCTCAGACACGGTATCGGAGCGCAGGAGGACGTATCCGATTTCCAACATCTGGTATCAGAGCTTTGGAGGTTCTGACAATCATGTCTACGGAGCAGATGAACACTCGTATGATCACCCTCACAGGGAGAAACTAGACGATTTGGAAGCCAAGGATGGAGGATCTACTCTGGTGCAAGGACTTGCATGGTCCGTTGGAGGGCGACAACGCAAAGCCAATGGACAAAGCTGCTGAAGACTGGAAACGACTGGATCGGAAGGCCGTTGGATTCATCCACCAATGGTTGGATGATTCGGTGTTTCACCACGTGTCCATGGAGAGTTCAGCAAAAACATTATGGGAGAAGCTGCATTCGCTGTACGAAAGGGAGACGGCTGACAACAAGGCGTTTCTTATTCGCCAACTCGTCAACTCGAAGTATACGGAGGGTGCCTCAGTGGCACAACATCTGAACGAGCTTCAGGGTATCATCAATCAGCTGTCTGCGATGAAGATGGTGATTGATGATGAGCTTCAGGCCCTACTGCTCTTGAGTTCTCTGCCGGAAAGCTGGGAGACGTTGGTGGTTTCGATGAGCAACTCCGCGCCTGATGGAGTTGTCACGATGGAGGCAGTCAAAAGTAGCTTATTGAATGAGAAGGTCCAGCGCAAGCAAGTGGAATCGTCGTAGAAATCCGCTCTGGTGGCTTCCCACGGGAAGGGAGGACCCAATTCATAGGCGAGAACATGGGTGAGTTCTCGGAATCTAGCGATTGTGGACCGCAAAGAGGGCTGCTATCACTGTGGCAAAAGGGGTCATATCAAGAGGAACTGCATGAAGCTCAAAGCTGAGAAGACAAAAGACAAGGACGATCAGGAGGATCTCACAACAATTGGAGATATCATCATCGCAGCAATCGACGCAGAGGAACCTTGTGGCATGTGTCATGACGGCGACTGGGTCATGAACACGGGGGCGTCGTATCACGCCACTCCACATAGGAGGATCTTCACGTCATACCGCGGCGGCAGGTTTGGACGTGTGAAGATGGACGACAAGTGGACAGCTGCAGTTGTATGCATCGGTAATGTGCACTTGACAACGGAGCTCGGTGAGAAGTTCGTTCTCAAGGGTGTGCGACATGTACCGAGTTTGCGCTACAACTTGGTTTCGGCAGGAAGGCTGGCAGATGATTGATGTCGCAGTCTGTTTGGAGACAAAGATTGGATACTTGCGAAGGGTTTCCAACAGCTGTCTCGAGGAAATTTGTGTTGTGGCATGTACAGGCTTAAGCCGCTGAGCTGTACAGGTAGGCCACAGACACCGGATGGAGGCTCGAGGGGTGCTCGATAGAAGGTGGATCGTCGAGAACTTGCTGAGGAGGGGATTTTAGGTGCTTTGAGGGATACGGAGGATTCGGTTCGTCGAGACAAATCGACGGATGGTGGTAAGTCAAAGATTGAGGGTCAGTCTGTCGGTCACATGACAGCTGGTCGGTCTCTAGGTGGGGGTTGCTCTACGGATCCGGTTTTGGTGACGGGTGGTTTGCCAAAACTTCACGGAGCGGCATCAGTTTCAGCAGGTCGAAGCCAGGAAGAAGATCAAGGTTTGCAGCAAACTCAATCTGAGGCAGGAGCATCATTATTCATACAGTTCAGGGAGAGTTGTGGGTCATCGACAACATGCACAGTACGTGATGTTCTGCTCGAGGACGCATGTGTATGGGGGAGCTTCAAGTTCAGACACGAACGTGGGCAGGTTCAGGAGTTCGAATCTCAGGAGGACCGCACCGTCTGCTTGGTTGGGCCAACCAAGGATAAAGAAGCTCGTCGGAATGTTAACATTTTCCTGTGGAAGACAGAAGTCGGGGATAGACAGTCGAGACTTGCGGTGAGGCTGATCGTCAGGGACTTCGGTCTTGATCATGTTATTGATATCGGCAGGATCCCAGTGGTGCAAGAGGTGCTACGCATGACAGCTAGCGTTGACGTGATGGTCGAGGAGCTGGAGACGAAGGAAGATGCAAAGCAGCTCGGGGGATCGAAGATCAGTAGCATGGGGGAGCAGGAACTCTGTCGCATGACGACAGGCATAGAGTCCAGTTGAGGAGCATGGGATCAACACCCTCTCATCAGACTGGAGGGAGAGATTGTTGGAGTCTAGTCTGGATTTGGTAATAGCATATTTATGGAGTCCAAATCTGATTAAATATTTGATTTAATTTGATTTGGATGTCCATAATTAGTGCTGAGCTATTTTAGATATAATAGGATTCTTATTTGAGGGTTTCCTATTTAAGATATCATATTATAATCTAAAATAGGATGTTGATGGACTATTTTAGGTGTAGTATGATTCTTATTTGAGGGCTTCCTATTTAAGAAATCCTATTATAACCTAAAATAGGTTTTTCTCATCCTATATATATGGGGTGAGGGTGGAGGCACAAAACACAGCACAAAAGTGGAGATTCGAGGTGCTCGTCCACAGGAAATCTAAGAGAAAGTTCCGTACTTTACTCTTAGGACTTCGTCATCCAAGACAGAAGGAAGAAGATATCTAATTGAGGGGTCGTCAACTTCGGTTAGGGAGATTGCTACGGGTTGGTGAGCGATTTTAATTGTAATCTCTTTCTTTTCTTCTTGAGTGTGGTGAGAGGGTTGAACCTATTAGGGCAAATGGTTCAACATTAGTTTTTGTCAATCTTATAATTTCATCTAAGTTATAGAGATTGAGATTTGTCCAGGTGACGTAGTCACCGTCATATACTTGTCTTTATCTGTGCTTGGTGTCCGTTAGACGAGGGTTGGTTATTTCAGGTGGGTTGGCCTAAGTTTCCGCTGCGGCAACGTCTCAGACACGGTATCGGAGCGCAGGAGGACGTATCCGATTCCCAACAAATATTTATAGTACCTTGTTTTGGAAAAGCAACCAGGGTAGGGCATTTAGCTAGAGTCCTAAAGTTTAGATCCAATTTCATCTTCCAATACCTTGTCTTGGCTATTGTACATGGAGAAATACTGAAATAGTTTGAATTTATGTTTCACGGACAATACGTACAATGCCACACAAGGCAGACATATTTTTTGGCATGTCTAGCATAAAAGTGACTGGGTGGGTCATGTCCACTACAACAGAATACAGCAATGATACCAATTTTTGGGGGTGCCTGTGCTCCGTAGGTTGACATTCCTAATTCAGAGGTGGCACAAGTCTTCTTCTTAGAGGAGTCCACCTGATAGGTTGAGGATAGGGCTGCAAACGAGCTGAGCCGAGCCGAGCCGAGCCAAGCCGAGTTTTTGTAAGTTTGAGCTTGGCTTGACTAGAATTATTTGAGCTCGAGCTTGATAAGTTTTTTATTTTGAAGCTTTGAGCTTGGCTCGAGCTTGTTTATATTAAGCTTGAGCTTGGCTTGGTTTGAGCTCGAGCTTGGAAATGCTCCGACATTCCAAAATTTTATCAGTACTTTTTAGATTTTATCAGTACTTTTCTTATGTGACTATTCATGGACATGGTTGTTTTTTATTATGTCTCAGTTTTGGAAACTTAGTCTATTATTCATCACTATGTTTTGTTTCAGTTTATCGTAGCACTATCTATTTATGTTGCTTCATTCTTTACATACTGCCTGAGACAAATACATGCATGTGATGTTATTCTATTTTTCTGTTTCTACCATCTGTAATGATTATTGCTTTTTATGTGTTTCTTCACTGTTTGTTACTTATGCATTGATTGCGGAGAAGCTTTCTCTTTTGCAATTATTTTGCGGGGGAGAAATAAAGATCTAACATCTTTTGTGAAATACAGGATATGAACAATTTTTCTTTACTATTTTGATTTGATTCCAAGCTTAGATATTATATCGGTAAGGTTTGTCAATTATCAAAATGGAGGAAATTGTTGACCCATTGGTCATGGTCAAACCTGATTTTAATAACTGATCAAACTATGTCTCGATATAAATGCAAGTCAACTCAGATGTTACCTACGACGTTTTGGACACTGCTCAACAATGGTTATCAACAATGTTCAAGACTGAAGCCGTTTGCCTCTCCGGATGTACTTCCTGTTAAGCAATGTAATTTTCATTTTATTTGAGTCTAGGAATACTTTGTACACCGAGTCGTACTGGCAAATAGGCTATCCGAAAATGTTTTCAAAACTATCCTATTCTTTTAGGAATGACCCATATTTTTACAAAATATTCTTATTACAAAAGCCCTTGAAGGATTATTCAAAAAGCCAAAATTTATTTTCTTCAAATAATGAACTGGCAGAACCTCAGGAGAACTCGGCCCGAGTTCGGCCAGAGTTCGGCCATTTGGAACGTTAGTGAACGTTGGATTTTTGAACTTGGTCATCCTTCAGTTACGGGTTGTTACAAAGAGTTCTGTCCAAATTCTGTCCGAATTCTGTCAGAGTTCTGTCTTTGAAAAAGCTACAAATAGAGAAGCATTTCGATCTTTTTAACACACCAATTTACTTTCAATCTTCTCTCTTCTTAAGCCTTCAGTCTTCCAAAGAGTTCTTAAAAGCTTTCATTTTCAAATCCCAAGTCAGTTACAATCCTCTAGTCGATTTGCTAGTGCGGTACGGTCTAGAAGTTTCAGAGTGATTGTAATCAGAGGCTTGATAGAAGATTCAACTCTTCACAATTGAAGTTGGACGAGTTCTTCGTATCAAAGCTCGCGTCTGTAGAAGTTGCAAGGACTTTGTATGAAAACTTGCGAGATTTTCCAATAGTGGATTCAACTGGAAGCTAGAGTTCTTCCGACTAGACTAGTCCTCACCAGAGGAAAACCAGTATAAATCTCGGTGTTTGCGTTTGCCTTCTGATCACTTTTAAATTCTGTCATTTATTTCTTGTGATTATTATTATACTTGTGATCTAACTGCTAACAAGCTTTTTATTAGCAATATTCCGCTGCCTACTCTATTCACCCCCCTCTAGAGTATTCTGCTTTACGATTTCGTTCCTACAATTGGTATCAGAGCGGGTTATACAGGTAAAGCAAGGTAAAATAGCAGTTATATTCAATTTTATATAGATCACAGATTTACACATGGCAACTGTGAAATTCACAAGTGAAGGCCAAGCCACAAACAGACCTCCACTGTTTGACGGCACAAACTACACTTATTGGAAAACACATATGAGTTTCTTTCTGAAATCTCTTGATTTTGATTTATGGTCTATTGTTATTGATGGCTATCAAAAGCCACCTCGTATAAATATTGATGGAGTTTTAACTGAAAAACCCCATAACAGATATACAGAGGAAGAAAAGAAAAAGGCCAGTCTTGACGCACGTGCTATTAACGCTTTATTTTGTGCTTTAGACATAACTGAATTTAACAGGGTGTCTATCTGCACAACTGCAAATGAAGTATGGAAACTTCTTGAAGTCACACATGAGGGAACAACTCAAGTCAAAGAATCAAAGGTCAGCAGACTTACTCAAGAGTATGAGGCGTTCAAGATGAAGCCCAACGAAACAGTTACTCAGATGTTCGAAAGATTCTTGGATATTGTAAATCTTTTGTCCTCCCTAGGCAAAGATTATAGTAACCATGAAAAGATTCGCAAACTCCTGCGATGCTACTGCAATCATTAAAGGAAACGACCTTACTACTATGACACTTGAAGTACTCATGGGTAAGCTACTCACTCATGAACTAGAGTTACAAGACTTTGAAGAGCCTGCACCAAAGGAGAAGACGATCGCTTTCAAGGCTCAGCACAGAAGATCTGCTGAAGATGATTCAGACAACAGTGAATCTGATGCTGAAGATCAAGCACTCCTTGCAAGAAAATTCAAAAGATTCTTGAGATATGAAAAGAAGACAAAAGAGAATAATGGTGGCAACAGCTGGTATCAAGATGACGCTGTCTGCTACGGCTGCAAGAAGAAAGGACACATGAAAAAGGACTGTCCTACAAACACAAGCAAGAAGAGCAATAGATACGAGAAAGGGAACCTGAAGAGATCAACATCTCGGAAGTATGCAAATACCAGCATATGGCATGAAAGTGAAGCCAGCGACTTAGAAGATGAACAATCAGAAGACGCTGCAAATGTATGCTTTATGGCATCCGATCAGGTACTCTCTGAACCTATAGTTGATACATATGATGACTACACCTTTGAGCAATTAGGAGAAGCCTTCAGTGAACTGATAAGTGATTACAGGAAACTGCGTAGCAAATATCAGACCTTTAAGAAGGTACTCAAAGAGTACAAAGGTGAAATAGGAAGACTTACCGACCTACTAGCTGAGGTTAAAGATAATGTTAGTGAGTCTGGTGAGCTTTCTTCTATTAAACTCTTATTACACGAGACTACCAAGTCATCCGAAGAAAAAGACAAGGTTATTGACCAACTGAAAGAAGAACTTTCTAAAGAGAAGAAAAGTCTTCAAAGTGCACAAGTCAGAATGGAAGCACTCACTTCTGACTATACTAAGTTATATGACACTTCCAAAAGATTGGAAATTAGGTTAGGAAAACAGCCTGAGACTGCTGCTTCCTATCCTAACACGTGTCACTTACCGAAAAATCGGAACATTCCCAAACCAAACACTGTCAGACCTAACCCTATCAAACCTTTGCCTAAAAAGGTTATGCCCAAACAAGATAATAGGTATGCTTTCTTCTATACTAGAAAACCTAAACCTACCAACCATGCACATCACTCAGCTTTCAACACTCAACATGCTAAATGTCATTATTGTGGCCTCATTGGTCATATATCTTCTGCATGTAGAATTAGAAAGCTAGTAGATCTAAATATTTATGCATGAATACCGAAAGCTAACCATCAAGACCCTACAAGAAATGGGTATCAATATTTTCATCTGCAAATTGTTTTGTAGGTGGGACACCCTTCACATGCTAGAAGCAAATGGATCCTCGACAGCGATTGCTCACGGCACATGACCGGTGGCGCTTCATTATTCGCAACGCTGTCGAAGAGGAATAAAGAAGGATATGTCTCCTTCGGCAATAATTTAAAAGGGTATATAATCGGTATTGGTGATATTGGTAAAGCTCCTTATCCAGTAATTAAAGATGTTTGTCTTGTTACTGAGTTAAAACATAATCTGCTCAGCAGAAGCCATTTAGCTGATCACGGTTATGGTATTAACTTTGTAAAAGACAAATGTACTATTATTGATAGTTCAACTGGTAATACTATATTTGAAGGTATTAGAGAAGACAATATATATGTTTTCTATTTGTTGGAAGATACTAACATTTCAGGTAGATGTTTAATGGCTAAAAGCGATGAGAGTCATCTGTGGCATATGAGACTCGGTCATGCAAATATGGATACTATTTCCAGATTATCCACAAAGAAGCTAGTACGCGGTTTACCAGACATTACATTCAAAAAGGATGCGGTATGCAGTCAATGTGAAAAGAACAAAGCTACTCGATCCTCTTTCAAGTCAGTAAACGCTGTATGTACTACTAGACCTCTACAATTACTACATATGGACTTATTTGGTCCTAGCAGAGTTGCTAGTCTCGGAGGTAAGCTATATGCTTTTCTAATTGTAGATGATTATTCTAGATACACGTGGGTATATTTTCTGACACGCAAAAACGATGCATTATCGAAATTTGTCACCTTTTGCAAGAAAGTACAGAATGAAAAAGGTTACATGATCACTCGTATTAGAAGCGATCATGGAGCGAATTCGAGAATGCAGAGTTTGAGCAATTTTGTGACACACACGATTTTATACACGAATTCTCCTGCCCTAGGACTCCACAACAAAATGGAGTTGTGGAACGTAAGAACATAACTCTATCCGAAATGGCCAGAGTAATGTTAAACCAGTTTAGTCTACTCAAGTATTTCTGGGCTGAAGCTGTCAATACAGCTTGTTTTGTTCTCAATAGAGTTCTAATTCGATCCAAATCGAAGAAGACTCCATTTGAGTTATGGTTTGATAGAATTCCATCAGTTTCATATTTTAGAATATTTGGTTGTAAATGTTTTATTCTTAATACTAAAGATAATTTGGGAAAGTTTGACGAAAAGGCCGATGAAGATATATTTTTAGGTTATGCGGGCAAAAGCAAAGGATACAGAGTCTTCAACAAAAGAACTATGATCAACGAAGAGTCAATCAATGTCACCTTTGATGAACTAAATCAAACGACAATCGATGACAATGACGAAGATCTCAATGTACCCAGCAAAGCACCAGCTGATCCTCCTAGAGAAGATCCAGGAACCAGCTACCTTCGGAGTCTGCCAAAAAGATTGAAGTTCATGGCTGATCATCCAAAGGATTTGGTAATTGGTGAGATTACCAAGGGTGTAAGTACTCGCTTCTCTAATAAAAATATAGCTTCTTGTGTTGCTTTTGTATCTCAGTTTGAACCCAAAAATATTGATGAAGCATGTAGTGATAATTTTTGGATAGATGCTATACAAGAGGAATTAAACCAATTTGAACGGAATCAAGTTTAGGAACTTGTTCCCAAGCCTATTGATCATCCGATCATTGGCACCCGATGGGTATTCCGAAATAAACTGAACGAGAATGGTTTAGTGACTCGCAATAAGGTTCGACTCGTAGCTCAAGGATACAATCAGGAAGAAGGTATCGACTACGATGAGACTTATGCCCCAGTTGCGAGATTAGAATCCATTCGCATGTTATGTGCATTTGCATGTTTCATAATTTCAAATTATTTCAAATGGATGTCAAAAGCGCATTTTTAAATGATTTTATAAAAGAAGAGGTTTATGTAGCTCAACCACCCGGTTTTACTGATTTCAAATTTCCTGAATATGTTTTCAAGTTGAAGAAAGCTTTATACGGTTTGAAACAAGCCCCTCGAGCTTGGTATGATCGTCTAAGCTCTTTTCTACTTGATAACGGTTTTTCAAAGGGAAAGGTTGACACTACTTTGTTTATAAAGTCTTTGAATAATAATATTCTTTTGATTCAAGTCTATGTAGATGATATTATCTTTGGATCTACTGATGAATCTCTTTGTCAAGAATTCTCAAAGTGTATGCAGAATGAGTTTGAGATGAGCATGATGGGAGAGCTGAAGTTCCTTCTCGGACTGCAAATCAAACAAACCAACAATGGGACGTTCATAAATCAAGCTAAGTATACAAAAGATCTACTAAAGAAGTTCGACATGGAAGCAGCAAAGCCACTTAGCACTCCAATGGCGACTTCAACTAAGCTTGATATTGATGAACAAGGCAAACCTGTCGACATACGTAAGTATCGAGGTATGATCGGAAGCGTACTCTATTTAACTGCCAGTCGACCAGACATTATGTTTAGTGTTTTCTTATGTGCTCGTTTTCAAGCCAATCCTAAGGAATCACATCTGTGCGCAGTTAAGCGTATCTTCCGATACCTTAAAAGCACTTCTTCTGTCGGCTTATGGTATCCCAAAACCACGTCATTTGACCTAACCGGTTATTCCGATGCTGATTTTGCCGGATGCAAAGTAGATAGAAAAAGCACCAGCGGCACATGTCATTTCCTAGGAAAAGCTCTAGTCTCTTGGTTTAGTAAAAAGCAAAATTCTGTTGCATTGTCAACAACAGAGGCTGAGTATATCGCCGCAGGACGTTGTTGTGCACAAATTTTGTGGATGAAATAAACCTTAGAAGACTATGGATTGCATTTTACACATATACTCATTTTCTGTGATAATACTACTTCTATTAATTTGACTAAGAATCCAGTATGTCATTCTCGTACTAAACATATCGAGATTCGACATCATTTTCTTAGAGATCATCAACAAAATGGAGATATAGACCTTGTATACATAGACACACAGAATCAATTAGCTGACATATTCACAAAACCATTAGCGGAAGATCGTTTCAACTATTTATGTCGAGAATTAGGAATTTTAGATATCAATAATATTAATTAATTTTGTTTTATCAATTATTTATTCGATACTCATAAACTGTTTTCGAGACAAGCCTAAAAAGAGTCGGTCTGTCACCACGACTACGGTCGAAGCGAAGCGGTACTTAAGAGTTCCCCGGTGAACCTCCGTTAGTTGGGACAGTACTCCTACAGCTAATCTGAGACAGATGTTGAGTAAAGAATATTGATTTATAAAATAATATTAATTATATTATTTTGAGATTTAAAATTACTAAACTTTGAATTAAGCATTTGAAACGAATTAATAAAAAAAATGTGGTCTCATTTGATTTTATATATATATATATAGCCAGGCAACCCTAGGCGAATTCGGCCAGAGTTCGGTTGGGTGTTTATATATAACAGCAGCAACCCGAGGCCTCCTTCTTCATACTTCCAAAAATCCTCTCAATAGCAGCTCCGCCCCTCCGAAACCCTAGTTCTACTCCCTCTTTGTTCTCCCAATTCGTGTGGTGTTTCTCTCTAAAACTTTGGATTCGTGCAGAGATCGTCGTCCTCTACAACATATCCGATTCTTGGAAGGTATAATCCCTTCTTCCACCACTTTTCAATACTTAGGATTTATAGAATTTTTGGGAAAGAATGCCTAAGTTCAATCCCTTTAAGAGGAAGAAGACCCATGCCAGTGAAAAGGCATCGTCTGCTGATCCGCATACGGATTGCCTCTTTTCTCCGGTCCAATCGGACGATGGTGCGTCGGATGAGTTTTATTTTAAAACTTCCGATCAAGCGTTATTGTGGTATGCTGATTTTAACATGCGTACTATTTGCACCGGATCACCGATCAAGTGGACTATCTTTCCAGAACACCGTCCTTATTTTGAGGCATTAGGGTTACAACACTTTGTCACCTTACAATTCCCCACTGCCACTAATGCCATTAGATTATTCTACTGTAATTTCATGTTAGACACTTTTACAGCGAGGACACGTGTCGGAGGAATTGATATCGAATTCACTGATGACACGTTAGCGGAAATCCTTGGTATTCCAAACGAAGGTGCCCCGCTAGATGACATCACTGATTTTGATTTCCCCGATGGCACTACACTCGTTAGTTTCAAGAATGAACTTTGTGCACCTGCACGCATTCTTCCTGGAAAGTTTAAAGGCTAATAACTGGAACTTGTTTAACTACGAATTACATCGCATCATCTATTCCACCTTACCTCCTAAATCCACTTCTAAAGATGATGTCACTGCACTTGAGCTTTCTGCTCTTTATCATATTTCTTAAGGAGATTCCTTTTTCTGTCCCTAAGACCATTATTCAGATGATGGGTAGATGTCGCGGGAGAGACCGCAACCAATCTTATACGATGCTCATTCCTCACATATTTCAGAGATTTGATATTGATTTATTTACTTGTGCTGTCGACCCCGAGCCCAAGTTTCTCAAACTCTCTCGTCGCAGCATTGCATCTGTTCCTCCATCCACTGCACCTACTCCTCCTGCACCTACTCCCACTGATCCCGCAACACCTGTTCCTCCTCATTCCTACCCTATGACTTTTGAGGGTATCCATCAGCACTTATCAGATCTGTAGTCTTTTTATGTTGAGACCTCTAGGGAACACGAGTTTCGTGATGTGACTCGGTTCCAGGCGATTGCCTACTCCTTCGCCGATCTGAGGTTTGCGCAGACAGAACATTCTGCTAGCTCTCTGCCTCGAGACCCTTCTGTTTCTGGCTACCGTATTGACGATGAGGCGGTACACTCTCTGTTCCAGCCAGGGAACGCATATGATTGGTATCGTACCACTGGCGCCACTCCTCGTACTTCTGGCGTTGGTACTTCTAGAGCGGGTCCTTCTGGACATGCTGGAGCTGCAGCTGATGATGATGATGTTGATGATGATGAGTTTTGATATGTTAGATTATTGAGACTGTTACTTTCTGTCTTATGTTTACTTGGAAATGCTCCGACATTCCAAGATTTTATCAGTACTTTTTAGATTTTATCAGTACTTTTCTTATGTGACTATTCATGGACATGGTTGTTTTTGATTATGTCTCAGTTTTGGCAACTTAGTCTATTATTCATCACTATGTTTTGTTTCAGTTTATCGTAGCACTATCTATTTATGTTGCTTCATTCTTTACATACTGCCTGAGACAAATACATGCCTGTGATGTTATTCTATTTTTCTGTTTCTACCATCTGTCATGATTATTTCTTTTTATGTGTTTCTTCACTGTTTGTTACTTATGCATTGATTGCGGGGGAGCTTTCTCTTTTGCAATTATTTTGCTAAGTGACAACGGGGGAGAAATAAGGATCTAACATCTTTTGTGAAATACAGGATATGAACAATTTTTCTTTACTATTTTGATTTGATTCCAAGCTTAGATGTTATATCGGCAAGGTTTGTCAATTATCAAAATGGGAGAGATTGTTGGCCCATTGGTCATGGTCAAACCTGATTTTAATAATTGATCAAACTCTGTCTCGATATAAATGCAAGTCAACTCAGATGTTACCTACGACGTTTTGGACACTGCTCAACAATGGTTATCAACAATGTTCAAGACTGAAGCCGTTTGCCTCTCCGGATGTACTTCCTGTTAAGCAATGTAATTTTCATTTTATTTGAGTCTAGGAATACTTTGTACACTGAGTCGTACTAGCAAATAGGCTATCCGAAAATATTTTCAAAACTATCCTATTCTTTTACAAATGACCAATATTTTTACAAAATATTCTTATTACAAAAGTCCTTGAAGGATTATTCAAAAAGCCAAAATTTATTTTCTCCAAATAATGAACTGGCAGAACCTCAGGAGAACTCGGCCCGAGTTCGGCCAGAGTTCGGCCATTTGGAACGTTAGTGAACGTTGGGTTTTTGAACTTGGTCATCCTTCAGTTACGGGTTGTTACAAAGAGTTCTGTCCGAATTCTGTCCGAATTCTGTCAGAGTTCTGTCTTTGGAAAAGCTATAAATAGAGAAGCATTTTGATCTTTTTAACACACCAATTTACTTTCAATCTTCTCTCTTCTTAAGCCTTCAGTCTTCCAAAGAGTTCTTAAAAGCTTTCATTTTCAAATCCCAAGCCAGTTACAATCCTCTAGTCGATTTGCCAGTGCGGTACGGTCTAGAAGTTTCAGAGTGAATGTAATCAGAGGCTTGATAGAAGATTCAACTCTTCACAATTGAAGTTGGACGAGTTCTTCGTATCAAAGCTCGCGTCTGTAGAAGTTGCAAGGACTTCGTATGAAAACTTGCGAGATTTTCCAATAGTGGATTCAACTGGAAGCTAGAGTTCTTCCGACTAGACTAGTCCTCACCAGAGGGAAACCAGTATAAATCTCGGTGTTTGCGTTTGCCTTCTGATCACTTTTAAATTCTGTCATTTACTTCTTGTGATTATTATTATACTTGTGATCTAACTGCTAACAAGCTTTTTATTAGCAATATTCCGCTGCCTACTCTATTCACCTCCCCTCTAGAGTATTCTGCTTTACGATTTCGTTCCTACAGTCACGACGGGTGAGAAGAACCCTCGCAGGAAAGAACCTGGAGGGGTTCCTGACGGGCGAGAAGACAGAGCCGGATGAGGGCTCGGCAGGACGCGACGAGTGAAGTCCACTCATATGGTAATCTACATCTGGCTTCTCAACTCCTTAGTCCAGTCTATTGCCGCCACAGTAGATGGCATTGAAATGGTGAAGGATGTGTAGGAGAAGTTGAGGAGGACCTATGATGGTGTGGGAAATAACTTACGGATCTTCCAGATAAAAGGGGAGATCGATGACACCGTACATGGAGAAAAGACGGTGCAGGAGTATGCCACGGAGTTGGAGTTTCTGTGGTTGGATTATAATCACTCCTCAAAACGGACGAGCTGGGGGACCCGAAGTGTAAGGAGAGACTTGTGTGTCTGCAGGAGAGGACGATGAAATTCCTCAAAGGGCTGACTGCAGCATTCGCACAGAGGACGACCTTACTTCTCGTCCACCCAAAGATCCCTAGTCTTGAAGAGGCTATCTCGGCCATGATCCAGGAGGAGACACGCATCAGACTGCAGGCGGGGACAGGTCTCCGAAGCAAAATCAGCACTAGCGGTTACCAGCTCGGACGACACAGGATCTAAAGGAGAACCATGGCAGCACAATCGGCAGTGCTACAACTGCGAAGAGATGGGCCATCATCGGTGTGCTTGTACCAAACTACCTAGGAAGGGAGACTCAAGTGGTGGACGTGGACAGCTCGGTGTATGAGAATATATTGGAGGACGTGGTCGTGGTCGAGGGGATCGACGAGGCGGCCGAGGAGGTTATCGGGCAAATCTACTGGTAGCAGAAGAGAATGGAGGAGCTGTTGGCACTTTTACTGAGTTGGATCAGGCACTGCTGGACCTGTTGGAGAGGAAGCAGACAACGTCCACCGAGGGAGACAGGAGGAGTGGAACAAAGGAGGCATCCACCTCATTCTTCGTTGTAGGCAACGCCGCTATGTATGCCCAAACATCAGAAGGTACTGACGAGTCACTTGTTCTTGCATCTACGTCTTCGCTTAAACGTCGGACTGGATTATCGACCCGGGAGCATCTCGGTATGTGACGGAAAATGCTAGCAAGTTTTCTTCTTACACTCACCTAGCATCAGCAGATAGCATTCAGACAGCAGATGGCACTTTCCAGCCAGTGGTCGGTAAGGGTACTGTTAATTGTACAGGTTCAGTAAGATTATCCAATGTTTTACATGCTCCATCCTTTCCAGTAAGTCTCTTGTCTATTAGTTCTATAATTTTTCAACTTAAATGCATTGTTTCTTTTGATATTCCTAAGGTGATCTTCCAGGAGAAAGGGACGGGACGAAGACTTGGGACTGGCACTTGGCATGATGGACTGCGTTACCCAGATCGAGAATGACTGGACTCGACACTGGTATCTATGGCAGAGAAGGCTGGAATGGGAAGACTGCAACAGAGAACTGAGGAGACTTTGATACTTCATCATAGGAGGATAGGACATTCTTCCTTTGATACTTTAAGTTATATCCAGAGATTTATGTAAAAACAGATAAAAAGAAATTAGTATGTGATGCATGCGAGTTAGGAAAACTTACTAGAAGCTCATATGTTGGTACGGGTCATAGGAGCTCTATTGCTTTTGAGGTAGTACATTCCGATGTTTAGGGTCCATGCACTATTAACACTGTGAATGGGTATAAATATTTTGTTTCCTTTATTGATTGTGCCTCTCGTGTCACCTGGCTGTATTTAATGAAAAATAAGAGTGATGTACCTGCTTATTTTCGGGATTTTCATAAGCATGTCCAGACTCGGTACAACGCAGTTGTGAAGATACTGAGGTCTGACAATGGAACGGAATATACCGACAGGACGCTTGCAGAACACTTGTCAGCACATGGGATCCAGCATCAGACTACCTGTGCATATACACCAGCACAAAATGGAGTAGTAGAAAGGAAGAACCGACACCTTCTGGAGACCGCAAGAAATATGATGATCGACATGAATGTCTCACAAAGTCTGTGGGGACATGCAGTGTTAACATCAACTCAACTCATCAACAGGATGCCTTCGAAAGTCTTGGGATGGAAGTCCCCATGTGAAATATTACAAGGCAATAATAGTGGGATACTTCCACTGAAGGTGTTCGGGTGTGTGTGTTTTGTGAAGGACAACAGACCATCAGTTGGGAAACTTGACCCCAGAGCGGTCAAGTGCATCTTCGTGGGCTACTCAGCAACTCAGAAGGGGTATGTGTGCTGGAGTCCAGTAGAGAAGAAGAAGTTTGTCAGTATGATTGCTCGCTTTGACCCATAATTCCGCGGCTTGACATAGTTCCCCTTCGTTCCAAGATAACACAGATCCAGGAACTACCGTGGATTTCTGGTAGGGTTTGGCCTCGAACATTCGACCACTGGCCTAAACTACCACTTCACGGAATTAGAGCACAGCTTTGGTTCGTTTCCTACACCAAGCGTAAGAGCTTCTGCACGCATCTCAGCATTATTCTTGTTAAAATAACTAGAGAACTATCATAGATCATATACTCAAGAACTACTCCTCACCATGGGAGACAATATTGAGGCGAAAGCCGAATATCGTGTTTCAGCGAACGACCATCGCTGTCCCTACAACTTAAAGGGATATGAACACCTTGTTCATCTTCCTTCTATTGATAACCCTGAAAATGGGATATACAACTTTATCGTGGACACATTGGTGACCATGAACAGTACTATGCATGAAAATATGCAAAGCATCCGTAAAGATGTTATTGACATGAGTAGTCATATACATACCATCCGTACGGATGTCATTAATGTTGGAAGGGAGATCATCCAAATCAGAAATGATCTCAAAGGCCTAGGAAAAATTCCTATGGAAGATACTGCTTCTAGCGAGACGGCTAGACCCGCAGTCTAACAAGTTAGACCCTTGGTAATCCAACAACGCCGTTGGGCTACTAACATAAATATGATGAAACTCTCATCTAAGGAAACTAATACTATTTCCCCAGAAGAAATTGATGAAAGTTTTTATAAAACCTTCTTAAGGTTACAACAACAAGAGCTGTCTGGAGAAATAGACAGCAAAGATGTATATACTTATTATGAAGATCATGCTAAAGCAATTGACTTCTTCAAATGGAAATATGCGGAGAGTTCTGACTCAGATTCTTCGGATAGCGATGTAGAACCTCTCTACGTTCGTACCATAGAAGAAGGACAAGGCAGCAACGATATTATGGTTATCGAAGCTGAACCACATACTAATGTTGGGACTATAGCACCCAATCCCGAAGTACTTATGCGGGATCCGAAATTTGTACTTGGAGAAACTTCACCATACACACCAAAATTTCGGGAAGAAAGACGAAAAGATTGGAACAAATTCCACACTTCTCAGGAAGCATACCATCATGATAAAAGATATTTGTCTTATGGCTTGATATTGAACCTTGAGAATATACCACACAAACAGATTGGAGAATATCTCTCTAATTGGTCACAAAAAATGCAGGGAATGGCATACTTCCTTCCTGCTGACATTAGTACTGAAGGATTCATTCACTATGCCACTAGTCATTGGCAAGGTGATAGCATTGCATGGTTGCGAAACTTTGAAATGCTAAATCCTCAAACTATTGAAGCTATTAAGGCTACTCCTGATAAATTTGCAGCCCTTGATGAGCTAATTCGGCAGCTTCTTGCCGACTTCACTGGAGAAAGCTCTCAAGCATCAAAAAATTATAATAAGATGTTACACAAAATAATTTTGTGTGATATATGCTTGCTTGAAGAATTCGTGTCCAAATATATTGGACTAATTTTCCACTTAAACAATACTCGAGAAAAAGAATTCTGGATGGAGGGATTTTTTACTAAAATTTCCTACCCATGGAATAATATTATTAAAGCAAAATACGACGAACTCCGTGGTGGTATAAATGGTGTTCATACAACTGGCTTGTTAAAGAAAGCTTGTATGAGAACCATGGAAGAAACTTGTGAGCAGGCTAAAGCCTCATCACAAATGAATAAGTTTATAAAAAATTCAGTACTTGGTTACAGATGCTGCAACAAGTATGATGAAGACATTAACTTCCAATTCGGATGTCCACCTGTGTGGCAAAAACCGAAATGGAAAAAGATATGGAAAAAGGGTAAAACCTTTAGCAAGAAAAAATGGAAAATTACTCGAAAGAAGTGGAAACCGAACTTCAAGAAAAAGTTCAGAACATAAAAGAATTTCCGAAAAAGGAAGTTTATTAAGAAAAAGAAATTCAAAAAAGGTTGCAAGTGTTTTAAATGTAACAAAGAGGGACATTATGCAAATGAATGTCCTGAAAATATCCAAAGTGTGGTCATAACAGACCTTGAAGATTATGGTATTCATATAGGAACTCTAGATGAAATGAGCAGTAACACTTCTGCTTCTTCCATCTATGAGATTGAGTCTATGGCAGAATCCTCTGAGGAAGACAACTCCTCTGATATTGAGGATCTCAGCAAGGCTATAGAACATCTTAAGATAAATATGAATACAATAAATAAAAATTATAATCAGATACGCATCACTCTTTTAGATGATAAAGCTATCCTCCCTATTAAAGAAGGATTTCTGCTGGATATACTTTATATGCTAAAGAGGATGTCTGTATCAAAAGGTACAGAAGTGCCGAGATATTTCTCGGACTAAAATTTTTTATACCTCTCGGATATTATGGGGTTATCCATAGTGTTCCGTTATATACAAATAAGGGTATACTTTTGACACAAGGATTCATTGAACCAGTGTCAAGACATAACGTATGTATCACCGTCAAAAATACGGTCTATGAGGGTGACTACATTATTCACGTGGTGACCCTCTAGGGTTACTAGTAATACATAAATATGAGGATCTACCTATGGTGGAAGAACCCCTTCCGTCTAAAGCAGTTCCTCAACCAGGCTCTAGTTCTAGTATTGGCCCCAGCAGGAGCGACCCTGAGGAGCATTACTACGAATTTAGAATATATATGAATAGACTTATGTCAGAAGAAACTTCGAATTCTAGCCTCCAGCAAAGCGAAGGTGAACAATTCTAAATTACTGACGAAGATTTGGAAAAGCTAAAAGAAGCTATTCCGCATTCAGATAAAAAGGAAGTGTATAAGCCTATATCCTTCCGGTCTCGATTTTTAAACAAACATACCTATGTATTTGAAAGAATGCAAGGCAACATCGAGCTTCGCGGAGGAGAAGACTTTTCTTCTATCTGCCTTCTCGATAAAAAGAAATTTGAAAAATTAAAAAAGAAATACCCAAAAATGAGATATCTACATATTGGGTTGATTCAGTTAAAAATAACTGGTCTATCCCGAACAGGAATTAATACTCCCATACTAGTTGTTTGTATGGACGAACGTATCATTAATAGCCCTCTTAATAGCATTATTGGAGGAGCTAAATCAAACCTGGTAAACAGGTTATTTGGGATAAACATTCATCCAGACTTTTCGATAAGTCTTGATGATGAGAATATTGAAAAAACATGTATACTATCCATAAACCTTCAAGACATAGAACTTATGCCGGGATCTAAGGTTTTAGGAATACAATGGGAACACTGTATGGCTTTTAAACGATACTCCTACGTTTAAATCCATTACTCCCAAACATTTAGTTAAACTCTTTGAGGTTGGTATAGGAAAGACTATACAACCCCGATTAGTAAAATTAGAACATTTAAGGCTTGACAATGAAATGCAAGTTTTTGTCAAATCCTTAAAACCAAAACTCGAAGTACCCACTGAGTATTTTATTGCTTCCGGCAATACCATCTCTACTGTTTTAAGTGGAAGTAGACCTCAGTCACATGATGATGAGTCATCTTCCTCTAGTTCAGTAAGAATTTCACGATCTAATTCCATGGGACATCTTGATACAGGAAGAATATCTATTTCTCCTGAAATCTCTGCCCATAGAACAAGTATCAGTGAAACCCCTATGGAGGGAAGGACTAGACTCTTGATGAACGGAAGGCCTCGGAGAGAGAATCTAGTCATCGGTACATCTTTACCCCAAATCAGGGAAAACAATTCTGATTTATCTTAAATGAGTACATCTGCTCCACTTAAAAGGAATACCCTTAACGTAAAACGTGCGACCAGCTATGATGCACTCCAGATTTGTGAGGCATATAAAATGCTGAGTCTAACCAAAAAATTTAAGGATATTATTAAAACTGAAGCTACCAAATCGAATTACAAAACTATTGTAATGAGACATCTAGAACAAACCAAACGACTTCTTCATGAGCATATTCATTTCTATAAAAATACAAATGAAGCTCATCTTGAAGAAAATAGACAAAAGCGAAGGGTTACTTTTGCCCAGAATATTAGGATCTATGACTTGGATGACTCGGATTCTGAGCCTGACATAGAACCAGAGCAAGATCATATTAATATAACACCTGCACATCAACTTGATCTTGATATTATGGATACCTCCTTGGATCAGGTGGGATTAGAGTTCAGTCAAATTAACCAGTTTAACCTGGATGACCGGCTTCGTTGTGATGAAGGCGATGACTCTATTCTTGGGAAGATCTACTTAAAACTCCACCTAATGCTTAAAACAACCCTTGATCTCAAGACCTTTCCACAAGGACATATATATATATATATATATATATATATATATATATATATATACCTTTGACTATTTGTACCCCTGGATACAAGGAATTAACCATTCATGCACTCCTTGACACAGGAGCTGAAGTTAGTTTATTACAAGAGTTGTTCATACCAGAACACCTACGTTACAAACTTGACAGACCATGCAGATTAAATGATTTCATGGGTCGGCAAATATCAGTTGATTGTGGCGCAATAGTTGACGTCCAAATCCCTGATATCCATGGGAATTTCAAAACTTATCAATATACTTTCCGACTACTCCCAAAGGAATTTGATAATGATTGTTTATTAGGCATGGATAATCTTCGCAATTATCCTCCCTTTAATCATCATTATTTTGACATAGATGGACGCTCTATTCCTCGCATACCATTTAATGTCTCCCTTGCTAACAATTTTCCACCCGCAGCACAGCGTGGTGAGATTGATGACAAAATCTGCAAAATCGGCACTTACAATATTCCAACAGATAACAATTTCCAAAATATCATTCATGGAATGTTAGAACCATTGTATTCTGATAATCCATTAAAATGGTTTGATAAAGCTCCACGATATTATAAAATTGAGCTTTTAGATATACATAAAGAATCGAAAGTTCGTGTTAATAGCATTATGGTTTCTCCCACAGATAAGGAGGAATTTGCTAAACAAATTGATGAACTACTTCGATTAAAGTTGATACAAAGAAGTCATAGTACCCATTCTTCTCCAGCATTCCTAGTTAGGAATCATGCTGAGATCAAAAGAGGAAAAGCTAGAATGGTTATTAATTATCGAAAGCTTAATAGCTACACAAAATTTGACGGTTATTTCATCCCCTCTGCTGAAAATCTAATTAGGCAGATACAGGGAGCTAAATTTTATAGTAAGTTTGATGCCAAATCAGGTTTTTTGGCAACTCAAGCTTGCGGATAAAGCATCCATTGAGCTAACTGCATTCAGTTGTCCTCAGGGACATTTTGAATGGTTAGTTATGCCATTTGGATTAAAAAACGCTCCACAAATATTCCAGAAATGGATGAATTCAATATTCGGACATCTCAATTTTGTTGTTGTCTATATTGATGACATTCTTGTGTTCTCTAAAACTGCTGATGAACACAAAGACCATTTATTACAAGTAGCTAGGTTATTGCTTGATAATGGTATTATACTTAGTCCTAAGAAGATTGAGCTGTTCAAGACAGAAATTGATTTCTTAGGCAAAGTGATAAAGAATGGCCAGATTGAGCTACAACAACATATTTATGCCAAAATAAAATATTTTCCTGAAGACTTCAAAACCCTGAAGGAACTTCAGAGTTTTCTTGGATTACTTAACTATGGTAGAAAGTTCATTCTCATCTTTCTGCTAGGGTTAAAAAACTACAGGATAAGTTAGCAGCTGAACAAGCTAAGTATAAGACCATGACTGCTGAACAGCCCAGAAAGTGGGACACCAGTAAGATCTCTATTTCTCTTTCACCCAAAGAGAAAGAGGAAATTGCTAAAATTAAGGATCTGGTTAAAGACCAGAAAATTTTATATTTTCCTCTTGATGAAGATAAGGTTGTCTTGCAAACTGATGCTTCTGATTATTTTTGGGCAGGAGTATTAATTGCAAAAAATAAAGAAATTGTTGCATATACCTCTGAAAAATTTACGAAAACCCAGATTAAGTACGCAACTTATGATAAAGAATTACTTGCTGTTAAATTAGCTATAAAAAGCTTGCGTATATATCTTCTTTACAGAAATTTCATTATTGAGACCGACAATAAATCTGTTGCACAGTTTCTTAAAAAAAAATATTAATAATTTGGAAGAAAATCTTCGAAGGATTAGAATTGCCATTTATTTAGAAATTTTAAATTATGAAGTCAATTATATCCCCGGATATACTAACTTTCTTGCTGATACTCTTACCAGGCCGTGATGCTATGGATCCACACGAGTACAAAAAAATGAAAGCTATTCATGAAGAAATGAAGCGGCAGGATGCTTTTACTCCTGTTACTGGCCAGAAAAAGGCCAAATCTGGTGCCGGAAACCAGGCATCGTCATCCTCTTCTGGAGCAATAAAGGCGAATAGCCCAGTTCCAGTAGCTGCAGGCCCGGCGAACAGCCAAATAGCCGTCTCAGCACCCCAGGGCTCACAGGCCCAAATTCAGGCCACACAGGCCTCTCAAGCCGCACAGGCACAGCAGGACAAACAGGCCCAATTTCTGAAAGGAGGACCCAAGAGGCTCGTTCCTTTCCAATAAAACTTTCGCCAGTACTGTGGTTAAGAACTGGTATAACCAAGAATTAGAAAAAAATGACAAGGATTCTTGGGACAAGTTCAATGGCTGTTATCGAGCCATACAGTCTAACGACACTAAGGGAGCCAATTTTTGGTTATCCCAAATTGAAAAGCAGTTCCTTGCTGTTCGAGCCAAGTCTGAGCAGCTAAATTCTAAACTTCATGAAGTCAGGCAGCAAACCTTGGTGATGATGGCATACAGTGCTACATCCAGGTCACCTGCTCTAGATGCCATGGAAAAAGATTTGTTCAGTGGACCTTCTTCTGAACATAAAGAACTCTTCAAAATTCTTGAGCAGATTAACAGCCATGATCTGGTCAATCTGAGAATACCAGACTTACTGAAGCTCTGCTCCTCCATGTCCATTGACGATGAACGTACTCAAAGCATGGATGCTGAAGGTATGGCACAGGAAATGATTACCAGATACAAACAGGGGCTGATTGTTGAAGCCCGCCTCTTGACCTACATCAGACGCTTAGATGATTCTAACATCACTAAGTATTTTGAGGGGTTAGAGGTTGTGTATTCGAGCTATGGGAACATTCACCTGGTATCCTGTTTCCAGGAGATTGTTAACCTGCATGTACAAATAAAGAAGGGTTTTGTTCATGAGATGTTTATCTGTTCTTCAGATGATAACATCTACAAACATTTGATCCCAGAGATTTGCTGGGAAGGTGCTAAAGCTAGTGCTTCCAGATTTCAGACCATGTTTCGGTTCAGAATCTGGAGTATCTGGGAGGAGAAGCGGTACATCAAATGCTTCCCCTCATATCAAATTTGGGAGCTCCATCGTCTTGCTGGAGACCCAGGACTTCAGTTCTCTCCTTTCAAGAAGGGCAACTTTAACGAAGGAAAAGAACGTTATGGTGCAGCTAGAGAATTTTTCTCTGAAGCCCGAAAACTTTCTGAAGGACAAGCGGTCCTTTCTAGCAGCAGCAATGTTATCCTGGCGGACTATGTTACTGTGAAGCCCGTCAACGAAGAAGAGAATGAAGCCCTGCTCCAAGATTGTTTTTAATAATATGTGTCTTGGTCCAGCAGGTTTACAGGCGAAGGGAGATGATAGCGCGGAGGATGCAATTATTGAGGAAGCCACAATTGCGTCTCAGCTCATGCAGCTATGAAGCTTGGTGGGCAAATTCAGCTTTTGTCCTCTATGTCACAAGGAGAAGAAGAAGAGTCCGTGGGTTCTTATCCATGGCCTGAAGAAGAACCTTTCTTATCGCTATTTTCTGACTCAGAAGATTGGGAAACTGAAGAGTTAGAAATTTGGTGGGAAAATGTTAATAGTGCTGATGCTGTTTGGGGCCCAGAACCACCTCCACCGCCAGATTTCGATGAGTGGAAACTTTGGTGGAATTTGGTATGGGAGGGAGACCCACCATAACAATAATGCATGCAAGGTGGAAGATTCGTTTCTATCCGAAACGAATAAAGCACTGACGTGACTGCATACCAGCTAGTGGAGACGTGATGGCACAACAGCTGGAAGATAAGTTGGAATCTTTCTTCAATTATTGAGGGGAGATTGTTGACACCGGTAGCCTTAACCGGCTAAACCGGTTAGTACCGTCCCTGAGCCTATATATAGAGAGGCTCATTGTAATGTAAGGGCAACGGATTTGAGTGTTCTTGTAATAAATCTTCTGAGTGCTCCTTTCTACTTGTGTGTTTTTATTTTCCGCTGTACTACTACCTATTTGGTATCAGAGCCAAGTAAATAAAGATCGACTGGTTTCTAGTAAGACTTCTTTCTTTCTTTTCTTTTTGTTTCTTTTAATTATGTTTGAGTAAACTTGTGTTCTTGAGTATGGATCTATGATACTAACGACACGAACGTCGTCGAAGTTGGAGCTTCCCTCCATCGATCTGAAGCTGGATGGACCAGCCACCGATTTGAGTTGGTCACGACGGGTGAGAAGAACCCTCGCAGGAAAGAACCTGGAGGGGTTCCTGACGTGCGAGAAGACAGAGCCGGACGAGGGCTCGGCAGGACGCGACGAGTGAAGTCCACTCATATGGTAATCTACATCTGGCTTCTCAACTCCTTAGTCCAGTCTATTGCCGCCACAGTAGATGGCATTGAAATGGTGAAGGATGTGTGGGAGAAGTTGAGGAGGACCTATGATGGTGTGGGGAACAACTTACGGATCTTCCAGATAAAAGGGGAGATCGATGACACCGTACAGGGAGAAAAGACGGTGCAGGTGTATGCCACGGAGTTGGAGTGTCTGTGGTTCAATTATAATCACTCCTCAAAACGGACGAGCTGCGGGGACCCGAAGTGTAAGGAGAGACTTGTGTGTCTGTAGGAGAGGACGATGAAATTCCTCAAAGGGCTGACTGCAGCATTCGCACAGAGGACGGCCTTACTTCTCGTCCACCCAAAGATCCCTAGTCTTGAAGAGGCTATCTCGGCCATGATCCAGGAGGAGACACGCATCAGACTGCAGGCGGGGACAGGTGGTCCCTCCGAAGCAAAATCAGCACTAGCCGTTACCAGCTCGGGTGACACAGGATCCAAAGGAGAACCATGGCAGCACAATCGGCAGTGCTACAACTGCGGAGAGATGGGCCATCATCGGTGTGCTTGTACCAAACTACCTAGGGAGGGAGACTCAAGTGGTGGACGTGGACAGTTCGGTGTATGAGGATATATTGGAGGGCGTGGTCGTGGTCGAGGGGGTCGACGAGGCGGTCGAGGAGGTTATCGGGCAAATCTACTGGTAGCAGAAGAGAATGGAGGAGCTGTTGGCACTTTTACTGAGGAGGATCAGGCACTGCTGGACCTGTTGGAGAGGAAGCAGAGAGCGTCCACCGAGGGAGACATGAGGAGTGGAACAAAGGAGGCATCCACCTCATTCTTCGTTGTAGGCAACGCCGCTATGTATGCCCAAACATCAGAAGGTACTGTCGAGTCACTTATTCTTGCATCTATGTCTTCCCTTAAACGTCAGACTGGATTATCGACCCGGGAGCATCTCGGTATGTGACGGAAAATGCTAGCAAGTTTTCTTCTTACACTCACCTAGCATCAGCAGATAGCATTCAGACAGCAGATGGCACTTTCCAGCCAGTGGTCGGTAAGGGTACTGTTAATTATACAGGTTCAGTAAGATTATCCAATGTTTTACATGCTCCATCCTTTCCAGTAAGTCTCTTGTCTATTAGTTCTATAATTTTTCAACTTAAATGCATTGTTTCTTTTGATATTCCTAAGGTGATCTTCCAAGAGAAAGGGACGGGACGAAGACTTGAGACTAGCACTTGGCATGATGGACTGCGGTACCCAGATCGAGAATGACTGGACTCAACACTGGTATCTATGGCAGAGAAGGCTGGAATGGGAAGACTGCAACAGAGGACTGAGGAGACTTTGATACTTCATCATAGGAGGATAGGACATTCTTCCTTTGATACTTTAAGTAAGTTATATCCAGAGATTTATGTAAAAACAGATAAAAAAAATTAGTATGTGATGCATGCGAGTTAGGAAAACTCACTAGAAGCTCATATGTTGGTACAGGTCATAGGAGCTCTACTGCTTTTGAGGTAGTACATTCCGATGTTTAGGGTCCATGCGCTATTAACACTGTGAATGGGTATAAATATTTTGTTTCCTTTATTGATTGTGCCTCTCGTGTCACCTGGCTGTATTTAATGAAAAATAAGAGTAATGTATCTGCTTATTTTTGGGATTTTCATAAGCATGTCCAGACTCAGTACAACACAGTTGTGAAGATACTGAGGTCTGACAATGGAACGGAATATACCAACAGGACGCTTGCAGAACACTTGTCAGCACACGGGATCCAGCATCAGACCACCTGTGCATACACACCAGCACAAAATGGAGTAGTAGAAAGGAAGAACCGACACCTTCTGGAGGCCGCAAGAAATATGATGATCGACATGAATGTCTCACAAAGTCTGTAGGGACATGCAGTGTTAACATTAACTCAACTCATCAACAGGATGCCTTCGAAAGTCTTGGGATAGAAGTCCCCATGTGAAATATTACAAGGCAATAATAGTGGGATACTTCCACTGAAGGTGTTCGGGTGTGTGTGTTTTGTGAAGAACAACAGACCATCAGTTGGGAAACTTGACCCCAGAGCAGTCAAGTGCATCTTCGTGGGCTACTCAGCAACTCAGAAGGGGTATGTGTGCTAGAGTCCAGTAGAGAAGAAGAAGTTTGTCAGTATGGATGTCCACTTTCGGGAGCATGAGCCATACTACCGCAATGAGGGGACTTCACACAACACACCTAATACTACCAGTATAAGACGAGAGGGGGAGATGGAGAACCTGGTGGTGACTGATTTGGAAGTTTAGCATGGAGGCACGGTTGAGGAGGAGGAACATGAAGGTGAAGCAAAACAAGGGGAGGAGATGAGAAGTGTTAGGCCTACGGCTCAGGGGAAGTTACTTACCTACAGCAGGAGGGAGAAACAAACTGTAGGACCAGTACCTACAGTGCCAGTGCCAAGTTCCTTGCCTGCGTTCGTCCCAACTCCTGAGACACCTACACCACCATCCCCTTCAGGTGATACCATTCCTCCTACTCCTCCCATACCACTATCTGTATGAAGGACCACTCGCAGCAATACGAAAAATCCTTCGGACATATATGGTTGGAATCTTACTCAGTTTGTTTCTTATGACCATATCTTTTCTTCTCATGGAGCATTTATAGCATCTTTGGATAGTATTACTGTACCTAACAATTGGCAGGTTGAAAAGAACGATCCAAAGTGGAAAGCGGCATACATGAGGAGTTAGGAGCTCTTGAAAAGAATCATACTTGGGAGCTGGTGAGACTGTCGGAGGGAAAAAGAGCAGTCGGATGCAAGTGGGTCTTTACCGTGAAGCAGAACCCAGATGGACAGGTTGAGCGCTACAAAGCTCGACTAGTAGCGAAATGATACAGTCAGACATACGACATCGACTATGACGAGACCTTTGCACCAGTTACAAAGATGAGCACTGTCAGGACCCTGATCTCTTTGGCAGCGAATGGTGGATGGAAGCTATACCAACTGGACGTGAAGAATGCATTTCTTCACGGAGATCTAGTGGAGGAGGTTTACATGGAGATACCACCAGGATTTGGCACAAATCAGACAGTAGGCAAGGTCTGCAGACTGAAGAAGTCCCTCTATAGACTGAAGCAGTCTCCTCGAGCGTGGTTTGACAGATTCAAGAGAGCGATGATAGGATGGAATATCAGCAAATCAATGCTAATCACACTGTATTCTTCAGAAGGAGTGAGGCCACATCACCATACTTGCGGTGTATGTTGACGACATGATTATCACGGAAGATGATGAGCAGGAATTGTTCGACTCAAAGGGAAGCTTAGCAAGGAATTTGAGGTGAAGGACCTTGGTCTTCTTCGCTACTTTTTTGGGATTGAGATCACTCGAGACGCAGAAGAGATTGTTCTCTCAGAGGAAGTATGCACTGGACCTTCTCACAAAGACATGGATGTTGGGATGCAAACCTGCAGCGACGCCAATCGATCAGAGGTTCAAGCTGAACGCTGAGGCTGGAGAACCAGTTGACCGGGACAGATACCAGAGACTGGTGGGCAAGCTAATCTATTTGAGCCACACACGTCCAGTTATATGTTTTGTAGTTAGTGTGGTGAGCCGCTACATGCATGACCTACGGAAGGATCATATAGACGCAGTATACCAGATTCTGAGATACTTGAAGGGTACTCCCGGGAAGGGACTGATGTTCAGAAAAAATAATCACATGGACATCGAGGGCTACTGCAATTCTGACTGGGCTAGTTGTGCTGATGATAGGAGGTCTACCTCGGGATACTGCATATTTTTAAGAGGCAACTTTCTTTTGGAGGAGTAAGAAGCAATCAGTGGTAGCCAGATCGACAGTTGAAGCGGAGTACAAAGCTATTGTCTTGGGAGTTGCAGAGGTGCTCTGGTTGAAGAATATGCTGGTGGAGCTGAAGCTAGATCAATGAGCCAAGATGAAGCTGTAGTGTGACAACCAGTCATCTATTAGTATTGCCAACAATCCAGTACAGCATGACATGACCAAACATATCGAGATCGATAGTTTCTTCATCAAGGAGAAGTTGGTTAGTGGACTACTGGAGCTAGGTCATGTTCCAACCAAGCATCAGGTAGCAGAAGGACTGACCAAGGGACTTAGCTCTGTGAGCATGATTAGAGAATGCGACAAGATGGGCTTGGTGAATATCTTTCTTCCATCTTGAGGAGGAGTGTTGGTATATTTAGTATAGGAATATGTTATATTTGGTATGGGAATATGTTATGTTTAGTATGGGAATATCCTGAGGACATATTTGGGATGCCAGAATATGCCACAGGATATTCCATTGGATATTCCATGATGTAAAGGCTATATAAAGCCTATGAGACTATCAATGAAATCATCTCATCAATCAATTACAACATATAGCTTCTCTTTAGGGTTCTTTAAGCGACACTGGGGTGTGCTTAAGGCCCCGGTTTTGGCGGCGGTTCAGGAGTTCTTTGTGGAGGGCAGGCTTCTGAAGGAGATGAACCATATATTCTTGACGCTGGTTCATAAGAAGGAGGGAGCGACCTCACTTGCAGATTTTCGGCCCATTGCTTGCTGTAATTTTCTTTACAAGATTATCACTCATCTTATGTGCAGGCGTATGGAGGAGATTATGCAGGGATTGGTGTCCCAGAATCAAGCAGCGTTCATCAAGGGCCGGTCGATAGCGGAGGACAGCCTACTAGCTCATGAGATGGTGAGGGAGTTCAGCAAACCTGGGGGGATGAAGGCTTATGTGAAGCTTGACCTCCGGAAAGCTTATGATACGGTCAACAGGGACTTCCTGTGTCACTTGATGCTTGCCATGGGATTCGACGAGAGGTGGGTTGAGAGGGTGAGGGAGTGCATCTGCTCCCCTACCTTCTCAGTCCTCATCCAGGGCACGCCGCATGGCTACTTCAGGAGCAACAGGGGGTTGAGGCAGGGGGACCCCCTCTCCCCGTATCTATTTACCTTGGTGATGGAGTACTTTACTTGCATGATGGATATGGCAGTACATAGCAAGAGGATCGTTCCCCTTTTCCGGTTGGTGAGACCGGTTGTGTCACATTTGATCTATGCTGACGACCTATTGGTTCTACTCCAGCCTTCCATGCGGGGAATGAGAGCGCTCTCTGACATTATGGAGGAGTTCGGACGGCTTTTTGGACTACAGTTAAACAGGAAGAAAAGCAGAGTCTACTTTAGCTCCCGGTGTACACAGCAGGAGGAGAGAGCCTTCGCCTTGGGAGTGGACAGAGGCGAGCTTCCAGTGAAATATCTGGGGGTCCCGCTGACGGTCAACTATGCCAGAGAGCAGGATTGTCACAGCTTGGTGGATTTTGCTCATAGGAGAGTGGAAGGCTGGCAAGCTGCGGGTCTATCATTTGGCGGACGGATTGAGTTAGTGTGTTCGGTTATTGCAGGCATCACGATGTTCTGACTGCAGTCTATCCAGATTCCTACGGCTACTATTCGGAAAGTGGAGGCCATCTGTGCTGACTTCATCTGGAGGGGAGGGATGCATGCGATCTCCTGGGACCAGCTTTGTCGGCCTCAGGAGGAAGGAGTGGGGTTGAGGCCTCTTCATGCGGTCAGAAAGGCAGCTTGTGTGAAGATGGCCTGGAGATTCATCAAGGGTGGGTCGCTCTGGGCGGAATGGATGGCAAACAGATACCTAAGGAGGACTAACTTCTGGGCCTGCAGGATAGACAACAATTTCTCGGTCACGTTTAAAGCCATTCTGAGGTGTCGACCGGTGCTTCAGACCGCTATCTGTAGGACCATGAAGGATGGGACGACTACCGACCTCTGGCTAGACCTTGGTTGGGTTCCAGATCCCTGCTCGAGCTATTGGGAGGACAGCTAGACAGAGAAGCGGGCAGAGGGCTCACATGCAGTCGGATCATCAGAGATGGAGTTTGGAGGCTAGAAGGATATCCATATACTGCTCAGCTAGCCGAGGAGATTCGCCTTATTACTATTGACGCTAGCCAGCATGAGGATTCCTGGAGCTGGGCCGGCCCAGGTTCGGGGGGCGGGTCTGGCCTATTCTGCTTTTGTAGCTGCTACGACTTGGTTCGAACCCACCACGACCGGGCTGAGGAGGTGGACTTCATTTGGGACAAGAGGGTTGCCCGAAAAATGCAACTATGTGCATACCAACTTCTACGGGGTAGACTGATGACGAGAGACAGACTCCTCAGGTTTGGGATGCAGATCCCTGATGCCAAATGTGTGATATGTAATGAAGAGGATGAATCTATGGGACATCTCTACTTTGTATGCCCGGTGACCTGGCACATTTGGACTGAGCAGTGCGCGCAGCTGAGAGGAGGAGTTGGGGTGGATAGAGACATCCGGAGCATTCTCAGCTGGATGATGGATCCGAGATCAGAAAGGCCGGGATCCGGGGTGGGCCAGAAGAGCCAGAGTTCGTCTCGCCGCGTCTGTTTGGCACATCTGGAAGGAGCGGAACAGACGTATTTTCGAGGACTTGACTACCCCCCCATTGGAATTCTACATAACATAGAATTCGATGTATCAGTAATGGTCCCATAATGTTATAATTTGGGGCTTGGGAAGTTGTGATATTATGTACTGTAATACCTTTTCCGCTATATGCGAGGAATAAATTCACCCTTATTCCAAAAAAAATATATATATAAGAATTCAACAAAGAACAAACGAGCTTCTAAACAAGCTCCTAAACAAGCTTCTAAACGAGCTAGCTCGCAAGCTCATAAACGAGCCAGCTCGCGAGCTCAATCGAGCTAAGTACTTCTAAGCTTGAGCTTGGCTCGTTTATTAAACGAGCTCAAAAATAAAGCTTAAGCTCAGCTTGTTTACTAAAAGACGAGCTCAAACGAGCTTTTATCGAGCCGAGCTTCGAGCAGCTCGCGAACAGCTTGGCTCATTTGCAGCCCTAGTTGAGGATGAACAGAGGAAATATCACCACGAATTACTTACTACTTACTAAAGATGTTAAAGAATTGGGGCCTCTACATTTGCTGATATGCCAACAAGCTAATGGTGTTGAAACTTGAAACAAAATAAATTATTGAAATAAAATCAAACAATTCTAAGAAAAAATTGATCATCAGAGTTAATAAGCTGAGGTAGAATACTTGATTAGCTGTTTTCTAGCTGGTCTACTTAAAATCCAAGAATCCTGCGAATGATACATCTATCTTCCATAACAGGTAAACTGCAAGAGAGAATCAACTCCTGAAAATTCCCTATGGCTTACCCATCTATCCACACCTATGCACTATGCCCTCGTACATCTTGTGATGACAAATTTGTATGAGGGCATAGTGCAAGTCCAAAGTTAAAATTTCTATCAGGGTGATGGACTAGGCTGTATTTGATTTCAGATTTCCCGACTTCCAGTGGTGGAAATATGTCAGAGTGCAAACAGAAATGGAATGGGCACCACCATCTGACAACTTCCACCTACAGGCATACTAATAGTGCGATGCGAGGTCTCATAAAACTCTAGTGCCACATCAGGTCCTTGAATCCCATCCAAATTCTGATGAGCAACTCTTGTTGACCCAAAAACATTCTCTGGCAGAACTATTGCTCAAAAGTATGTTGATGTTAGACTCATTCTATGGAGCAGTTTTTAGACCCACATCCATAATATCCAATATGATGGTTCCCTCGTATGTACTCAAACCACCTCTATTTGAGCCTTTCTCTCTCAACATTTGAGAAAACTTATTTGCTATCTTATCTGTTACCAAACTTCACTTTATCGAAAATGGAAAACACAGGTGAAAGACCAGAACAACGTTTGGTTTGTGAAGTGGATGTGAAATTCATATTTAAGTTTCGTGGATATCTCTACATAATAAAGAACAGCCACGTCGGAAAACATAAAAAGATAGAAGTAGAGGAGAGCCCAAAAATGGGGGTATGTTATGAGTTTTACATTCAAGTTATCTCACTTTATATAAATAACCAAACTTAGATGAATATATCATATTGTTTGTGATATATATTGCATAATGTTATGCATAAACTTCAACGTTTTCCATATTATTTAAAGAATTTTTTAGGCACTGAATCAAGTATTCCAATACTTGCATCCAAATACCATAAAAGAAATTACCAAAATTGATACTCATAAAGAGTGTAATATTGAGCCATGCATGAGTTTGAGTCTTCGCAAAAGAATTCTTCAATTTAGATTCAAGAAATGTTGCAGCTTGAACAAAATGGTATTATTGCCCACAATGTTGGTAGCTATCTGGAATTCACAACACCTCACTGTGACATGGTATTTTAATATCTAGTGATCACAAGAGCAGATCTACATGTGGCCCGTGGTTGCAAGTGCAACTAGTTAAGAGTTGGTGAGTCTTTGTAGTCTACTTTAGTCTCACATTGGATATAGTTGTATGAGAAAGGTTCTATAAATATGTACTCACACATAAAGGTTCTAATAGAATTTAGTAGAATATTTGACTTGTTTATTATTGTGGTGGAGCTACACTTATATAGGAGAGGCTAACCCCTCTCCCTATTATTCTACCTGATGTGGGACTAAAAGTCCATTAATACTCTCAACACTCCCCCCCAAGATGGGCGATAGATATCAATCATCCCCATCTTGTTACATAGTTTAGCGAGACTTAATGAATTAAGCCCCTTACAATCTGCAACATGTTCTTCTGAGCGAACATGATCGAGCTTTAGTATTCCTTTCTCCAGCTTTTCCTTGATGAAAAATCGATCGATCTCGATGTGCTTCGTTCTGTCATGCTGAACTGAATTGTTAGCTATACTCAGTGCTGCTTGACTGTCACTCAGAAGACGCCATGGTATTCCTTGGTCCAGCTTCAACTCTGTCAGCAATGCTTTTACCCACAACAATTCTTACACTCCCAGAGCCATAACTCTATAATCTGCTTTAGCGGTTGATCGAGCTACCACAGACTGTTTCTTGCTTCTCCATGAGACTAGATAACCCCCCATAAATACACAATACCCTGAGGTAGACCTTTTTTCATCCATACAACTTGTCCAATCTGCATCACAGTATCCCTCAACACTAAGGTGTCTATTGTTCTTGAACCATATCCCTCTTCCAGGAGCCCCCTTTAAATATCTCAAAATATGGAAAATTATATCCATGTGGCCCTTCCTTGGGTCGTGCATGTAACGACTCACTACACTCACAGCAAATGAGATATCAGGACGAGTGTGACCCAGATAAATCAATCTGTCTACAGTCTCTGATATCTTTTACGATCAATCGGCTCTCCTGCCTCTGCCCCCAATTTATCTTTCTGGTCAATCAGAGTGACTGTCGGACGATATCCCAGCATACCAGTTTCTGTGAACAAGTCTAGTACATACTTCCTTTGAGAGAGGACGATTCCATCTTTTCCTCGAGCTACCTCGATCCCAAGAAAATACCTCATCATTTCCAAATCCTTTACTTCAAATTCTTTGGCAAGTTTCTTCTTCAGCTAGGTAATCTCCTCTTCCTCATCACCTGTGATCACTATATCATCCACGTATATCGCAAGTATGGTAATATGGCCTCTCGCATGTCGGAAGAAGACTGTGTGATCTGCATTAGTCTGGCTGTACCCCATGCCTGTAACAGCTTTTCTGAATCTTTCAAACCATGTCCGAGGAGATTGCTTGAGTCCATACAGTAATTTCTTCAGCTTGCACACTTTTTCTGCTGACTGTCTCGTGCAAAATCCAGGGGGAGTCTCCATGTATACTTCCTCCTGTAGATCTCCATGAAGAAAGACATTCTTCACATATAATTGATGAAGTTGCCATCCATGGTTGGCTGCAAGAGAGACCAGGGTTCTTACAGTGCTCATCTTCGCTACAGGAGTAAACGTCTCATCATAGTCGATGTCATAGGACTGAGTGAATCATTTTGCAACCAATCTTACTTTGTACCGCTCCACCTTTCCTTCTGGCGTCTCCTTCACCGTGAAAACCCATTTGCACCCGACTGCCATTTTTTCTTCAGTTAATGGAACAAGTTCCCATGTCCTATTTCTTTCCAGTGCCCCAAGTTCCTCCAATATTGCAGCTTTCCACCTTGGATCTTCCTTCGCTTCCTGCCAACACTTAGGCAAAGAGGTGGTGTCTAACGATACAATAAATGCTCCATAAGTAGGGGATAGATTAGAGTATGATAGAAAATGAGCAATATCATGTTCATAACCGTAACGAACAGGAGATTTTTCTGCATTACTATGAGAAGATCTTCTTAAGGGAATATGAGATAGTGGAGGAAAGATCATACCATCCGAATCAGAGGGATCCGCATCCGAATCAGAGAGATCCGGTGCGGAAGGCGCATTTTCAGGAGTTGGGGCAGGGTTAAGCGAGGGACATGGCACAGTTGGCACAGTAGGGGCAATAGGCACAGTAGTGGACTGCTGATTCCTTCTTCTGTAGACTTGGAGCTCTGTAGTTCGTTCCTCCCCCTGTTATGTAGTCTCCTCCTACACTGGAGCATCACTTCCTTCCTCCTGATTGTATGCATCATCATAACTTTCCTCACTCTCGCTATCTCCCCCTACTTTTTTTGGACTAACTTCCATCATTGGGCATGGAACTGACCCCACAATCACGCTTGGGACTATTGTCACCAAATGCGGAGCCTTCACTTGAACCATTGTGATAGTATGGTTCCATCTCTTTGAATGTAACATCCAAGCTCACAAAGAGTCTTCGCTCCACTGGACTCCAGCAAGAATATCCCTTCTGAGTCTCTGAGTAGCCAACGAAGACACACTTCACTGCCCGAAGGTCCAATTTCCCTACTATAGGTCTATTATCCTTCACAAAACATACACAACCAAATACTTTTGGAGGAACAATGTACTTGTTCTCATCTGTAAGCATCTCAAACGGTGTCTTCCATCCTACATCTGAGAGGGCATCCTGTTGATAAGGTATGCAGCAGTCAACACGGCATGTCCCCATAAGTATTTCGGAACATTCATATCAAACATCATCGACCTTGCCACTTCCAACAGGTGCCTGTTCTTCCATTCCGCCATGCCATTTTGTGCTGGTGTATAGGCACATAAAGTCTGATGATGTATCCCACTAGCTGATAAGTACTCCTCAATAGCTTTGTTGGTATATTCTGTCCCATTGTCAGACCTCAAAATCTTCACTTTGGCACCGTACTGTGTTGAAATCCTGCGATGGAAGTCTTGAAAGCATGCAAAGACATCACTCTTACTCTTCATTAGGTATACCCAGGTGACACGAGTATGGCAGTCAATAAAGGTGACAAACCACTTAAAACCATTAACAGCAGTTGTAGGACAAGGTCCCCACACATCAGAGTGTATCATATCAAAAGCAGCTAAACTTCTATTTCCAGAACTCACATAAGAGCTTCTAGTATGTTTTCCAAGTTCATAAGCATCACAAACCAACTTCTGCTTATTAGCTTTTTGATACATAGATGGAAACATTAGACTAAATAGACTAAATGAAGAGTGTCCCATGCGCTGATGTTGGAGTAATAATTCTTCTTCTACGGTACTTCGCAGCTCTTCCGGTTGTGCTTCATCCACCAGTGCTGACAGAGTTGTATCCATCCCACCCCTGTCTAAGTACCATAGCCCTTTATGCCAAGTGCCAGTCCCCAACTGTCTTTCCGTTCCCTTCTTCTGAAAAATAACATTTGGAATGTCAAAGAAAACAACACAATTAAGTTGAAGAACAATGGCACTTATGGACAATAGATTAACAGAAAATGATGGAGCATGCAAGACATCAGTTAGACACATCGAAGGGGTGCATTCAACAGTCCCTTTACCCACAATAGGTCTAGCAGTACCATCAGCAGTCTGAATGCTTTCAGCTGTCATCATGTGAGTGTAACCTTGGAACTCATCACAGGCACCCGTAACATGGCAGGATGTCCCAAAGTCAATTATCCAATTTTCACTTCCTGGTTTGTGGGTAGATGCAATGGCATGAGCAGGTATACCTGTGCTTGTACTAACATATATGTAATGTTACCCCCGGAGGTGGTTGGAGTCGATATCCCAGCAGTGTTGGCGTGAATGTCGCTGGTTCCAAGCATCATGTTCCTCCATATTTTCAGCATCTCCCTCTCACTAGGGGTCACATCGGATGACTGATTTTCACCTTCCCTTTCTGCCAGGTTTGCCTTGTGCCCTCTAGAATAATGTCCTCTGCCATCGACATAGCCTCCTCTGCTACCTCTACATCCTCCACGGCCGCGTCCACGACCGCTGGACTGGCCTCTCATAGGCTTCGTACAGAATCTGATGAAGTGTCCTGGGTCTCCACAGTTGTAGCACCCTCCCTCTCTTGAAGGGTTTGGGTTAAAAACCGCTAGAGCTGATTTCTCTTCCAGAGTGTTAGTGGTGCTGGGCATCAGCTTCAACAGTGCTTCTTCTTGTGCCATAGCAGCAATGGCCTCCTCTAGTGATGGCAGTCCGGGTTGTACGAGTAGCACATTTCTCCTTTACTCGAATGCTGGGTTGAGCCCCTTCAGGAACTTCATCATCCTCTGTTGCGAGATATACTCCATGAACTTCTGGTAATGCTTCGTAAATGCTGGTTCCACTTGCTCATCTTCCACACGAATGGGATCATAGTAGTCGAGATCTGACCAATACTTCTTCAGAACAGCCGCATACTCGGAGATGGTGTGATCTTCTTGGACCACCTTATCAAGTTCATCCTGCAGTTGGAAGACTCTCATAGGGTTGTCCGTCCCCGAGTACATGTCCTTCAGCGTCATCCAAATGTCACTGGCTCCCTCCATTGCCTCCACGTTGCCCGACACTTGGTCGGTCAAGGAGGCGGTCAACCATCCTGCTACAACATTGTTAACAATCTCCCACACAGCAAACTCCCGTGGGAAGTGATCTTCAGGTGCCTTGGTTTAGCCATTCACATAGCCCACCAAGCCTCTTGCCTTCAGAGTTCGCATCGCCTGCCGCGACCACTTCAAATAATTGGAAGTACCCTCCAACTTTACTTCCAGTTTCTCCAACTTCGTCATTTTTGTATGGTAAAGGATCCACATATGTGTGTGCATGACGGGAACTAGTCTCGGTCAGCCTCCTGGAGAAGAGATCGTCCACCAAAGCCTTCATCTCTTTGGCCGTCAGCTTGTTGTAGATCGTCTCCATCATCTTCGTCTTCTCCTCTTCCATCAACAAGATAGATCGAGACCGTCTGCACCTTTGGTCACCGTCCTCTCCACATCTACTGTTCCTCCTTCAGCGGTAGCGGCGTCTCTGAGAGCCACTCGTCATGTCCCATATCGGGTTACGACTGGAGGTCGCATGGCCGGACGAGGAGGAGAAAGGCCAGTGGGGGGAGGGGGGTGGAGGCCATGTGAAAGGAGATGGGGTTGGGCCACGTTGGGGGGCGGCCGGCGGAGCTGGGTGGGGCTGGCAGTGCTGGCGGCGAAGGAGGGGAGGCGGGCGGAGGCCGGGCAGTGCTGAGGGGGGAGGGGAGGCGGGCAGAGGAGGGGCGGTGGGGGCGGAAAAGGTGGGAAGGGGTTGGGGGTGGCAGCTAGGGTTTTGTGGAGTAAGATTAGGATTTTGTGGAAATGGATGGCAGCTAGGGTTTGGTGGAGAGAGAGGTGGTGGCTCTGATACCAAATAGAATTTAGTAGAATATTTGACTTGTTTATTATTGTGGTGGAGCTACACTTATATAGGAGAGGCTAACCCCTCTCCCTATTATTCTACCTGATGTGGGACTAAAAGCCCATTAATACTCTCAACAGTTCTATACATACGTACTCACACAACATCATGGAGTATCCAAGATAGTCAAAGGTGCAAGGTGCGCTCGAGGCGCAAAGGTCCATATCGTCCGAGGGTGCAAGGTGCAAAGGTGCAATGTGTGCTCGAGCAAATCTACATGTGGCCCGTGTTAATATGATGAAGTCAAACCTATATATAAATTTTGGATTTTCTTTTGGAAAACTACCTTAAGTTTTTTATTTTATTTTTTGAAAAATCAGTAGGGACTTGAAACATGTCTAGCTTGTAATTTTTTGTTGTGCATCTAGCGTACGATCTTTGCTATTTCTGGTCATATGTCCTCATGCATCGCTGTCTGATATTTCTGGTTGTGTGTCCTTGTGCAGATATCTATTATTTTTCATGCGCCAACCTTTGTTATAGTCTTTCATCCTCATGTGAAAAACTCTGCTCTTTGTTGTCGTGTGTCCTTGTACTTTGATCTATGTTATTTCTGGCCATACGCTCTCGTAGGAAGAATTTTTCTCTTGTTGCTAGGCTATCAAGCTCTGACATTGTCTACTTTAATTACTCTCTCTTGGGTTGTGTATAGACCTTTGCTACCGACTCTTTTGATTTTGTTGTTTCGACTTGTGATGGCGACTCTACTGATATTGTTGTTTATACTCGTGATGGTGCTATAAAGATGTTGATCATGTCCTTTTGTTCTCTAGTAGTGTTTCCTTTTTTGCAATTAATGTATGAAGCTAGCCACCTTAAGGGAGAGTGTTACTGTTTGTGAGTCTATGTAGTCACTTCAGTCCCATAATAGAGTTGGTTGAGGTAGGTTCTCTTTCAATAAATGAATATATTTTTTTTATTTATTTATTTTATTTTTATTTTACTTAACCTCTCCCAATTTAGTTTACAATTCTCCTAAGCTATAAATTTCTTTAGGATCCAGCTAAGTTTAGGCTAATTTTCCTAAGCTATAAATTTCTAGTATAAAAGTGAGAAAGAAAATTTTTCCCTTTTGTCTTCTTCTTCTCCAAAGTTCCATTTCCACTTTTCCAAGAACCCTAGAATATTCTTCTTGTCCCCCACTCAATCTTCTTGTCTTGAAACGTAGAATAATTATCAACGAATATTCCTAGTACTCGGTATGTTTTCGACTACTAGATGGCACTAATTGTTCAAAAAATTGTTCATTCCTAATTATTGAAGGTTTTATCATAATGTAGGAAATATGAAAGAAATAGGAACGTCAAATGTAGCAATCGATCAGTCTGGTCCTTCCGAAGAACACAACATTCTCTCCAAAGAACTCTCGGTAGGTCCCCGACCTACCTAGTCGACATTTGGACTGCCACACATTCAGGCAGTCCCATGTACTTGGTGGACTGCCAGAGAGTGCGGCAGTCCAGATGTTAATCTTCTGCTCCACTGGACTGCCACACTTCCTGACAGTCCATAAAGTACTATAGACTGTCAGAAAGTGTGGCAGTCCAGTTAAATAGCGTATGAACAACTGGACTGCCACACTTTCTGGCAGTCCATCAACCACTTAGGACTATCAGAATTTGTGGCAGTCTAGTTTAACTGTAATGTGAGTCCTGAATTGGATATTGTCTTTGCACTTGTCGTTGATTTAGTTATAAAAAAATTCAAAAATTTATTGTAGGCCACCCCATCTCCTATGTGCATTGATTTGAGGAATATATTCTCGACGGATATGGTTTTTGAATCTTACGACGAAGCATTAGAATGGTGCAGAGAAGTTGGACGGCGATCGAACACAATCCTTGTCATTTCAAGGTCGTTACGGCACCGGCTGAATCGAAAAACTGTAGATCTTGGTTGTGAAAGAGGTGGGCAGTATAGGGATCATCGTAAAAAAGATGAACTTCTCCTAATAAAATCTCAGAAGAAAGCGGCAGGGACAAGGAAATGTGGTTGTCCATTTAAGTTAGTGTTGGGGTGCAAAAATGACGAGAAGTGGACAGTTGTGGTGAGGAATGGGATGCACAATTATCCTGTGTCGGACACGCTTGTTGGTCATCCCTACGCTGGGAGATTGAACGACGATGAGAAAAAGTTAGTTAAAGAATTGTCAACTTCCGGAGTTGGTCCTAAAGAAATTTATTCCGTGCTGCGTGAGAAGAATGATAAAAACAAGTCCAGTTTGAGGACAATATACAACGCACTAGCTACTCTAAAAAGGAAGAATGGCGATGCAGCAAGTGTTGAAGGTACTTGCCGAAAATCATTACGTGGAATGGGCAGTCCAGTCTCTATGTTGGACTGCCCAACTCTCTGGCAGTCCAGTCTCCATGTTGGACTGCCAGAAGAATGGGCAGTCCAGGTCAAAGCATGTTTAGTTTTGGACTGCCCAACTCTCTGGCAGTCCAAACTGTATGTTGGACTGCCAGAAGAATTGGCAGTCCAAGTCACAGCATGTGTAACTTTGGACTGCCCATTCTTCTGGAAGTCCAGTTTCTAAGTTTGACTGCCAGAAGAATGGGCAGTCCAAGTACAGTATGTGTAACTTTGGACTGCCCAACTCTCTGGCAGTCCAGACTGTATGTTTGACTGCCAGAAGAATGGGCAGTCCAAGTCACAGCCTGTGTAACTTTGGACTGCCCATTCTTCTCGCAGTCCACGATAAGGATTGGACTGCCAGAAGAACGGGAAGTCCATGTCGACACAGACATTCTCAGTTCGTGAGTGCTATTTTGATTTAAAAGACTTTAATTCCCATCGAAATACTTGCAATTAAAACAATGAATGAAACAAAATGCATACGAGATTAATTCTAGGGTTTCGGATGGGGAAAATTTAAGAAATAATGGGTACCTTGTTTGCGAGGAAGCTTTCGGTGCCATTGGTCTTCTTCGAAAGAGGAGGAGGGCGGAGGAGAAGTCGACGACTGCCGGCGTAGGAGAAGATGAAGACTGGAGTGGAAACAATGGGTGAGGGGGTGAGGGTTTTGGAAGAGAGAGAAGTGATTTTAGAAATGAAATGGAAATAATGGATTTGGGGGGAGGAGGGAAATTTGGGACAACCCAGATCAAAAAATTGGGCTAGCCTCTGGCCATACGCTCTCGTAGGAAGAATTTTTCTCTTGTTGCTCGGCCATCAAGCTCTGACATTGTCTACTTTAATTACTCTCTCTTGGGTTGTGGATAGACCTTTGCTACCGACTCTTTTGATTTTGTTGTTTCGACTTGTGATGGCGACTCTACTGATATTGTTGTTTATACTCATGATGGTGCTATAAAGATGTTGATCATGTCCTTTTGTTCTCTAGTAGTGTTTCCTTTTTTGCAATTAATGTATGAAGCTAGCCACCTTAAGGGAGAGTGTTACTGTTTGTGAGTCTATGTAGTCACTTCAGTCCCATAATAGAGTTGGTTGAGGTAGGTTCTCTTTCAATAAATGAATATTTTCTTTTTATTTATTTATTTATTTTATTTTTATTTTACTTAACCTACATCCTTGAAATATCCCAATTTAGTTTACAATTCTCCTAAGCTATAAATTTCTTTAGGATACAGCTAAGTTTAGGCTAATTATATGGGCACATCCAAACCTTATCATGGCTAGCCCATTTTGAAGTTTGGTTTATCTACAAGTTTGCCATTGAAGAAAGTGATCATGGCTATCCCACTTTCTAGTATAAAAGTGAAAAAGAAAATTTTCCCCTTTTGTCTTCTTCTTCTCCAAAGTTCCATTTCCACTTTTCCAAGAACCCTAAAATATTCTTCTTGTCCCCCACTCAATCTTCTTGTCTTGAAACGTAGAATAATTATCAACGAATATTCCTAGTATTCGGTATGTTTTCGACTACTAGATGGCACTAATTGTTCAAAAAATTGTTCATTCCTAATTATTGAAGGTTTTATCATTATGTAGGAAATATGAAAGAAATAGGAACGTCAAATGTAGCAATCGATCAGCCTGGTCCTTCCGAAGAACACAACATTCTCTCCGAAGAACTCTCGGTAGGTCCCCGACCTACCTAGTCGACATTTGGACTGCCACACATTCAGGCAGTCCCATGTACTTGGTGGACTTCCAGAGAGTGCGGCAGTCCAGAAGTTAATCTTCTGCTCCACTGGACTGCCACACTTCCTGACAGTCCATAAAGTACTATAGACTGTCAGAAAGTATGGCAGTCCAGTTGAATAGCGTATGAACAACTGGACTGCCACACTTTCTGGCAGTCCATCAACCACTTAGGACTGTCAGAATTTGTGGCAGTCTAGTTTAACTGTAATGTGAGTCCTGAATTGGATATTGTCTTTGCACTTGTCGTTGATTTAGTTATAAAAAAATTCAAAAATTTATTGTAGGGCACCCCATCTCCTATGTGCATTGATTTGAGGAATATATTCTCGACGGATATGGTTTTTGAATCTTACGACGAAGCATTAGAATGGTGCAGAGAAGTTGGAAGGCGATCGAACACAATCCTTGTCATTTCAAGGTCGTTACGGCACCGGCCGAATCGAAAAACTGTAGATCTTGGTTGTGAAAGAGGTGGGCAGTATAGGGATCATCGTAAAAAAGATGAACTTCTCCTAATAAAATCTCAGAAGAAAGCGGCAGGGATAAGAAAATGTGGTTGTCCATTTAAGTTAGTGTTGGGGTGCAAAAATGACGAGAAGTGGACAGTTGTGGTGAGGAATGGGATGCACAATTATCCTGTGTCAGACACGCTTGTTGGTCATCCCTACGCTGGGAGATTGAACGACGATGAGAAAAAGTTAGTTAAAGAATTGTCAACTTCCGGAGTTGGTCCTAAAGAAATTTATTCCGTGCTGCGTGAGAAGAATGATAAAAACAAGTCCAGTTTGAGGACAATATACAACGCACTAGCTACTCTAAAAGGAAGAATGGCGATGCAGCAAGTGTTGAAGGTACTTGCCGAAAATCATTACGTGGAATGGGCAGTCTAGTCTCTATGTTGGACTGCCCAACTCTCTGGCAGTCCAGTCTCTATGTTGGACTGCCAGAAGAATGGGCAGTCCAGGTCAAAGCATGTTTAGTTTTGGACTGCCCAACTCTCTGGCAGTCCAAACTGTATGTTGGACTGCTAGAAGAATAGGCAGTCCAAGTCACAGCATGTGTAACTTTGGACTGCCCATTCTTCTGGCAGTCCAGTTTCTAAGTTTGACTGCCAGAAGAATGGGCAGTCCAAGTACAGTATGTGTAACTTTGGACTGCCCAACTCTCTGGCAGTCCAGACTGTATGTTTGACTGCCAGAAGAATGGGCAGTCCAAGTCACAGCCTGTGTAACTTTGGACTGCCCATTCTTCTCGCAGTCCACGATAAGGATTGGACTGCCAGAAGAACGGGAAGTCCATGTCGACACAGACATTCTCAGTTCGTGAGTACTATTTTGATTTAAAAGACTTTAATTCCCATCGAAATACTTGCAATTAAAACAATGAATGAAACAAAATGCATACGAGATTAATTCTAAGGTTTCGGATGGGGAAAATTTAAGAAATAATGGGTACCTTGTTTGCGAGGAAGCTTTCGGTGCCATTGGTCTTCTTCAAAAGAGGAGGAGGGCGGAGGAGAAGTCGACGACTGCCGACGGAGGAGAAGATGAAGACTGGTGTGGAAACAATGGGTGAGGGGGGTGAGGATTTTGGAAGAGAGAGAAGTGATTTTAGAAATGAAATGGAAATAATGGATTTGGGGGCAGGAGGGAAATTTGGGACAACCTAGATCAAAAAATTGGGCTAGCCTCTGGCCATACGCTCTCGTAGGAAGAATTTTTCTCTTGTTGCTCGGCCATCAAGCTCTGACATTGTCTACTTTAATTACTCTCTCTTGGGTTGTGGATAGACCTTTGCTACCGACTCTTTTGATTTTGTTGTTTCGACTTGTGATGGCGACTCTACTGATATTGTTGTTTATACTCATGATGGTGCTATAAAGATGTTGATCATGTCCTTTTGTTCTCTAGTAGTGTTTCCTTTTTTGCAATTAATGTATGAAGCTAGCCACCTTAAGGGAGAGTGTTACTGTTTGTGAGTCTATGTAGTCACTTCAGTCCCATAATAGAGTTGGTTGAGGTAGGTTCTCTTTCAATAAATGAATATTTTCTTTTTTTATTTATTTATTTTATTTTTATTTTACTTAACCTACATCCTTGAAATATCCCAATTTAGTTTACAATTCTCCTAAGCTATAAATTTCTTTAGGATACAGCTAAGTTTAGGCTAATTATATGGGCACATCCAAACCTTATCATGGCTAGCCCATTTTGAAGTTTGGTTTATCTACAAGTTTGCCATTGAAGAAAGTGATCATGGCTATCCCACTTTCTAGTATAAAAGTGAAAAAGAAAATTTTCCCCTTGTCTTCTTCTTCTCCAAAGTTCCATTTCCACTTTTCCAAGAACCCTAGAATATTCTTCTTGTCCCCCACTCAATTTTCTTGTCTTGAAACGTAGAATAATTATCAACGAATATTCTTAGTATTCGGTATGTTTTCGACTACTAGATGGCACTAATTGTTCAAAAAATTGTTCATTCCTAATTATTGAAAGTTTTATCATTATGTAGGAAATATGAAAGAAATAGGAACGTCAAATGTAGCAATCGATCAGTCTGGTCCTTCCGAAGAACACAACATTCTCTCTGAAGAACTCTCGGTAGGTCCCCGACCTACCTAGTCGACATTTGGACTGCCACACATTCAAGCAGTCCCATGTACTTGGTGGACTGCCAGAGAGTACGGCAGTCAAGAAGTTAATCTTCTGCTCCACTGGACTGCCACACTTCCTGACAGTCCATAAAGTACTGTAGACTGCCAGAAAGTATGGCAGTCCAGTTGAATAGCGTATGAACAACTGGACTGCCACACTTTCTGGCAGTCCATCAACCATTTAGGACTGTCAGAATTTGTGGCAGTCTAGTTTAACTGTAATGTGAGTCCTGAATTGGATATTGTCTTTGCACTTGTCGTTGATTTAGTTATAAAAAAATTCAAAAATTTATTGTAGGGCACCCCATCTCCTATGTGCATTGATTTGAGGAATATATTCTCGACGAATATGGTTTTTGAATCTTACGACGAAGCATTAGAATGGTGCAGAGAAGTTGGAAGGCGATCGAACACAATCCTTGTCATTTCAAGGTCGTTACGGCACCGGCCAAATCGAAAAACTGTAGATCTTGGTTGTGAAAGAGGTGGGCAGTATAGGGATCATCGTAAAAAAGATGAACTTCTCCTAATAAAATCTCAGAAGAAAGCGGCAGGGACAAGAAAATGTGGTTGTCCATTTAAGTTAGTGTTGGGGTGCAAAAATGACGAGAAGTGGACAGTTGTGGTGAGGAATGGGATGCACAATTATCCTGTGTCGGACACGCTTGTTGGTCATCCCTACGCTGGGAGATTGAACGACGATGAGAAAAAGTTAGTTAAAGAATTGTCAACTTCCGGAGTTGGTCCTAAAAAAATTTATTCCGTGCTGCGTGAGAATAATGATAAGAACAAGTCCAGTTTGAGGACAATATACAACGCACTAGCTACTATAAAAGGAAGAATGGCGATGCAGCATGTGTTGAAGGTACTTGCCGAAAATTATTACGTGGAATGGGCAGTCCAGTCTCTATGTTGGACTGCCCAACTCTCTGGCAGTCCCGTCTCTATGTTGGATTGCCAGAAGAATGGACAGTCCAGGTCAAAGCATGTTTAGTTTTGGACTGCCCAACTCTCTGGCAGTCCAAACTGTATGTTGGACTGCCAGAAGAATAGGCAGTCCAAGTCACAGCATGTGTAACTTTGGACTGCCCATTCTTCTGGCAGTCCAGTTTCTAAGTTTGACTGCCATAAGAATGGGCAGTCCAAGTACAGTATGTGTAACTTTGGATTGCCCAACTCTCTGGCAGTCCAGACTGTATGTTTGACTGCCAGAAGAATGGGCAGTCCAAGTCACAGCCTGTGTAACTTTGGACTACCCATCCTTCTCGCAGTCCACGATAAGGATTGGACTGCCAGAAGAACGGGAAGTCCATGTCGACACAGACATTCTCAGTTCGTGAGTGCTATTTTGATTTAAAAGACTTTAATTCCCATCGAAATACTTGCAATTAAAACAATAAATGAAACGAAATGCATACGAGATTAATTCTAGGGTTTCGGATGGGAAAAATTTAAGAAATAATGGGTACCTTGTTTGCGAGGAAGCTTTCGGTGCCATTGGTCTTCTTCGAAAGAGGAGGAGGGCGGAGGAGAAGTCGATGACTGCCGGCGGAGGAGAAGATGAAGACTGTACTGGAAACAATGGGTGAGGGGGGTGAGGGTTTTGGAAGAGAGAGAAGTGATTTTGGAAATGAAATGGAAATAATGGGTTTGGGGGGAGGAGGGAAATTTGGGACAGCCCAGATCAAGAAATTGGGCTAGCCTTGTGAAAAATAAAAAATTTGGGCTAGCCACAATCCGGACTAGCCATGATCATATTTGGTTGTGCCCATATAAAAAGCCCTAAGTTTATTGGACATTTAGTTAAGCTTATCCTCCACAACTTTTTGAATTGGTAACTGTGATCTTATCCGTATCACTGAATTTCAACACTACATATAAAACCTGGTTCCGCCGGGTGAACAGCCTTGCCTTGTCCCTATTATCTAACACACAACTATATAAACATGAACCAATATGTAGTTGTACACCGTGTTGGAATTATTCAATAATAGGGGACACACATGTAAAATTAATTGTGTTGGGCTATAATAATTAAGCCAAATTAAAGTGGTTTATTTAAAAAATTGGCTTAAGGGTATAATTGTCATAGAAATAATGTATAGATACCGAAGATAAATCTAATTTGATGAGGGGCCAAATTAGAAATATCAAAACATATAAATATATATGTATTCATTAGGGTTATGGTCTCCAACTTATACGGCCACCAAAGAGAAGGTTTTCTCTTATTCTCTTATGCATCCCCATCAACAGAGAGAGGGACAAAGTATCCGGATTCCTCTTTATCATTAAGGGTCGTAGTAAGTTGGAAGATCGAATCCCATAAAGAGATGTCTGCTTCAAGATCCATTAAGCCAATCAATGGATTCAGGTACGCTTCCGCATTTATTTTGTTCTTCATCTCATGAATCAACATGCAATAAATTATAACAAGTGGTATCAGAGCCTCCCTGTTTGATTTATGAGATCGAAGTTTCAGAATCAATATTTATTGATTTTCAGGAACCCTAGATCGTTCCATTTAATTTAATTTAGGGTTCCGATTGCTCGATCAAAGTTTTTATGATCCACTAGATTAAATTCCTCCTTATGTATAATGTTTTTTTAATATAATCAAATGGAATCTGGACAATTATATGATAACAGAGAAATAATAAATTTCTTTGTCGTCTGTAGAAGTTTACCAATAGAGTAATACTGACATAATTCATGGACCGATTCTGTTACGGTGTTACCATTATTATATTAATAATTAGGAACAAGCACATATGTTATGAACATTGGGCTTTTGGTATGTTCCGTTACTTCCGTATCACTTTAATCTTCCATTTTTTATATAAATCAATTATGTTGTCGCTTTGGTTCATTATGGCTATTGTACATATATTATAAATCAAATCAATTATGCTTGCTAAAAGCAAGGATGGAAACACGGATTGTATAAGATATTTGATTTGTATGTATTCTTATAAATTTAGTTGATGTGATGTTTAAAGATGCATACTCTTTGAAGATTCTGTAGTTATTCAAACTTAGATTTGCAAATAAACCCCTGAATTTAAGAGTTACAATGGTAATGTTTGGATTCAACATTGGATGGTAGCTATGTTTACAAATTAATTTATTGATTCTCTGGAAGGGATAGTTTTGGTCTAAGAAGTACAAAGAACTGAAATACTAGTCCGAACCATCCTAAAGCCCCCACTTGGATTACAAGCTCAGATCGGCAATATTTGTGTTGCAATCTAATTTTGAACATGATTAACTGGTACCATCAAATTTTTTTTTATTTTGGCAAACTCAATTTTGTTTTGTTTTTCAGAATTAAGTCCTATTTTAGTTAACAATTCTGATCTTACAATTGAGTTTTTCAACTGGAATGGTACTTTCAAGTGCTGATTGTCGAATGATTGCATTTTGCTATGACATAAACCCTATTTCAAACTTCTGTTGAATGCTTGGATATCAATTTTGTATATGTTGTATAATGAGGATGGGTCGGATAGGTGCATCTTACAAAGGAAGTTCTTTGAAAGCAACTATGGTAAGCTTGTTTAGTTAAAACACTTCATTTTTTGTGAATTATTTTCGGATGCTGTTGAAAAATTTCGACTTGTGCATATTCATTATATGAAATATTGATCTTAGAAATTTGCAGTAAATACCATTTGCCAAATTTCTTGTTGTTGAAATATTTCAATGACATGTTTATGTCAAAACTTTTCGGTCATGCAAAAGGATTCACATGCTTATGATTATTTTATTTAATCTATAAATTTGTGAATATGCATGTAAATAAGAATTTAGTCAATGTTCAAATTTTTTGTGCCTTTTGTGACTAGCAATAGTTGTCTAATATTCTAAATAGACTCATTGAAATAAGATGTCACCAAAGTGACCTATTTTGCGTAGATAGTCTATGAGAGATGTTGGATATTTTTTTGTGTACATTCATGCGAGTATTAGCCGGCCCAAAGTAAGGTTAATACTTGGCCGAATTGCACACATACTTGTGATGATAAATGTGTAATAATTATAAGGTTTACATGTGAATAATAACCCGATCCAAAGATAGGCTTATTATTTGACATGTCTTATTGTCAACGTTTGATCATTACACCAAGAGTACCACTTGCAGTTAATATCATTGTCCAAAGACTTGATATTAATGATGTACTAGGTATCTTGAGATGGGGTTCACCACTATTTGAATTTGTTTGACTATATTTTATTCTTTTGTTATTAATTAGAGTATGTTTGTTTTGTTGTTTTGTTCTTTTTACCGTTAATGTTGCTACAATATCTGTCAATAAGAATTCAATTTCCATGTTATATGGAATAAACTTTAAAGGCAAAAGGAAAGGAATACATAAGCTACTAAGGATCCAGCACAAAAGAAACAACAATATAAAACTAAGGGTTATTTCTTTTCTGACAAGCCATGACACAAAGATAAAATGTACAAAGTACCACACATAGCGTATAAAAAAAGTACATTTCTAAATTTAGTCTATTCTGAGGTTAATTTAGCTTTAATATCAAGAAACTCATGGTGGATAGATTATGGTGTGACTATCCACATTAGTGTTCTAGACAAGGTTATCTGAGCTACCGAAAGCCAATTGATGGTGAAAGATACATCTATGTGGGTGACGGCGATTCGGTAGAAATGTAAGCAATATGACATTTTAGGTTATTATTAGGAACTGATTATTATTTGGATTTGATAGGCACTTTTATTGTACCGACTTTTAGACGAAATTCAGTTTCAGTTTCCTTAATGGACAAATCTGGTTATCATTGTTCATTTGGAAACAATAAGTTTAGTCTATCTTTAAATTCAAATATTATTGCTAACGGTTCCCTTAAGGTTTATGATAACATATATTCACCTGAAACTATTGCATCTTACAATAAAACATTGCAAGTGGAGTTATGTGGTACTAAACGCAAAATTAACAATATTTTTTTTGCCTCACTATGACATAAGCGATTAAGTCACATCTCTAGAAATAGAGTTGAACAACCTGTGTCTGATGGGATTTGGATTCCATTAACTTTATAGACTTTAATGTCTATATTGAATGTGTAAAGGAAAGACAGACCAAAGTTAAATTGTGTGCAGCTACTTTATTGGCTATGCTGACAGATCAAGGGGTTAATAATTATACGATCCCACACAAAGGAAATTTTTTCAGACGAGAAGTGTAATATTTTTTAGGATGTTGAGTTTGGGGGAGAAATAAAGTCAGAGACATTGTCTTTGAGGAGGAATCGATTACGATTCCTACTATTACTTTTAACGATAGTGTAGAATTTTGTATCTGTCATTGATCAATAAGTGAATTCGGAGTCTCAACAAGACAATGTCGAATTACCTCTACAAATCGTTGTTGAAATACCTTAACAAGACAACGTAGAGGCACCTCCATTCAAGATAAGGTAATTATTCATGAGGAACAAACTCAACAACCTCAAGAACCGGTAGTGTTAAGATGGTCCACCAGAGAATGGAGAAATGTAATTTCGGATGATTTTTTTTATATTTCTCCATGAACATGAGGAAGACTGTGGAATATTGGAATATGATCCAATCAACTTCCATCAGGCCATAGAAAGTTCCAATTCTCAAAGTGGATTGATACAATAAATAAGGAGTATAAGTCTATAGAAGACAATAAAGTTTGGGAACTTGTCCTATTACCAAAAGGTACGAAGTCCATTGGTTGCAAATGAATATATAAAACCAAGAAGAATTTAAAGGGTAATGTAGAGAGGTATAAAGTACGTATTGCAGCTAGTGACTTTACTCAAAAGTTAAGAATTGATTTTAAAGTGACTCTCTCTGGTTTCTCCGAAAAACTCTTTTAAAATCAATCATAGCACTTGTTGTACATTTTGATCTTGAGTTACATCAAATGGATGTCAAAACAACATTTTTTAATGGTAACATTGACAAAATAATTTATATGGTGCAACTAGAAAATTTTGTGTCATAAGACCTAAAGAATATGGTTTGCAAACTAACAAAATCTATTTATGGACTCAATCAGATTTCTCGTCAAAGGTACTTCAAATTTCATCAAGTGATTATCTCGTTTGGTTTTGAGATAATACTGTTGAAGATTGTGTGTATCACAAGTTCAGTGGGAGTAGATATATTTTTCTGGTTTTTGTATATCGATTAAAGTACTTAATGCAAACCAGGTAACACATGTCGCTAAAGGAGACAAGTTCAGTCTTAATCAAGTGCTCTAAGATTAGCCTTAAAATTAAGAAAATGTAATAGATTTTTCGTTCTTGATTAGTTGTAGGGAGTCTAATGTATGCTTAAGTATGTACGCGTCAGGATATTGCGTACATAGTTGGGATGTTAGGCAGATATTTAAGCAAATATGGGATGGATCATTGAATAGCAACCAAGCTACTTAAGTAATTAATAGAGAACAAGGAATTATATGCTCTTTATAGGAGATCGAATAATTTTGGAGAAAATAAGGTATTCCGACTCCGATTTTGCTGGATGCCAACACAGCAGGAGATCCACATCAGGTTATGTTTACCTGTCGACTGGTGGAGGTTTTTTGGATGAGTGTCAAACAGGCACTCATAAATTCTTCCACCATAAAAACAAGGTTTATAACGTGTTGTGAGGCATCCATTCAGGGAGTATAGTTACAAAATTTTGTCACAAGATTGCGCCTACAGGAGAGTATTGAAATACCACTCAAATTATGGTGTGACAATAAATCAACAGTACTATATTCCAATAACAGCAGGAACTTGTATAAGTCAAAGGATATTGACATAAAGTTTCTATTTGTGAAGAAAAGAATTCAGAATGGTTAAAGTGTCCATATAGCACATTAGGACAAACTCCATGTTAGCAGATCCGCTCACAAAAGTATTATCACCCAAGCTCTTTCATGAGGATATTGCTCATATGTGTGCTATCTTAATTAAGAATATGTCAATATAGTGGGAGTTTGTATTTTATGTATTTGGGTGCTATTTAGCTTTGGACACATTTATGTATGAAAGTATTTTGGATATTTATCCAGATATATGGAAAATTCAGTTCATTCTGTTTTTATTATGTTAAAGTATTGATCTCACTAAAGTTAAGGAGGACCAGTTGGAAATAGACATGTGTTTATCATATTGCGTGTAATTTTCATGCTACGCATCCATGACTGATCTATGTCGTTTAGCTATATTGATATATGTGACCATTGATGGTTTAGTTACAATAAATGTGACGAAAGCCGCTTTGATCCTATATTGATATGGTTAATGGACGAGATTGTCCGGATATACCCGAAGGATTAAGATAGCAATTTATGAGCTCAATAAAGTTAACACAATTATAAGGTTACATATGTGGCCCAGTGGAAGATTGTTGGAATTATTCAATAATAGGGCCACACATGTAAAATTAATTGTGTTGGGCTATCTAAATAATTAAACCAAATTAAAGTGGTCTATTTGAAAAATTGGCTTAAGTGTATAATTGTCAAAGAAATAATGTGTAGATACCGAAGATAAATCTAATTTGATGAGGTGCCAAATTAGAAATATCAAAACATATAAATATATATGTATTCATTAGGGTTATGGTCTCCAACTTATACGGCCACCAAAGAGAAGGTTTTCTTTTATTCTCTTCTGCATCCCCATCAACAGAAAGAGAGGGACAAAGTATCTGAATTCCTCTTTGTCATTAAGGGTCGTAGCAAGTTGGAAGATCGAACCCCATAAAGAGATGTCTGCTTCAAGATCCATTAAGTCAATCGATGGATTCAGGTTCGCTTCCGCATTTATTTTGTTATTCATCTCATGAATCAACATGCAATAAATTATAACACACCGAACTCAGCTGGCTCTTGTGGTCAGCGAGGAGAGGTATAACCTCCTTGGCTAGGGGGCGGTCTCGGGATTGAACCGCAGGGGAGGTGTGGGTGTGTGTGTGTAAAAATTGGGACAAGTGGGCCCAAATGGCATGCAACGTAGCGTGCACAAAGTCCCGTGCGTTATGCCCGGGCATCGCAAAAAGAAGAAGATATATGAGTATACAACATGGGGTTGTGTTTTACCTGCATTGTTGCTGTTGAAGCCAATAGTTCTCTACACTCATCAAGCATGGTCCTTTCTTTTGCTGCAACAGCTGAGAGCTCAAAAATTAGAGCTTCTGTACCCTCTACCTGTAAAACATAAGTTTCCAGTAACGAGAAATACATTATGACCAGATTATAGCTGTTTTCAAATTATACGGTAGCAATCAGTTTTTGCAGAAATTGATCTCCTTGCTTGACCCACCTTGTTAACAAAACAAGTTCATTCATTATTCAGGAATGTCCATTATTGCTAGAATATAAGTGTTGCTTGTCTACATTGATCCATTTACCTTGTATATTTATCTTTAGTTCACGAGATTTTATACCTTATTCTATTTTTCCATTCCATACTGAACTTGATGTATTTGTATATAAACTCTATCAACCAATAAAGAACATCAGCTTTCTTCCTTAATTGTTTCTCACTTCTTTAGCAAAATAATGTCAGCTTAAGATGTTAGCCTTGACCATCAAGCTAACACTCATATCTTAGATTTCAACATTTTGGCTAATAATGTTCACAAATAGCATATGCAACACCTTCTGAAGAATGTGAAGAGAATTTTCAATGCAAGTAATTGATGAAAGCAAAGTTGACATACTTATGCTATTGAAAGTAATGTTCACAAATATCATATTGAAGAATACGAAGGACATTGCGTTAATAATCTTCAATGTAAGTAATTTGACATAAGCAAAATTAATATACTTTTGCAATTATCTGATGGAAAAATAGTTTTTTGTATTAACATTAAGAAAATGGTTCAACATGACTTCTCAGACTCATCTAGAACAAAAACTAGTAGATAATATCATAGTGTTAGGTGGGTTTTAAAGATCGTGACTGTAGTGCCCCGTCCCGCTCAGTCAATCGGAGGAATCGAAATGCCGACGGCGTTCGGTCTTAGCCTTGCAACGGCTGCTCGAAGGCTCGCTCGGTCAAGGCGACCGCTCGCTCAGGTGGGGTAGTTTCGGTGAACTCGCCTCATCTTTGCCTTCACATAATAAATCGCATATTTTCAACTTGCACAAGTAGGCTTAATAATAAAAGAGATGAATCAACATAGCTAAAGGGAGTAATCCCGACGGGTAGAACTGAGATAGAATATGGAAAGGTCCAACGGTCGGCTTAGAGTTGGTGCACGGCGTGCTTTGAAAATGACACTCGGTCCTTCGCCTTGTGGCTTAGAAGAAGGAAAGTTGGTCTTTGACACCAAACTATGAAATTTTCTAAGTCATAAGCGTCGCCCGCATAAACGCTTGATAAAGCGTGCACGGTTCCACTGCGCAAGGCTTGGCATAGCCTTTGCTCGTCCCTCGGGTTAAGTTGTAGGCTTGAGTAAGTTAGAAAAAGTTATGCCGGTCGACCTAAGTCATTCCAAGTGCTGTCCCGCTCATTCTGCGGTTGTCAAGTTAAATAGTCTCACAATCCCAAGGCCCGTCATATGAGGTATGACTTGGGCTATAGCGTTGCGTAGAACACGAGTCGGTTTAAGGCACGAGTCACGGTTGATTCAGTGGAAAGTTAGCCACGGTCTATCGATACTTAAGGAAACACGTTATGTTCAAGTTAAGTTGGAAGGCTATGCAGTAGCCGTTTCCTGAGTTCAAAGAATGTTAAGTCTAAGCGATGGTTAGTCGTCGAGAGGAAATATGTCGGGACTGTGGTTCAGTCGCCGAGGCAACCCTGGTTTGGGCTCTGCGAAGGAAGTGTGAAAAGTGGAAGAAGTAAAACAAATGAACTAAGTGATGATGATGAGACCATGCATTACGTTAAGTCTAGAAGTTAGCGTAGGCGCGTGATCATGGACAACTTGTCGACAAGGGCGATGTTTCTTCGAGCGGCAACCCAGGGCCAAGGGACCGACTCGGCCTAGGAGGAAACAGGGTATAGCCGAACTGGGTAATAGGCAATCGGTAGCTCGGGACTTGCATCGGGGATCGCTACCTGCGGTGCAAGGGTCCCGAATGCCAGGCTATGTCCACGATGGCTAGTTAATGCCAATGACCATTCATATAGATGTGTCGGCACGGACGGCAATCCGCGTGTGTGCCTTTGGATTGAGTTGAGTTGAATGTGTATGCAGTTAGGGAACACAATATCTGGGCCTAAGATTGGCTACAATGAAGGCGACGTGCTTCAGCACGAGATATGGCATCGAGTGTTAAGTCGTTGGCATAGAGTTGCATGAGTTAGGCTTGAGCTGTTGCGAGTTAAGTCGAGAAGGGCCGTAGGGCAAGTTGGGTGCAGTTACGTTGAGTTGCTGGACACGACCTCGAAATGTGAGGCACGGCCGCGTTGTCGAGACTAAAGTATAGGCAAAACTAAGCGAGGAGGCACTGCCTCAGAGATATTGAAGCATGAATCGAGTTCATGGCACGATCGAGTCGTTACGTCCCAGAGTTTGGCACGAAAGATAAGTATGAGTCGGTACGTTGACAATGCAAGCACGAGAAAGGTCTAGAGGCAAGGAAATGGAGTCTCACCGAGTAGTTGCGTCTCTGATTATGGCCGTAAGGCAAACACGACTTGATAGGTTAACAATACAAGCACGAGAAAGGTTTAGAGGCAAGGTATGAGTTAACGTTGTTGTTGCGAGCACGGGATGGTCCTCAGACACAAGTATGCCAAGACGTCCGTCATAAAACTGATCCTAAGACAAGACTAGAAAGACAATTGATAAAGAAGGGACTATGTTGCACAAAGTAAATCAAACGTGTTGGTTTTGTATGGATGGACGAGGAGCTCATTCCACCAGTACAATTGAGTACTGACACCCACACAGTTTACATGTGTAGGCACAGGTAGAAGCTCGTGGCGCGGAGCTCGCTTGGATGCGTCGAGGCATGGAGTTCCTTGGCGATTCGAAGCGTACGGCCGCATGGAGTAAAGACATATGTAGGACATAATGTATGGACGTCGCCTTCCGAAGCATCCGCTGGACAAGACTTGTATTGAAAGATGAGAGAGAGCTGAGTGACTTGTAATGTGAGCTTGAGTGAGCTTGAGAGACTTGTAATCTTGGCTTTGCGCCCCCAATGTAACCGTTGTTTCAATATCAATAAAAGAGTTTCTTTGAATAATTTGTGTTTTGGTTCTAAATTTCCGCTGCTATTAGTCAATGTCTCTGCACGGGACTTCTGTGCGACGACCACGTCGCAGCCGCTGGAATCGGCCGTTATGGAACCCGCCTTGCACGAGCGCAATCTAGGCTCGTGCGGCATCACGCCTTAGCGAGGACGATCGCTCCTACGGGAGCGGGGCGTGACAGTGACACCCAGTTTACAGTTAGAGGCTGATATAAACAAACAAAATAATAAACTATGTAGTTTGTTCCTTGCCCAATAAAATGTATAGCTTGTCTTCTTAGTTGAACAAATTACCAAAAAAAAGATTAAGTTTCCTCTAAAGACACGGCGGTAGCCCCTCCCTTCAAATCTAAATATTTATACTCCAGCGAAAAAGATAAAACAAAAAAAGTAAAAGATATTAGAAGACATTTACAACACATAAAACATACTCCTTAAGCTCACCTTTGGTAGCAACTGAGAGATGGAGGAACCCATTGCTTGCATTACATCAACTGCTGAATTAACAGCATTTCTCACAGCACGCACATCCGCCTGTAAAAGCAACAATGAAAACATAATGTGGATGATTCTTTTCCTACGGAAATCTCTCTATGATCATATAATAGCAATTTACAAAATCCACTATGCAGGAACATGTAATTAGAACTCGTGTTTCCAGACATCCTTTCAATCACAAGAGAATAAATAATAACAGTACATAACATACCTTTGTTCCTTCTGTAACTGGGAGGCGAAGTGTGCTTGCATTTAGAGCTTGAATAGCTCCTGCTAATGACCGATAATGTTCTCCATCCAGTGCGGCCCATTCTTCAAGATATACCAACTGCAATGGACATGAGATATCATGCAAAATCTCAGGTCATCCATGCAAAAGATTTCCTATACGAATTCAAAGTGGGAGGAAGTATGGAACAGAATAAAAAGTTAGAGCATTGACTGCATCCATGAGGACTATGGATGATTGAGAATTGGGGATTTTGTAGAAAGATTATATATGAAGGATTTGAGAGTTGTGTTTGGCAATATCACAGGCAACTAATAAATAGACTTCCCATATTCTTTCCAATGATTAAAATTTCAGATTTACATGTTTGACATATAGGACATGATGGTTAAGAAAGATGTCATAACCAAATTAATTGCAACTTATCTTGAAACAAACTAACCAACTAAAAATAAACCCAATCTATCAAACCAACTGAAAATGAACAAGGAGCAGTAAAATAACCCACTGTCTCAGTCTCAAAATAGATCAGATCCACCTGAACTCGGACTGGAATGGTCCTCCATCAATCGTACTTGGCAAGCAAGCCTGGGTCGAACAGATCAACGTCCCCATTCTTACGTCTCCAAAGAGGTGATAGTGGAACTCAACACCACTGCCTTCATGGTGCAACTAATGGAAGAAGCAACCAAGAAATTCCTGGAAGTCTGAAAGGTTTCTATGGTGGGTACTAGTAGTCTTTGGGGACGAAGCAACACTAGAAATCTTTGAATAGCGACAACTACCATAGGTGAGTTTGGACGCGTCATGACTGCCAAGTAGTCGAGTTTTCCAACCACTCGACGATACTGATCTGGATTGGTCATCAGGACCCCTTCGTCTGGGAGTAATTTTGTCCCTGGATCCATAGGTGAGTTTGCTCCCTTTGCTTGCATCATGCCTGCATCATTTAGTATATCCAGTACATATTTTCTTTGAGACATTACAATGTCCCGCTTACCCCGTGTGACTTCAATGCCCAAGAAATAGTTCAAGGATCCCATATCCTTGGTTTGAAATTGTTCTCCAAGAAACTTCTTGAGACTTGCAATACCCTGGCTGTCATCTGCCGTGATTACAATATCATCAACGTAGACACCAAGAAGTATTCTTCCAGCAGATGTGTGTCGATAGAAGATTGAATGGTCCTTCTTCGACTGACACATTCCAAATGGAGTAACCACCTGTGTAAATCTACTAAACCATGCACGAGGTGATTGTTTCAGGCCATAGAGGGCCTTCCTTAGACTACACACCTTACCCTCCCTTGCAACGAACCCGGGAGGTTGCATCACATATACTTCTTCAGTAAGATCCCCGTGGAGGAAAGCATTCTTTATATCGAGTTGAAGTAAAGGCCAGTCATAGCGAATGGCCAAGGCCATGAGGACACGAACGGACGTCATTTTGGACACAGGAGAAAAAGTCTCGAAGTAATCCTCACCATAGGTTTGAGAGTAACCTTTGGCCACCAGACGAGCTTTCAATCGGTCAAGAGTGCCATCCGGTTTTACCTTAATCGTGAACACCCATTTGCAGCCGACTGCCTGTTTATCATGAGGTAGATCAACTAAGTCCCAGGTATGATTCTCCTGGAGAGCCTTCATCTCCTCGTGCATAGCAGTACGCCAACAAGGATATCGGAGACCCTCCTCAGCGGTCTTGGGGATCTGAATCCCATCAATAGTAGCTACCAGAGACTGAGTGTGACTGGTAAGTCCTTTGTAGTTGTTAACATACAAGGGATGATCTCGACATGCACGACGAGGACGTTCTGGAGACGGAATCGCCGGAGCTGCTGGCGGAATTGGTGGAGCTGCTGGAGGGACAGATGGAGGCAACTCACTGGAGCCGGAGCTGCTGGTGGAACCAGAGGAGGAAGATTCTGTGGTTGATGTCGTTAATGGCTGAATCGGTGTATGTGGACCATCATCCTGGGAGACTAGCTCGGTAAGTGAGGGCACCCGTACGGGAGGTTGTTGTGTTTGAGGAGGAAACAACAAAAAATCTTCTTCGGGATAGATCAGGAGAGCCGGACCTGTTGATTGGGGGAACGGAGGAAATTTTGTTTCGACAAAGGTAACATCCCGAGCGAAAAAATATCGCTTTAAGATAGGAGAGTAACACCGATACCCTTTCTGATCTTTAGGATACCCAAGAAAAATACATTGTATAGCCTTAGGATCCAATTTAGACAGGATTGGTCGGGTATCCCGAACATAGCATAAGCAACCAAAGATGCGGGGAGGCAGAGGAAACGGCTCTCTTCCAGAAAAGAGCCTAGAGAAGGGAGTGCTACCATGGAGAACTGACGACGGTATGCGATAAATAAGATAACAAGCTGTAAGGATCGCATCCGACCAAAACCTCTTGGGAGTACGTGCTTGAAACATAAGAGCACGTGTTGTTTCCAATAAATGACGATTCTTGCGTTCGGCTACACCATTTTGTTGTGGTGTGTACGCATAAGAGGTTTGGTGGATGATGCCGTTGCTGGCCAGATGTTTATCAAGATCATGAGGTAAATACTCACGATCATTGTCATTCCGAAAGGTTTTGATTGGAAGACCAAATTGTGTAGTTATCACGGCATGAAAGTTACACCAGATGTTAAATAATTCAGCGCACTTTTCATTAAATAAATAAAAGTGACACGTGAGTAATCATCGATAAACGTGACAAAGTACTTAAAACCCATTACAGATTCAGTCGGACAAGGTCCCCATATATCAGAATGCACCAACTCAAAAGGAGCGGTTGCAAGATTATTTGGACTCATCGGATAAGAAACCTGATGATGCTTAGCTAAACTACATGGCTCACAATGAAAAGAAGAAGGAATAGCTAAAGATGGGTACATTTTCTAGAAAACTGGAGACGACGGATGACCTAACCGACAATGTAACTCGACCGGATCAAGTTTCATGCTTGCACAAACAACAGAAGGAGTTGCGTCAAACAGGTACAAGCCTCCAGCCACATGCCCCTTACCAATAGTCTTCCCAGTTGTCAGGTCCTGAAAAACACAATTTTCAGAAAAAAGTTACCGAGCAATGAAGTTCACGAGTAAGTTGACTGATAGAAAGTAAATTGAACGGGTTCCCAGGAGTAAGTAGAACAGAGGTAACTGACAGTTCGGGAGAAAGAGTGGCACTTCCACGGCCGCAGACTGCCAGAGAACCGCCATTGGCAACAGTAATGCCAGAAGCACGACGGACAGGTACATAATTATGTATCATACCTGCATCACCAGTCATGTGTGAGGATGCACCAGAGTCAATTACCTACTGCTTGGGTTTTGCTATGCATGCTGCGGAATATCTGGCTGTGGAACCAGACGTTGATGCTTCACCACGACGTTGAGCCTGGAACTCAAGAAATTTCGCGTAAGAATCGTCGCTCATCTGAACCGAACGAACGCTATTATCAGTAGCATCCGAAGTAATATTGGCAACAGGAGCTTTAGGGCACTGCCACTGGAAATGTCCCTGTTGGTCACAGTGGAAGCATGTTCGTAGTCGTCCCCCATCACGACCACCATTGTCGCGTCCGCCATCGCGACCATAAGTCCGACCACCTCGTCGTCCACCACGTCCACCACGAACGCCAGGACGAGCAGCACTACCAAGGGCAGATCGATCAGCAGGAGTATCTCCCGGAGTGGTCTCAACCACCTTTGCGGTCCGAAGAACATGGAAGTGGGCCTTCATCAAAGATGGAACATCAGATCCAACAATGATCTGGGATCAAGCCGAGTCCGCATCAGGACGGAGAGATGCAAGATATGCCATAACATGAAGCTGCTCGCGTTGAGCTCGAGCTTCATTGATATCTGCCGTCAGAGGAAGAACACGATCAATTTCATCCACCATAGCCTTGAAGGATCGGAAGTGGTCCTTATGAGACTTGTCTCCTTGAGTTGCTCGGTAAACGCCAACAATCGAGTCGTATATGCGAGACAAGTCGCGTTTTCCATCAAACGTCGTTGCTAGGACCTCCCATAGCTCCTTGACCGTGTCCGTGTTTTGAACCATGTCCTCGACGAACGGTTCCATGGAGCTCATCAACTGTGTAAACAGTCGACTATCATCCGTCTCCCACTGTTCAAATGTGGGATCAGTCGTCACCGGAGGGCTGTCAGTCAAATGTTTAGATAGCCGCATCCCACGAAGTATTTTCTCAATTTTCTTCCGCCATGTTGAGTAACCATCTGGACCGTCCAATCGACGGTCGACAAGTCGAGTCGAAGAGATCGTCGTGCCAGTGCTCGTCGTGTTGCTGACACCGTTACCATCATCTGCTTTCGAATCTGTCATCCTGAAATTGAAGCAACCGTCGCGAGTTCTTTCCAACCCCAAAAATCACACCAACTTTACGAATGTGTTATAAACGTGGTCAACACCGTCGCGCACATAGAAAGTAAACACGTCAGGACACAGGAAAAAATACGATTATTCTCTGTGTAGATTTGGATGTGAAGATTAGGGTAGGAAAATCATTTGTTAAGTCCAAACAGCTTAATCTAGGAATAAAGCATTGGACCACTAACTTTTTTTTCCTTTTTTTTCTTTTTTTTTCTTTTTTTTTCTTTTTTTTTCTTTTTTTTTTTCTTTTTTTTAAAACTAGGGTTCGGAGGGTGTGTGGTGGCTGATGGAAAACGTTAGGATTTTGAGCCATCGTGGGTGATCCGGGTGTTTGCACAGCAGATCTGGGACGTGGGAGGGATCCGGGTGCCTGCACAGCAGATCCGGGGTGTGGGGGAGCCGGGTGTCTGCACAGCAGATCCGGAAAGGGGGAGAGAATCGGGGGTCTGCACAGCAGATCCGGACAGGGAGGGCTGGATCGGAGGGGGGGTCGGCGAAGGGGGGGCAGTGGGGGGGGGGGGGGGGGTCGGCGAAGGGGGGGTGACTGGGGGGCGCTGGACAACAAGGGGGGGGTCGGCGAAGGGGGGGCAGCAGGGGGGGGGTCGGCGAAGGGGGGGGGAATTTTTTTTTTTTTTGTTGTGGAATTTTTTTTTTCCTTCTATGGCTCTGATACCATGTAGAATGGAATAAAATAGATGATTTCTTTATTGAAGAGAGACTACACATATATATGGGAGAGGCTAGCCTCCTCTCCTATTACTCTAAGCAATGTGGGACTAAAGCCCAATAACTAATAACTCTAATATAACACTTAACATACCCCTAACAAGAAGACGATGGAAATAGTGTTGACGGTTCTATGTTGATGGTGGAATGTGGAAGTGACTTATGGTAGAAATTTAAGTTCCCCACATCAAATAACCTGTCTCTAATTATCAACTAATGTAACATGTTATGATCATCTGCTAAAGATATGCACGAATCATCGCTCACAAATATACTACTATAAATCTCTCATGGGTAGGCTATGCAAATGACTCAATGGACTCGTGTACATGATTGTATCAAGACACTCACTAGACAGGCTTAATATACTGATCTACAGGTTCAGATAAGGCAAGCGAACACCTATCGATGTGTATAAGTTCATCAACCGTCACTAACTTATCCTCAACAGCTTCTGGCTCATCGTCATTATCCGTGTCATCAGATGTTCTTCGAGTGTTCCAAAGAGGAATCATCAAGCAAGCTGTGGCACCACTAGAGTTAGTCTACTCACCTAAATGTGTCTTCTTCTTGTTATCCACAATGTCTATCCTAAAATTAGCCAATTGATAACAGAATATGGTGATCATCTCAACAAATCGGTATAATGTATTTTTCATCATATTTTGGAGTACATCTTTTCCCTATATTTCTTATCACTACGTAAAATACAAATACATAGCCTACGCTTTGATACTCATTTGACGCAGGACAGGTGTACTATCGGCACTTTGTATAGAAGCAGCTGAATAAGTGAGATACAGATGTTTGTCTGTGGCCTTATGTGGCACCGGAAATTACTATGAAGCAACTCTAATCTTATTTTTTGACTGGAAATGTGGCACCAAAGATGATTTTATAACAGAAAACAAGCCTAATGTTACAATCATGATGTTCTTATGTAGCAAAAAAGATTTGTTGAATAGATTAACCAACTGAGCCTGCTAGTTTTTTTTTTCCATTTTTAATATCTTAAGTCTTATTACTAAATGTCAGTAGGATAGATAAAGGTAAAAGTATTTTGCCTAAGCAACAGATGCATCATATACATCATGGCATAAATTAATTAGCTCCTAACATATAGACCATTTACATGTCAATATTATCACTTTATATAAGGCCCTATCATATGGCATAACTTTTAATCATTTGAACACAATGAATTTGATAAAGCTTAAGTGCAAATTACACTAATTAATCCTACTATGCACACCATTTACTTTACTATTTGGGACACTGCCGGATCATAACAGCGTTAATGCTCTAGAGAATATTTTTTCACATAATTGATGCTGACTTTGCAAATGCTTAAATTAAATGCTATGAAAAGTCAGAAAGTACACATTTCAGGAAGCCTAGTGAGTAACTGGTTCATATTTTTCTGGTGATGCAAACTACATGAGTTCTTGCAAGCAAATGCATGAAAATCCTCCTTGTTCTTTACATGAAGATCATCCAAAAAAATTTACCAAATGATCTAGCTTAAATTTACTGGAGATTTATCCAAAAAATAACAGCTAATTGAATAGATCATGATGATGTAAAAATTAGCTACTCTTAAACTTAAATGCCTTTATAGACTAAACTGTGTAAAGGAAGAGTAATTAAATATATACTTTATAAGCCAAAAAGGTTGGAGAATCAAATAAAAGGATTTGTAACAAAATGTTGAAGAAAACCGTAGGAGTTTTACCTGTTTTATTAGAATTAAGTTATACTTCATATCTCCCTTTAGGTGTTGAAGATTGATCCTCTTCAGAATAACAGCATCACGCAATTCTGAAGTATTGCTCCACACGTTTCGTAACGTACTCTGTTTAATTTGACAAAATAAAATCATTCAGGCTCAGGTACTGAAAAAATCAACAAGACCCAACTGTATAAGTAAAAACTAAGTTAACCATACATTCAAAAGAACAAAGCCTTCATCCCAAAATTTTGGGGTCAGCTTTCTGAATCATTTTATTCCGTTCAGCTCTCTCAAGGGCCATGTCCTCTGTAACACTAACAAAGACCATATCCTTCTTTAAAACTTCAATCCATGTTCTTTTAGGCCTATCTCTAATCCTAGCGGCTCTTTCAACTACTTTCTTATCACACCATACTTGCATATGCCGAAATTACATAAGATGATTTTCTATTTATCTTGTCCTCAATTGCTCAGAAACTATGTTGACTATAACAAACAAAAATAGCATTGACTTTTTCATAAGTTAACTGTTAAATGTAGATATATGAATCCAAATAAGATGATGAAGTTTTATAATCAAAAAATAATTAACCAACAAATAAATACAAGAAACCAAGTGGACCACTAACGATGAGGGCCAGTCAAGCAGCGATCTTGGCAGACCATGAGAGATTAGACTTGCATATTCGTTGATAATGGCAACTAAGGCTAGCTCCATGGTAAATAGAGTAACTATTGAATTCGATATTGCTGGGATTTACAGATATCACAAAGGGATCATGTCTATCCTATAGCTAGGCCAAGGACAACCATAGATGTTAGTGGCCAAAAGGGTGCACAAAATTTCACGAGGTGTGGTTCCCATAATATATAGATGCACTTGATTGGACATGAAGCAAATTTGCAGTGGATCTAACAGTGGAAATAGGCGCGAGCATAGTGCCCGAGAACTAGTGTTGCCAAGGCCAATAGTCATCATGCCAATTGTTACAATCAAAGGAAGTCTTGGAAATGCAAGGTTCTTGTACACATCTGTCATGACAAGATTAATCTGAGAATCATGTAACATCTCCAGACAAACCTAGTGTTGGGGTACAGTGAAAATAAACCTAAGAAATCAAAAAATATCTCAGAGAAAATTCACAACCACAAAGACATTGATTTACGTGGTTCGACCAAGATGCCTACTTCCACAGACGAGGGTGATTTAGTTCCACTATGAAGAAGAAAATGAATTACAATAGCTCTCAACACTTCTCTCCTCGCACTCTAGAACTCTCTATCACAAAAATAAAGAAAAAAATCTCAAACTTTTGTGTTGAACTTATTCAATAACTTTAGCTCTCTTGTGTTGAACTTATTCAACAACGTTCATTGAGCACAATGAGATGTCTCAAGGAGAACCATTAGACCCCTTTATATAGCATGACATGTGGCCATATATGGAAATCCAATATTATGTAGGCTCACCATATATTCAACAACTTTAGCTCTCTTGTGTTGAACTTATTCAACAACTTTCATTGAGCACAATGAGATGTCTCAAGAAGAACCATTAGACCCCTTTATATAGCATGACATGCGGCCATATATGGAAATCTAATATTATGTAGGTTCACTATACATTAGAAATTCATATATGGAGATATCTCATATATGGAAACCAAATAAATATGGAAAACCAATTAAATATATGGTCAAAGTCAAAAAATGTCATGGGCCTATTTTTGGACATATTCCTTCATATCTCCACCTCGGCAAAATTTTGCCACAAAATCGAGCCGACACACTTCTCCACTGCACAGCTTCACCCTATCAACCACTCGTCAGTCCGCCTCTAAGGGCTCTCAAGCAATAGGTAGGACTTGGAGCAAGTCCAAGCAATGATGGAACTTAGCTCCGGGAACAACCTTAGTCAATATATCAGCGGGATTGACTTTGGTATGCACTTTTTCAAGTGCAATGTTATTGTCTTCTACAACATCCCGTATGAAGTGGTAGTGAACATCAATATGCTTGGTCCTCACATGATGGACTTGATTGTTTGCCAAATATATAGCACTCATGCTATCACAATGCACATCAACTACATCATGCTTCACCCCCAAGTCATTAATAAAACCATGAAGCCATAGGCCTTCTTTCACTGCCTCTGCCACTGCCATATACTCTGCTTCCGTACTCGATAGGACAACCGTAGCCTGCAATATAGACCTCCAACTGACTGGTGTACCATGTAAAACAAATACGTATCCAGTAGTTGACCTGCGCCTATCCAGATCACCAGCATAGTCCGAATTCGCATACCCACTGACCTGACTAAAATCTCCACTTCGGTGTAATCCCATATCAATGCTGCGCTTCAAGTACCTGAATATCCACTTCATAGCCTCCCAGTGTTTCTTCCCTGGATTAGCCATAAAGCGACTAACCACACTTACGGCTTGTGTAATGTCTGGTCGAGTGCACACCAAGGCATACATTAAGCTTTTAACTGCACTCACATAAGGAACTCGAGCCATGTGCTCCTTCTCCTCATCTGTAGTAGGGGATAACTTGACTGAGAGCCTAAAGTGGCCAGGAAAGGGAGTAGAAACTGACTTTGCATCTTCCATACCAAAACGAATAATGATCTTCTCAATGTATGATTTCTGAGACAGAGAATTTTCGTTTCTCCCTCTCCCTTTTAATCTCCATCTCCAAAATCTTCTTGGCTCCACCCATGTCTTCCATCTCAAACTCCAAGCTAAGTTGAGATTTCAGTTTATCTATCTCTACCATGCTTTATGAGGCAATAAGCATATCATCCACATAAAGCAATAGATAGATATAACCTCCACCATGAAGTTTATGAAAGTAAACACAACAGTCATACTTACTTCGGGTGAAATTATGTCGTGTCATGAAGGTGTCGAACCACTTGTACCACTGTCGAGGCGACTGCTTCAACCCATACAACGATTTTTCAACAAACACACATGATTTTCTTACCAACCACCTTGAAGTCCTCCGGTTGATGCAAATAAATTTCTTCGTCAAAATCGTCATGCAAGAATGCCAGCTTCATATCGAGTTGCTCTAACTCGAGATCATGATGAGCTACCAAGCTCAACAATACGCGAATAGAAGTGTGCTTGACCACCGGAGAAAAGATCTCATTGCAGTCCACTCCTTCCTTCTGTGCGAAGTCCTTTGCCTTTAATCTTGCCTTGAACCAAGTGCCACCTGACTCTAGAGAAGCTTCCTTCTTTTTGTACACCCACTTGCAGCCTGTAGTCTTCTTGCCTTTGGGCAATGGAACCAGATTCCATGTGTAATACCCTGCTCCGTGCGAGGCATTTGGGTGGCATATTGGATGCGATCAGAATGTCAGACCGTGACTTGTGTTAGAATATCAAGAGAATTGAGACTGATACAGTCTCTCTTAACTGGCCGGATGAAAAGAGTATTGGAACGTGACTCGCTGGTGGGGGCTATGTCTAGTGGGAATAGGTGTGATCGGAACATGAAGACCCTTTATGCAAGTGAGTGGAACTGTTCCTTCTTCCCTACTCATTCATGCTCAATAAAATGGAGTATTGTGTTGCTATGAATTGTCCCTAAATGTTGCATGTTTAGTTGCTAAATAATAGAGATGCTTATGCTAAGAATCGTTGAAATGAATAACACATGAACATTGAACTGCTGAATGAATAACACTTGAACTGCTAATGTGACTTGATGCCTGAGAATGAATTGATAATGTCCCTTATGCCTAAATGATGCTCATGCTAACTGCTACTGAACTGAATGAAACACTGAATCATGTACACTTTGTGTAACTGTTGCAAGATATGAAAGGCTGCTTGTTTTCTTATAAGCAATGAATGATATTGTCCCTATGAAATGAATGAAATGCTACACGTCCCTTGAGAACTGAATGATGTGATAATGCTTCAATATGAACGAATGGATGCAATGAGAAATGATGAGACTTGGGATCGTCTAACGATGGAAATGAATAAGTCGTTGAACATGACTTGGATGAGATGAGATGATGCACTATTGCCTTTACTTTCTTTTATTATTTTACCATGCGTTATGTTCATGATCGAGTCGGACACGCATTTGCATGGTCATGGACAACTTGTGCACAAGGTTTGAGATAAGTTTTCTCGAACAGTATCCAGAGTGCTGGGACCGATTTGGCCTAGGAAAAAATATTGGCGTACTTTGGTAGCACGGATTTTGCGAGACACTCTTAGAGGCTAGCTACCTACATTTAGTGGACATTGCAAAACCATTTGGTATTGCGAGTCATTTTTAGAGGCTAGCTACCTACTTTTTTTGTTCATCGCAATACCCTTTGAAGTCCTATATGGCAAAAGTCCGTATGGTATAACAACGCCAGTGACCATGTAGTCAGGATGCACCCTAATGAATATTTTGTGCAGACAGAGTAAGTATAACACATAACCTGTATTTGATTCATGTACGAGAGAGTCGGCTATCGGTAAAAAATCACTTAAATGTGATATGATTATTATACTTGTTAGTTCAACTTGCCTGCTTAACCTGCTAAACGAAATGATGCTGCTAACATTGTCTTTCCATAAGAATTACTATAACATGCTTATTATGCCGAATACAATATTGCTAAATGTTGCCTTTCCACAAGTGTTGCTATAACTTGCTAGACATGATAACACCAAGTATGCTGAAATGATGCTTTGCTATAACACTGCTTAATCATGACATACATGCTAAACTGATGCTACAAGGGTGAATTGTAAAAATACATGTTGTCCAGGATTTACTGTTGCTTTTACATGAACAAATGTCATTACATATTTACATGTCTTTCAAAGATGCTGCTATGAACTGTAAAATGATGCTAGGCCCCTGATGTGAATCGACTTAATCGGTTCACCAAACCCAACAAATAACCAAGAGAAAAAGAAATAGAATGATCTTTTATATAGAAAAAGAACAAAACTCCCAACTTTGATGAACGGATCAAAGTAATAAATCCTTCTTCATTGACACTTGCGAGAGTTTTCTCAATACAAGCATAAAAACTAAAGACGGCTAGCCCTAGCTATAAATAGAAAAGGGAAACAAAACCCTAAAGGGATTATTGTGGTGAAAGACCACAATACCCCTTTATAACTAAATAACAGAAAAGGCCCCTTTATGACTAAATACAGAAAAAGGCCTAAACAGTGGGCCTGGGCCTAAACTCCACGTCTCCGACGACGGGCGTATGTGATGATGGGTGGGCCCACATCAATACCCCCCCTAACAGAGCCACCTTGTCCTCAAGGTGGAAATCTGGAAACTGCGTCTGGAAGCTCGCAGAATCCTCCCAGGTCGCGTCACAGTCTGGCAGGCCGACCCAATGAATCAGGACCTCCTTCGTCTGGCCGGGTCCTCGTCGGATAGCTCGTACTGCCAAGGGCTCTAACTGTACCTCCATGTCCTCCGTGAGCGTCGGAGGAAGGGTGGGAGATGCTGCCTGATCCCCAATCGCCTTCCTCAACTGAGATACGTGGAAGACAGGATGAATCGATGATGTGTCTGGTAGCCCCAAACGATAAGCCACCTGCCCCACCCGAGCCACCACTGGATAAGGACCAAAGTATCGAGCCGCCAACTTCTCATTCGGCCTCCTCGCCATCGAGCGCTGTCGATAGGGACGTAGCTTGAGATAAACCATGTCCCCTACCTGAAAGCTGACGTCCCGCCGATGCCTGTCTGCCTGTGCCCGCATCACCTGCTGTGCCCGCAACAGATGCTTCCGCAGCTCCTCCAAGACCCCGTCCCGGGTCAACATATACTCCTCCACCTGCCCTACTGGTGTCTGGGCGTCTCCGAATCGTACCAAGGGGGGCGGGTCGCGACCATACAACACCCGGAACGGCGTCGTCCCCGCCCGTGAGTGGTACGAAGTATTATACCAGTATTCCGCCCAAGCCAGCCAACTGTGCCACTGTCGGGGAGAATCAGAGGCGAAGCACCGCAAATAGGTCTCGACGCTGCGGTTAACGACCTCCGTCTGGCCGTCAGTCTGGGGATGATATGCGGTACTCCTCTTCAGGACCGTACCGTGAACCCGAAATAACTCCCGCCAGAAAATACTCATGAATACCTTGTCCCGGTCCGAGATAATGGATGCGGGTACCCCATGGAGCCTGATCACCTCCCGAAGAAACGCCGTCGCTACAGTAACGGCCGTGTAAGGATGCTTCAGGGGAATGAAGTGAGCATACTTACTCAGCCTGTCCACCACCACCATGATCACCGTGTACCCCTCGGAACGTGGTAGCCCGTCGATGAAGTCCATGGTAACATCCTCCCAAACCCGCTCCGGCAAGGCCAGTGGCTGCAATAATCCTGCTGGGGCCATAGCCATATACTTGTGACGTTGGCAGACGTCACAAGCGGCTACCAATCGTGCGACGGCCCGTCGCATCCCGGGCCAAAACACCTCTCTGGCCATCCGCTGATAAGTCTGCTGAACCCCCGAATGGCCTCCTGTCGCAGAACTATGGAACTCCTGGAATAAAACGGGAATAAAGGCCGAAGTCTTCGGCAGCACCATCCTCCCCTGGTAGAGCAAACGACGACCCGCTAACGTGTAGCCTGCTGGAGCGCCATCGCCGCCCTCTATCTGCTGCCGTATCTGCTGCAGCTCTCTGTCCTGCTCTGCCTCCTGCAACATCGGCTCCCAATCTCGCCATATAGGACGTGATAGGGCGCCCAGGTCGATCACCTCCTCCCGTCGAGATAGAGCATCCGCCGCCTTGTTCTCCAGCCCTGGACGGTACTCGATCGTGAATCGATACCCGACCAGCTTGGACAACCAATGCTGATGCTCCTCAGTCACCAGCCGCTGCTCGAGGAGGTACTTGAGGCTCCTCTGATCGGTCCGTATCACAAACTCCCGTCCCAACAGGTAAGGCCTCCACTTCAGCACCGCCAAAACGATCGCCATCAGCTCCCTCTCATAGACCGATTTCAGTCGGGCTCTAGCAGATAGTACCTGACTAAAATAGGCTATGGGTCTCCCCTCCTGCATGAGTACCGCCCCGAGGCCATATCCCGAGGCGTCCGTCTCCACCACAAACGCTCTGCTGAAGTCGGGTAATGCTAGCACGGGTGCTGTCGTCATGGCGACCTTCAACGCCTCAAAGGCCTTAGTGGCCTCTTCTCCCCACTGGAAGCCCTCCTTCTTCAGCTGCTCCGTAAGGGCCCGAGCGATAGTGCCGTACCCTTTGACGAACTTCCTGTAGTAGCCCGTCAACCCCAGGAAGCCGCGTAAGGCCCGTAGTGTAGTGGGCACGGGCCAATCTAACATGGCCGCAATCTTCGTCCTGTCCGCTGCTACCCCCTCCGCCGACACCACGTGCCCCAGATACTCCACCTGCGCCAAACCGAAGCTGCACTTCTTTCGGTTGGCGTATAGCTGATGCATAAGCAACTCCCGGAACACGATCCCCAAGTGGTCAGTGTGCTCCCCCATGCTTCGGCTGTAGATAAGGATGTCGTCGAAGAATACTAAGATGAACCTGCGAAGATAGGGTTGGAATACCTTATTCATCAATGCCTGGAAGGTCGAAGGAGCGTTGGTCAGTCCAAAAGGCATAACCAGAAACTCATAATGTCCCTCGTGAGTCCGGAACGCCGTCTTCGACACATCTTCCGGCCGCATCCGGATCTGGTGGTACCCTGCACGAAGGTCGATCTTCGAAAAGACAACTGCCCCATGCAGTTCGTCTAGCAGCTCGTCGATCACCGGGATAGGGAACTTGTCCGCGACTGTCTCCTTATTCAACGCCCGGTAGTCGACGCAAAATCTCCAGCTCCCGTCCTTCTTCTTCACCAACAGTACTGGTGATGAAAAAGGACTCACACTAGGCTGGATCACCCCCGCCTGCAGCATCTCCCGAACCATCCGCTCTATCTCGTCCTTCTGCAGATGCGGATACCTGTAGGGACGCACGCTCACCGGTGCCCCCTCCCCTCGGAGTACGATCGAGTGCTCGTGTCCTCTGATCGGAGGTAGCCCTTGCGGGCTCTGGAAGACCTCGGGGTACTGTTCCAGCACCGCTTCTACCTCCCTTGGTGTCTCCCCGTGAGTCGTCTCCTCGCCCGAGAACCCCTGGAGCTCGACCAAGTACCCCTCTCCTCCTGTCCGCAACGCCCGAGTAATGGCGCTGAAAGCCACCATAGAAAAACAGAGAGTCGGATCCCCGTTCAGCACCACCGCCGCGTCGCCCTCCCGAAACTCCATCCGCAGACGCTTCCAGTCCACCTTCATCTCCCCGAGGGTCTTCAGCCACTGGACTCCCAATATGATGTCTACATTGCCCAACTCCAATGGTAGGAAGTCCTCCGTCAGCTGAAAGCCCTGCAGTGAGAGCGACACCCCCTTGCAGAGGCCCTTGCTCTCCTCCACCTTCCCGGTGCCCAGCAACACCGTGAACTTCTCCACCGTACTCAACTCTAAACCGAGCCGATCGACCAGTCGTCGCGAGATGAAGTTGTGGGTGGCCCCACTGTCGATCAGCACTGTCACCGTCTGCTCTCCCAACTTCCCTGCTAACTTCATGGTATGGTTCGGAGTAAACCCTACCACGGAGTTGAGGGTCACCTCAGCCACATCCATATGCACATGCTCCTGCTCCTCTCCCGCCTCTGGCGCGACAGCGGCCTCTACCTCCTCGGCATCCTCCTCCTCGTCCGGTAGAATCACGATTTGCAGCAACTTGCTCGCACATCGATGACCGGGGGTGAATCTCTCGTCGCATCGGAAACATAGGCCAGCCGCCCTTCTCGCCCTCATGTCGGCCTCGGAGAGGCGTCTCCCTGGTACTGCGGCTCCTCCTGTTCCGCCCGTGGGTCTAGGCGGTACCGGTGGCGGGGCTGGTGCTGGTGCCCCCGCCGCTGGTCGAGGAAGAACTGTCCCTGCCTGGCTGCGCTGCCCCGTCGTCCCCCAAGCGCCCTTGAAGCGCTTCTCCTCTGCCAACTTCTCCTCGGCCTTGTGGGCTAGGCGGAGGAGATCTTCCAAGCATCGCGGACTCTGCAGCCTGAGCTCCGCTCGTATGGAGGGTTTCAAACCCTTCATAAACATCCCGATCTGCAACTCGTCCGACACCCCCCGAACGCGTCCAGATAATAGCTCGAACTTCGCGACGAAGTCTCGAACTGTCCCCTCCTGGCGTAGCGACGACCACTGCTCGTAGAAATCACCCGAAGCTGTCTCCTGGAAGCGGTCTAAAATGTAGCCCGTCAGCTCCGCCCAGCTGGTGAACGGGGTCCTCGCCATTCTCCACCGATACCATGCCAGGGCCTGGCCCTCAAAATAAATCCCAATGCACCTGAGGACCTCTGCTTCGGTCAGCTCCATGATCTCGAAATAGCGCTCCGCTCGAAAGATCCACTCGTCCGGGTTCTCGCCCTCGAACGTGGGCAGCTTCAGTTTCTTCAGCCGGCGATCCGCGCCAAGGTCACCGTGCTGCATATCCTCTCGGCCTCGTCCTCCTTCCCAGCGGTGTGTATCTCTCCGCTGGGTCTCGTATGGGCCCCTGTCACCCTCCTCATACCGCTCGTCAGCCCAGATCTGCTCACCCCACTCCTCCACCGGGCCCCTGTAGTCACCGACTGCCCTCGCCCGTGGTGGTCGTCGTGGGGGAAAGTCCCCTCTCTGGAAGTTGGCGGAATCCGCCATTCCCCCAAAAAAATTGCTGCCTCCGGCGTACCTCGCTCCTCCTGGGGGCTCCGCTCCTCCCGTCCACGCCGGGACTCCCGCCAAGCCCCTCCCCGGGCCCGCGAACCTATCTCCGTGGTTCGTCATCATCGTCCGACCCCCGAAGGAGGCCCCAAACCCTAGGGTTTCTCCCGCGCGCGGAGCCGATCCGCCGGGACCGTACGGGTCGCCGGCGCCCGGCCACGGTCGCTCGCCGGGGGCTCCCGCGGCCCCGACCGGCCAGGGGTGGCGGTCGGCGGCCGGCCAGCGCCCGCCTCCCACGCCCGCGGCCCCGCCCGGGCTGGTGCGGTCGGCGGCGTGGCTCCCGCGCCCGTCTGCCGCCAGCCGGCGCTGCTCCTCGGCCGCCCGCGCCCCGTCCGGCGGCGCTGTGGTGGCGGCGGGTGCGGGCCACCGCCCGTCGGCCGGCCCGCCGCGATCCTCGGTCGTCTTCCCCTCCGTTTGCACAAACCCTAGTTGGTCGCCTAGGGTTTGGGTCGGCGCCGCCTCCGCTTCGCCGCCATTGATCTTTTTTGAAATATTTTGTAAAAGCATCATGATTGTCGTCGACTCCTTCCGCATATCCCGCATCTCCGTGCGGATCTCTAGATTTGTGGACGCTTGATCCTTCGCGGCGACCTCCATCGATTTCTTCAAACCCTCGATCTCGGCGGTGAAGTCCTCCCGAAGACCTCGGATCTTCTCATCGATCGTGTTTCTTGTTCCATCGGCCATGGCTCGTAGAAAGCTCTGATACCAAATGATGTGAATCGACTTAATCGGTTCACCAAACCCAACAAATAACCAAGAGAAAAAGAAATAGAATGATCTTTTATATAGAAAAAGAACAAAACTCCCAACTTTGATGAACGGATCAAAGTAATAAATCCTTCTTCATTGACACTTGCGAGAGTTTTCTCAATACAAGCATAAAAACTAAAGACGGCTAGCCCTAGCTATAAATAGAAAAGGGAAACAAAACCCTAAAGGGATTATTGTGGTGAAAGACCACAATACCCCTTTATAACTAAATAACAGAAAAGGCCCCTTTATGACTAAATACAGAAAAAGGCCTAAACAGTGGGCCTGGGCCTAAACTCCACGTCTCCGACGACGGGCGTATGTGATGATGGGTGGGCCCACATCAGCCCCAAACACAAAGATCACCCTAATAAATGTTTGTTCAGATAACTACTTAGTGTTGGTTTAGGCGAGTGGACTGGTTCTGCTCTCCAGTACATATTTGATGTACTGACCCATGTTGCGGGCACTCTTTTTAGGTGCTCGTGCTTGGAAAGTTCAGTACACGAACATTTGGATCGACAGTCCTGCGACATCGAAGATTTGTTGGACATGCAGAAGCTCTCCTTGCAAAAGATTATGTCTTCTGTTTATAAAGGACATAATGTATGGAACATTGTAAATCAGTTGTACCAGTGAATTGTAAGCCACGTCGGCATATCCAGTTGTAAGTTCATGTATCAATTGTAAGTCTAAATGGCAGATGTTTCAGTTGGCTATCAAATGTAATGTGACTTGTGTTGTAAAATCTGTACTCCGGTGCAAGCCTTGTACTACTTCAAATATCAATAAAGAGAACTTATTTCTATATCTCTCTGCGTGACTTCAAGTTATCTTCAAATATCAGTAATGTGTTTCCATTTAATAAAAAGATGTCATCATTATCTTCAATTTGTCTGCTTGTGCCGCTGCGATGTGTCCTTATTTGAAGATTTTTAATTTGTACCGTCTTTGTCTTGTACAAGTGCAACACCAGACTTGTACGACATCACGTCCAAGCGAGGACGATCGGTTCCCAGAGACTAAATGCGAGGACGAATGAATCTGCAGAATCGGGACATGACACTATGTACAATTTTTGTGTAGAGACTCGATCTCTTCCTGCATAGCCACCATCCAGTTCTCGCCAATATCTTTGATAGCCTGCCTAAAGGTGATAGGCTCGTCATCCACCACTGGTAGTGCATATACCACCACATTTAATTGTCCATAGTGTTTCACCGGTTCATCAAAGCCATACATGTGCACTGGCTTGACTGGTCTCCTTAGCCTAGTGGTGGCCAAGGAATCTTGCTGTTGGTGCTGCTTTTCCACTGGTTGTTGTTCTTGTGGGACTTGATGAATATCTTCAGAAACCTCTACCTCATTCGATGTATCCTCAGACGACTCAATCTCAACAGTTTGAGATTTGCTAGATACACCACCATCCTGATCGGACTCGCTCTTCTTGCTTGAAGCCAACACTGAAAACTCGTCGAATGTGACATCCATGCTGATTAAGAACTTCTTATCCTCCAAGCAGTATATACGGTATCCCTTCACTCATTGTGCATATCCCAAAAAATAGCTTTATTGGCTCTTGGATCCAGCTTATCCTTATTGACATGATAATAAGCTTTGCATCCAAATACGCGTAAAGTGTTGTAATCTGCTGGTTTTTTGGTCATCATCTCATATGGAGTCTTACAGTCTATAGCCGAAGTTGGTGATCTATTAACCAAGTACCGTGCCATGTGTATACATCCGCCTACTATTCCTTGCCTAAACCGGCATTGGAGAGCATACATCTTGCTTTCTCAAGCATGGCTCAGTTCATCCTCTCTGCTAACCCATTCTGTTGCGATCGTTTCTGACAGTCCAATGTCACATGATACCTTCTTGAGCACATAAACGTTTGAAAGGTCCATAGATATATTCAGTACTATTATCATATCTTAATATCTTAACCTTTTAGTCCGTTCTGTTCTCCACCATCGCCTTCCACTGCTTGAACTTTTCGAACACTTGATCCTTGGTTTTGATAAAATACAACCAAACATAATGTGTATAATCATCAATAAAAGTAATATAGTACCTTACTCTATTCTTGGAAGGAATTCTGCTACGTCCCTATACATCTGTATGCACATAGTCGAGAATATCTCTTATCTTCTGCTTGTTTGTACTGAAGGTCACCATGTGTTGCTTGCCATAAACGCAATGCTCATAGAAATTCATACTTTGCTTTTTCAAGTTCTTCAGTAACCCTTGCTTGTTCAGTAAGAACATGCCTTTCTCACTCATATGTCCAAGTCGCATATGCCAAAGATGCGCGCTATCAAACAAATCATATGTACTGACTGCTAAAGTTACAGTCACAGTACTTTCCAATAAGATATAAAGATTACCATGTCGGTGACCTTTCATCACCACTAAAGAGCCACGAACAACCCGCAAGACTCCACCTTCGACAGCAAACTTGTTACCATTTGAGTCAAGCGTGCCGAGAGAAATAAAATTTTTCTTAAGGTCGAAAACATGTCGGACTCGGCCAAAGTATGCACAATTCCATCATGCATCTTCATCTTGATAGACACAATTCCAACAGCTCGACATGCGTTGTTGTTGCCCATTAACACAGAGCCACCATCTATCGCCTTGTAGGAAGAAAACCACTCTCTTTTGGACACATATAGTACGAGCATCCAGAATCGAGAATCAAATGATCACTCATGTTGTCATATGCCACCGAAAAACAGACTCCGTCACAATCGGCTTATGAAGCACAGTTTGCTTCATCACCTTCTCTGTTTGTCTTATTCTCCTTTTTCTTGTTCTTCTTCTTTGGATGAGGACACTTATTTGCATAATATCCTTTTTCGTTGTAGTTGAAGCACTTTACCTTCTCAATAGGTGTTTTAGACTTAGATTTTGACCTTCTGCTAGAAGATGCTCTATCGTTTGTCCTTCCTCTCGCCGTCAAACCTTGGACTTGGTCTCCCCCGTTTCTGCTATTAGATGCCAACCTTCGCACCTCATTAGACAATAAGGCACTCGTAGCTTCTACGAAAATTGAGTCCTTTCCGTATAGTAACATTTGAATAAGATTCTCATAAGAATCAGACAAAGAAAATAATATGATTAGCGTCAAACGAACATCTTCATGTATGTCAACATCCTTCAAGTCAGAAATATTCGATTGAACTTTAAGATATGATCTCGAATTGATGTACCTTCATCTATCACTAGTCTGTAGAGCGACTTTAACATATAAAATCGGTTGGTAAGAGTCTTCGTCATGTAGAGTGATTCCAACTTCAGCCAGAGCCCAACGGCGGTGGTTTCGTCATTCACAGAGTACACGGCATCCTTTTCCAAACACAGGCGAATAACGACACATGCTTCGAGATCTATGTCGTCACAATCATCATCGATCATGTCAGTAGGCTTCTTAGACTTTTCCTGTAAAGCATTGTGAAGCTTTTGAGATATGAGAACGTAGTTCATCTGACTTTTCCAAAAGCCAAAATTATTCTTCTCATTGAATTCTCAATTTCGTACTTCCCAACCTAGATTGACGGAGCCATCTTAAAAAATCTACCAAATTTTTCTCTGAGAACTTTGTCGGATACTTTGCTAGAATCCCAAAGCTCTGATACCAATTTGTTGGGGCACAGCAAAAATAAATCCAAGAAATCAGAAAATATCTCAGAGAAAATTCACAACTACAAAGACAATGATTTACGTGGTTCGGCCAAGATGCCTACTTCCACAGACGATGGTGATTTAGTTCCGCTATGAAGAAGATAATGAATTACAATAGCTCTCATCACTTCTCTCCTTGCACTCAAGAACTCTCTGTCACAAAGATAAAGGAAAAAAAAAAAAAACCTCAAACTTTTGTGTTGAACTTATTCAACAACTTTAGCTCCTTAAGTTGAACTTATTCAACAACTTTCATTGAGCACAATGAGATGTCTCAAGGAGAACCATTAGACCCCTTTATATAGCATGACATGTGGCCATATATGGAAATCCAATATTATGTAGGCTCACCATAGAAATTCATATATGGAGATATCTCATATATGGAAACCAAATAAATATGGAAAACCAATCAAATATATGGTCAAAGTCAAAAAATGTCATGGGCCTATTTTTGGATATATTTCTTCACCTAGCAAGGCTCCTGTTAACAACTTCTCAAATTAACATCCTGTCTGTAAAGATGAGAGGCTTTTGATTTCATATCATTTAAGGTTTACTGAGTTCTTCAACTAGTTCATTAGTCACCAAGAAATGATGCCTTGAGATTCTACTTAGTATATTTCTCTAAAGATCTATTCTTATAGTATGCAATATGATTTATCCACGAAATCTGGGAAAGTTGAACCATGAAGCTTGTCGAGCACATTAGAAAACACAATACTAGAAAACATTTTTGTTTTATCTTTGCTTCAACTTCGTGCATATTCAGCATAATTATGTCCTTTGTTAAATGAGATAAAAAGCTGGAGTGTTATTCAACACTACATGCATATGAACCTTCAAACTGCAATGTTCTTTCTTTACCTAGCCTATTTATCCAGGATAACTAATTATATCATAAAAAGGAAGTATGTTCTCTGCAGGCGTATAAATTTCTATGGTGGATAAATAACAAGAAAGAAAAGAAGAGTGAAATACTTCAGCTCATTAGAGAGATAAAATGAGAACATTGAAACAGGAATTGCAGAAGAAACTATAAGAACATAAAAGGATATCGTACATAACACAAAAGCCCAGCATTATCGGCGTTAAATAATAACGTATATGAAGGACATTAGGCATGGCTCCATAAATGAATGTCTTCAAATGCAGAAATTCCATTTTACAAAAAAAAAAAATTATATCATGTGAATGACCCAACATTGTAAAGAAACAAGCAGCACATAATTTGTCCGTAGAAGAACACTAGATAAAATAGATTACTAGCACAAAGAAAAACATGGTTAAAACTGTAGTGAAATAAGAATATTAAATTACTACCTCTGTCTTTATTTTTTGGATAGACAGGGAAACTTCTCCTCGTGCATTGACAAAGCGCCACTGTAAGTGCCTGTTGTAATGCAAACGGAGCTGATGGGCATTATCTATGTGGTCTGCACTCTTTTTGCCCTTTCTAACATCAGCAATATAGTTAAGAACAGAGGGCACGGTAGCTGCTCGGTTAGATATGCTACTAGATGAGGAGAAAGGTGTTGGTGTGCTTGTTCGAGACGGACTATGTGTTCCCATAGGGCTGAAGGATGGCCTAGATGAGGTCCTACTTGGAGACTGAGGACGATGCATCCGTGAGGTCGGAGATGACTGGCTTTTAATTAGACGAGTTGCTGAGAAAGCAGATTCTGAAGGATGTGAAGAGGCATTTAAACCAATAGTCATATCTCGGGCTACTTTTCCTACCGCATATTTCCTGGCCTCCTCATTTGTTGATTTCTGGAGGTCCCCAGATACATGCATTCTCCTTGGTGACGCACCTCCTGGAGAAACTGGCGAAGCACCAGATCTGGTAACCTTATCATTGCTTCTTGATGAGGAATCATAAGCCGCTTTCCCACCCATTACACCAGGCCATATTTTTCGATCTAACATCGTTGCATGTGATTTTTCCACAGGCTTTGCATTCTCAGAACGATCAGAATTCCTCCCTCTCAAAGGAGTTCTCTTCCTCTCAGCTACTGCATTGGCAGAAGGCTTCAATGTATGATCGGCAGAACTATTAACCAAAATGTCTTTCCTGATAGAAGGCATGGAGAGAGAATTGGATTGGAAAGAAGAAGACAGATTTTGCATGGAAGGCCACAACCCATCGGGTGTTCGGCCTGCTAGCAACTTCCTCGAAGATCTTTGCATCTCTGTTACTGAATCACGCACTGGTGTGTTAGACCTCGAAGATGTGGAGGAGGAAGTGGAAGGCCTAGAAGATGGGGATGAAGGAAGAGAGAACCCTGATGAAGGGGTGGAGGGCCTTCTCCTCTCAGCAGACCGAGCTCGGTGACAAAGTGAAGCTTGCAAAGAAGGGGAAGTTCGACATGCATTTGGAGATGGGCATCTTCTGGGAGCAATGTCACTGGAGTTTGCTGTTGATGAGATCCCAGACTTGTATCTTGAGGCAATTTCTCTTGTCCGAATCTTTCGGACAACAAGGGCAGCATTGTTTTCTTCAGATGGACCCAACGGCGGCCTTGGTGTGTCCTCCTTTTGAGTTTTCTTCAGCTGTAAAACAGCCCCTGGAGACTCATAGCTACACCTTTCCATCAACTACACCTACCAAAGCAAAGGTTGCATTGATGGTCTCTTCACAGATCTACAGATTATACCAATGGCAACTGTTCCTCAAATCTGCCACAGTTTACATAATATCAGAGGTCAAGGGAATTTCTGTCTCACAGAAAAGAACACTCCTGACAGCATAAAAAAAAATAATAACAAGGCACAACAACATAACTAACCTAACCACGAAGAAACTACAAGAAATAATGTTACTTGTAAGATAAAACTTGAAACATTTTATGAAATAAGACTACTACATCCATCACCATAACCAAATCCAGGAAATAAACATCAATCCGGCATTAGAGAAAAGAAAATGCAAAACTAGCTTTCTTACACATTCATGATAAATCCGAAAGGTTATACTTGAAAAGATAAAAACTGGTAAATAGAAACTTTGTACAAAAGAGGATTGCCATTCGTCAGAATACCCAAAACCAGGAGATTTGTTTGCATAATGGCATCACCATTGAGAGACCCGTGTCGAAAGCAGAGATTCTTAGTCACTTAATATTTGACCAACCCATGAAGATATACGAGGGGGGATCTAATAGGAATTTATGAAATGGAAATCCAAGACCATCACAGTATATCCAACACTGGAGCATTGCATTAGTGCATGGGAAAATAAAACATTACTGTGATTAAAAATTTGTAAATGAAAAGATGAAAATCAAAGCTTGTACCTACAAATCCAAAGAGTGCAGAGAATAGAAAGAAGCCTAGCTAACAAACAACACTTGAAAGTACGAAGAAAAGCAAATGTTGCTTGTTCATTCCCCACATACTCATGATAGATGCAGAGAATGGAGAGCAATAGAAGAGTGACAAACTGAGCAACGCAAGGCCCCCTATGAGCCGAGTCCTCCAAACTCCAACAATTAACAAAAATTCCATAGAAATCAGTCTCCACCTATTTCCCCTATTTTCCTTTATTCGATTTGTACCAATGTGAGGATACAAAGGGGAGGGTGCTGGTTAACAAGAAAGGGAACAAGAGGTGTGGGATGACCATCCCAATATAGATAGAAGAGCAGAAGGAGAGTTCATGTTCTTCACACTATTTTAATGAACTGTACTATTGAAGGTATTATTAATTTCTGCTTTGTCTGTACTGTCAACTTCTCACGGGACTGACATGTTCTCCCCCTCACCACCACAGCAACCCCCCCACCCCCCACCTTTCTCTCTGAAAACCACTAAAAACAGGATGTTGGTCTTCAGCATTCTGCCTCTTTTATCTACTGCTTATGGTGACTTTTGCTGATTTTAAGGTGGTTTGAAGGTCCACTTGCCAGTGTTCCTTTGTATTAAGTAGAGAACTCAGACGTTAAAAAGAACATACATACTGATATCAAAGAAAACAATGCAAGACCAGCTTTCTTAATTTCTTTACATCCTCATAAGCATCATCATCCAAGCTTTCTTCACATATCCATTAAAAAAAAAAATCGCAAGACTTTACAGAGAAAACCTGGGCAATGCAGGTTAGGGAAAGACATAAAACAACCACATTGAGATGATATCTATTATCACTTTATTTTCTGAACCCACGAAGAGATTTAGGGAAGATGCTGCTCCATATGAAATGGCATCAACAATCACCAAAAACAAATCCAAGTCAGGTGTATTGAAATGGCATCACATAATCGTCAAAAAAAAAAAAAATCCAAATTAGGTGTATTGCATTACTAACGAGAATTATACATCAATATCAACAAGAAAAAAAATGAAAATATAGAGAAAAATAGAGAAAAGAAAGTTGGAAAAATGTAATATTGTTTGTTCTTTCTTTTTCCCAAATTCTATTATTAGATGACGTGAGTGGAGAGAACAGAGAGTTAGAAACTGAGGAACCTTTGGATCCATATGAATGAGCATTGCGAATTACTCCTACAACATACAACCACAGCAAAGTTTTTTCCCCAATTCTTGGGCTTGCCTACATGACCCCTTTACTTTCATTCTGCACTTTTAAGGGTCTATAACATTTGCAACAAAGACATCCTTTTTAACAACCTCCATCTAAGTTTCATTATGTCTACCCAATATATATCATACATCGCTCAACCCCGTTTCCAGAACTTACATTCCAAATCATGAAATGTTTAAATGTAGCATTTCACAATTCCAAACCCATGTGAATTACTTCTAGGTACACTTTGCTTGCTTTTGAATATAGAAGGGACAAGATTTAACACCATTACAGGAGAAAAATGGCACCGAGCACCTGATTTGCAGCAATTCAAGAGTCCAAACCCCCACTTTTTCATATCAAAGAAAATTAGTCCTGAACACACTTCGTTCCACCTAAGTGTTCTACAGAAGCATACACCCACCACCTCTCCCCATACCATACCGAGTGGTGTACCACGTTCCTAGTTTCGTTCCTCGTTACATAACGTTCCTACTTCTAGGTAACATTGTGACTACCCCTAGTTCTAAAAACTTTCGGTAAATTGTATCACTCCTTACTACTACATCTATTGGGCTTTGTTGCACATATCCAAGCTACCTAAACATAGCTATCAAAGATGAAATGTGAACCTAGGCACCAAGGTCCTTTGGGGCCTAGAAGCAAAGCGCAACAACGAGACATGCGCTTAATCAAGCAAGACACATGTCTAAGTAGAAGAAAAAGAGAATTCCTCGGCAACATTTTTTTTTTCTTCTGGTGCTATATTCTAGGTCATACATTCTTATAACAAAATAAAGAAGCTTCAGTCGTGCTTGAACCGTAGATGGCGAGAGTCAATGATGTTATTGGGTCCTTATATAAGGCTGACTCTGAAGCTAGCGAGATGCAACTTCCCTTGGTGATGAGCTTCCCGCCTAGGTGCGTTGTGCGCCTAAAATAGTAATCCAGCACTTGTATCCTCATTTTGCACCAACTACACCATCATACAAATACACTCATTCCTTATGTTATTTTTGAACGTATTGCATCCATCCATCTTAACTCTCATTCCTTGTGTTATCTTTGAACGTATTGCATTCGTCCATCTTAGCTTTCAATTTTGGGGACAATTACAAATTACTCATATCAGAACAAAATTCCCTATTTTGTTGATTCTAAACATGTGTGAGAGAGAGAGAGAGAGAACCAGAGGAGATCAGAAGCAGAGTTCATGTTCTTTGTACCATTTTTTAATGGAGTAATGCTACAGTTACAACCAAATGTTTACAACCCTCTTACAACCAAATGTTTACAACCCTCTTACAACCACTCACCCATTTTCTTACATGTGGGCCAGGTGGTGGTCTGGCCCACATGTCAGCATATGGGTGAAGGTTGTAAGAGGGTTGTAAACATTTGGTTGTAAACTTAGCATTATTGTTTTTAATGACGCCCAATAGTATTAATTATTCTGCAGCTCTCTGCCCTGTCAACTTCTAGTCTCCTCCTCTCACCGGACTGACATGTTCATGTTCTTTTTCTGTACTCCCTCCATCCTCCCCTTCATTATTTACTACTTGTGGTAAATTTTGGAAAGATCCACGTGCAGGTGTTAACTCCATCATCACATACTTCCTCTCATGTTGCCATTAATTTCTATCATTCTCAAGGGCCGGCATATTATGCTATAAATTCTATTGCTTCTCCGAATATTATCAACAGTAGAATAACCGAAATAGGCTCTCGGTAATTTCTAAGAATTTAACTTAATAAATAATTTGCCAATTAAATAAAGAACAGTCCTTTAGAAACTTGAACGAACTCGTGCTAATACAGGAGTACCAACTAATTTCGCTATAGAGAGATCAAGAAAATCTGCATTAAATCATCAGAAAGAAAAAATAAAAATAAAAGACAAACAGAATCAGATTAAATTTGCTTCCTTTTCTTTTTTTCTTTTTTTTCTTTTTTTTTGTATGGCAAAATCGAAAATACCAAAAGTTTTGAGGCATTGGAGAGAAGAACCTGAGAAATTGTGAAGGAAAGAGCCTTCGCACAAATATGGAAGAAAAGAGAGAAAGAAATGGATTGGCAGTTATTGGACTTTTTTTTGTTTAAGAAGGATAAGTATATGAAGTTGATCAGGTCTGTACTTTTTACAAGGAAAGGAAAAAAAAAATCTTCAACTGAGAAGCCATAACGGCTTTGTGCTTCCCATTTCTGACCAAACTGAGTCCAGTCACCTTACGCTTAAAATAACGACATAGAGTTTTCTAGAAGACTTTTTCTAAGGACACAACCAAGTTTACTTGAGGGCAGTCCTTACTTAGGGATAGTCCAAGAAGGTGAAACTTTTGCTGGAGGCTGTCCACAAGTTATTTGGAGGCAGCCCAACCCCCCAAATCCTCATTTCCTTACCATTTCTCATTTTTCTCTCTCTCCACCAAAAGAAAAGCTCTCCCCAAACCCTACTCTCTTCTCCACCACTTCATTCTCAATTCCTCCACCAAAATTTCTTCTACAACATTCCAAGATTCGAAGATATGACACGCAAGTCGAAACAATCATCGGATTCTAGGTATGTTCTTCCCTAATTTCTTCTACAATTTTCTACATTCTATTCAAAACCCTAGAATATTTCTTAATTCTCTAAAAAGTTTTGATAAATTAGGTTTAGAATCTCTTTAGGGTTTCATTGATGGAATTTTCGAACATGAAAAATTCATATTTTTTCTTGAAACCCTAACCCTAGAACACGACAAACGATCGTATCGTTTTGGCCGTTCAGCTGCTACAGTCGAGACTGAAAGCATTAGGACTGTCAGGATTGTGTCAGTCCTAATGTAAAGTAGGACAGCCACTCCCTGCAGTCTTCTTTCACAAGTGGACTACATGGAGTGTGGCAGTCCTACTTTACATTAGGACTGCCACAACCATGGCAGCCCTAATGTAATTGGCTGCATGATGCTCATATGGGGGTGGGGGGTAACAGCGTGATGCTCATATTGGGGGGGGGGGGGGGTAACTGCATGATGCTCATATGGGGGGGGGGGGGTAACAGTCCTATTTTCGTTTCTATTATTTAATAATTGTATTTTGTCCTGCAGTCCTCCGGCCGCTAACAAAAGAATACGGCCTACCGCGTCAAAGCGAATGAACGCGAGGTCGCGTTCTCCTTCATGCATAATATGGAATCTCGTACAAAGGCCCGGCATGATATGTAGTTGGATGTTCAAAATCATTTTGTATTTGGATGTAATTTGGATGTGGTTGGTTGTTGTTGTTTGAAAACTTGACTTGTGGATTTTAGTGTATTTTGTCGTATACTTCATTTTGGATAATTTGTCGGATAATTTGTTATTTTTGGATGTTGTTTGGAAACTTGACTTGTTGGATATTTTGTCGGATATGTTGTTATTTTCTATGTAAGTTGTATCTGATTGTCGTAATTTGGATACGTAGTAGTAGATATGTTGTTATGTGGACATGTGTGTATAAAAACTCTCTTTGGATACCTAATTGAAACTCTCTGTGAAGAGAGTTTCTATTTGAAACTCTCCTCACATAGAGTTAGTATAAGGACTGCCACCCACCAGGCAGTCCTACATTAGTATAGGACTGCCAGGGGGATGGCAGTCATATTTGAAACTCTCTGTGAGGAGAGTTTCAAATACAAACTCTCCTCACAGAGAGTTAGTATCAGGACTGCCACAACCCTGGTAGTCCTACATTAGTACAGGACTGCCAGGGTAGTGGCAGTCCTATTTGAAACTGTTTCAATTAGGACTGCCAGTACCCTGGCAGTCCTTTATTAGTGTAGGACTGCCAGGGTTGTGGCAGTCCTGATACTAACTCTCTGTGAGGAGAGTTTGTATTTGAAATTCTTCTCACAGAGAGTTTCAATTAGGTATCCAAAGGGAGTTTATACACACACATGTCCTGATACTAACTCTATGTGAAGAGAGTTTCAAATACTAACTCTCTGTTAGGAGAGTTTCAAATACAAACTCTCCTCACAGAGAGTTAGTATCAGGATTGCCACAACCCTAACAGTCCTTCATTAGTGTATGACTGCCAGGGTTGTGGCAGTCCTAATTGAAACTCTCTGTTATGATAGTTTTAAATACAAACTCTCCTCACAGAGAGTTAGTATCAGGGCTGCCACAATCCTGGAAGTCCTTCATTAGTGTAGGACTGCCAGGGTTGTGGCAGTCCTAATTGAAATTCTCTGTTAGGAGAGTTTCAAATACAAATGATTATCGGCATGCAACTTAAGCACTTCTTGCATCGTCATTCTTGATTTCGTCCGGACAACGTTCGAAGTAGATAGGGCGTTGTATATTGACTTCATTGTAGACTTGTTCTTCTCATCTTCATGTCGTATGACGGAATATATTTGTCTCGGTACAACTCCGGAAGTGGACAAGTCTTCAACTATCTTCTTCTCCGTATTGTTCAACCGTCCGACATACGGATAACCCAATAGTGTTTCGGCAATCTCATGGTTGTGGGTTCCATTCTTTACTTCTACTGTCCACTTCCCTTCTTCTTCGTTTCTAATATGGATCATGAATGGACAACCATATTTTTTCGTTCCAACATTTTTTTGGGGAACTTTACTTTGGATAACTGTGTCTTTCTTGTGGGTTCTGAACACACCACCTCTTTCACATCCAACCATCACAGTTTGTCGTCCTGGGCGATTTTGGGCCGATCTAGATATCACTAGAACTATGTTGTTTTTCCGTCCAACTTCTCGACACCAATGTACTGCACCGTCGCTTTATTTAAACCAAAGTTCAGTCCAGAATAAATGGCCTACATCGACTGCAATTGGAGCAGGTACCGCAAAATCAGAAGATGTCAAGTCCTACAATAGAACTTAAAAGTTAATAAAACTAAACAACTACATAAAGCATATATGAAAATTTATGCAATTAAATAGGACTACCAAAGAGGAGACAGTCCTTCACAATATGTAGGACTGCAGCAGGCCTGGCAATCCTACTTATTGTGAAGGACTGCCACCACTCTGGTAGTCCTAATCTATGATCTGGACTACTAGAGAGGTGACAGTCCTCTGTGTCACAACCCGAATTTTCACCCGATAAAAAGTTAAAATTTAGTTACCAAGAGGGCTTCCGAAGCATCAAAGTTTTATTCGGACGTTGCAGGAAGAGAGTCTACAACATTTGATGACCTCGGGTTCTTCCATGTTCAATTTTTTTCTACATTAAACACATAGTTCAACTTTTATATGTGAAATTCATGTTTAAAACTTTAAACAAATATTAGTTCGATGACTTACCAATAAATAGGAGAAGTCAATGACACTATTACTAGAAGTTTCACCAACAATCTTCCCAAAATGTAGCTTGGGGGAAAATTTTGGCTAGGTTATATTCTATGACCTAAGATAGGGAGGAAGAGAAGAAAAGAGTTGAGGGAGAGAAGAAAAGAGTAGAGGGAGGAAGAGAGAAAAAAAATAGAAAAGCTGTCTTTTATACCTAATGTTGGGCTGCCCCCAAGTAAAAAAGACTGATGGCAAACTTATAACATTTGCAAACATTTTTGGGCTGTCCCCAAGTAAACTTGGTGGTGCCCTTAGAAAAAGCCTTCTAGAGGGAATGAAAGTCAATACTTGCGTTTGCGTTGTAGTGAAAGTATTCTTGATTGTGATGTTAGTGTAAAAAAATCCTTATAACAAATGATTATATACCAATAATATTTTTTTTTTTTTTTTTTTTTATATACCAATAATATATATATATATATATATATATATATATATATATATATATATATATATATATATATATATATATATATATATATATATATATTTTAAAAACCAAGCGGCCGTGTCAAAGATATATATATATATATATATATATATATATATATATATATATATATATATATATATATATATATATATATATATATATATATATGCCTTCACTTATTTTGTATTACTTGGGAAGAACAAATCATCTTTCTTATTTTTTTTTGTAGGTAATTACATAACTATTCATATTATATTAATTGAACAATTTAAATAGTAAACATAGATGAGAGTATTTTTGGAATAAAAAAATTTTACGGTGAAACATAATTTTTTTTGACATGCCGGGCATAACGCACGGGACTTTGTGCACGTTGCGTTACATGCCAGTTGGGCCAACTGTTCACACCTCCCCCGAAGTTCGATCCCGAGACCGTCCGCCTAGCCAAGGAGGTTATTCGGACCGAGTTCGTCCCCCTAGGGTCAGAACAGTGCTGGCACAAAAAATTAGTGTTTGGACCGAACTCAATTTTGTCGGGGCTATGCGAGTCCTAGGGTGTTTTATACACCATTAGATCAAATCTAATGGTCTAGATTGGTTGCAGGATTGAAGGGTTATATATAAGTATTTTCTAACCACAATCCATACAACAACATACACTTTATAACTTTTGAGAGAGAGAGAGAGAGAGAGAAAGAAAGAGAAAGGGGATTGAAGGCCATTATGAACGAAAAATCGTTTCAGATAATTCTTAACGTCATCTCTTATTCTTCGGGGGCTGTAATTAGATTTTCTTCTTTCAAATAGTTGTGGTGATCTGGTTTGGATCGGTGAGAAGTCTGCAAGGAGTTAGTATACTTTCTTATTCTAATAGTGGATATTCTCAAGGTTGGACTCCGATTGTCCCATGGTATTTTCGTTATGATTTTTCACGTAAAAAAATGATGTGTCTGCGTTTGTTTGGCTCTTTGTGATTTTGACGATTTTCGTTCATGTGCTTTTCTTTGGTTCTCTCTCAACTTCTTGGTTTGGGAGAACGGTTTTCGCATTTTGTTCCCAATAGAGTGGTATCAGAGCTTTTGGTTTTGCTGATATCAACAGAGTGGTATCAGAGCTTTTGGTCCTACTGATACCTATAGAGTGGTATGAGAGCTTTGGTTTCAAAGGATGTTAGAGTTGACAATCAAGCCAAGGAGAAGATATGGACGCGAAGCCAGTGCACATGGTAAACCCAAAAGGTTCCAATTATCACTATTGACGGAGCAAGATGAAGGATTTGTTGTTCGTCAAGAAGCTGCATCTTCTTGTATTTGCTTCCGAGAAAGCTAGTGATAAATCAGAGGAGAATAAGAAATTTTAGCACATACATGTGTATATGCGACAGTTCGTTGACGAGAATATGTACAATCACGTTGCCAATATAGAGCACACAAGAATACTTTGGGAGAAGATAGAATCTTTGTATGTGAAGAACACTGGGGTAAACAAGTTGTTCCTTATTTGAGAAATGATGAGCCTGTGGTACAAGTATGGTACATCTATTAAGGATCATCTCAGTGAGTTCTAGGACGTAGTTAACTAGTTATCCTCTATGGGAGTAAAGTTCGACGATATAGTTCATGGGTTGTAGTTGCTGTGTAGTTTGCTAGAGTCGTAGGAGACTGTATGAGTGTCCATGATCCTTCTTCCCTAAACGGCGTGATTAGTCTATAGTTTGCCAAGAGCAGGGTATTGAATGAAGAGTGTAGAGAAGGTCTCAGGAGGCATCATTATAATCCCCCCTATTTTAAATTTATTTAGTAATTATATTATTAAAAAATTGATTTATAATTGCAATAGTTATATACAAACCCATGATACAACTAGGTCATATAACTAGAAAATATGTGACACTATGCTAGATATGGACCTTAGAGACACACATATAGCCTTAGAAACCTATTTATAGTCTTTTAGGATTTTTTGGAAATTTTTGGATAAATAAAACCTAGTAAACCTAATTTCAGTGGTCTTCAGAATTTATTATGGGGCCATACTAAAATATTTTGGTACCAAACTTTTATTTTGGGGTTAAAAAGCCTAAATATATTTTCTCTAATTTATTGCAAATTTGCTGGATAAAATTTAGGATTTATTATGAGTTAATTAGGGTTAAAACTAATTAATAATTAATTTTGAATTAAAATAAATTACTTAGTCACCTGCATAGTCAGCAGCCCAGTTAGCTGTAAAACCCTCAAAATTAAATATATTTTTGATTAAATTAAATATGTTTTTATGAATTTTAATTATTTTTCATTCTACTTTTATTATATAAAAAGGATCATAGTCATGATTGAATTTTAGTATGCATGTTGACTAGAAATTATGGCATACCTAGTGTGATCGGGTGCCATGAGTAGCATACTAGCCATGGTAGGAATGACATAGTTATATTATAGTCCCTTGCATGTTAACAATTCAAGTTGTGGCCCAAATCATATTTTTGATTAATTAATTAGTTATATAAGCCTTTTTGACTTTTTAGGAGACCCGCCAAACCTTCCTGAACTTCTTTCAAGTCAAATCCAAACCCAAGTAGAAATATTGGACATTTAAATGCAATAATAAATACATATATTTTATATATTCAGATTTTTGAATTATATTTGCATAAATATTAGAAGGTTCTATATATGGTTATATTTAGTTAAATCCTTGGCCAACTAACTATCTACCCCAACTAACCAAATAATTAACACAACCAAGTGGGGCCCACACCATGCAATATTCGGCCACAATCTCCTTCCCCTTGGCCTAACCCCCTAGCAAAGGTTTCCAAAAATCTTATTTGCATGCAACTCTCCAAAGGCCCATACATATATAACTACTTTCTATCAAACCCTAACCAAAAATCCTAACATACTATTGCATCCACCTCCTTCCTCCTTGTGACCGACCACCTTGTCGAAGCATGGAATTTCAGGGCCAGAAATCCTATGCGCCTAACATTACATGCGCTAGGAAGCTCAGATGAAGTACTTGGCACAGCAAACAGCAAAATCATAGACATTAAAAGAAGATTTTTATTTCACATAAAAGTCTATTACATGTCTAAAAAAGGCTGTACAAAGGAGAACTTCTACAAAAAGTAAAGATCCTAAGTCTACAGCCTGATGCAACAACCACCATGCGCTCTCAAACAGGCGCATCCCGCCATGCGCTCTCAGTCAGGCACTTCTCTTCGGCGTCTCAGTCAGGCGCATCTCTTCGGCGTCTCAGTCAGGAGCATCTCTTCGGCGTTCCAGTCAGGCGCATCTCTTCGGCATCTCAGTCAGGCGCATCTCTTCAAGAGTCTCAGTTATGTGCATCATGAAGTCTCAGCATATGCGCCACTTCGACCCGATCAAATGCTTCGACTAATAAAGCATTTATTGAGCAGAACGAGGGTGGGCAATCAACTCCCTAGCTGGAGGAAGAGCTCTCCAAAGCCCAAGGAAGAGGAGAGCACCGCAATCGACCTGTGGCAAAAGAAGGCTTTCAACACAACCGGAATGGGCAACACCCACTCTAACAGGAGGAGGAGCTCTCCCGAAGCCCAAAGAAGATGATCGGGGCACCGCAATTCCGATCTGCGGCTCTTCCAGCATAACGGAGACGAGGCTCGAGCATTCCGATCTTTGGATGCAACAGACACCTTCCGCCTGCCTCAGAAGCCCTCGACTCCGACTTTTCGATGTAACATTCACCTTCAAGTGCATCAATAAAGACAATGCGTCGTATCTTCACCCTCGGGAGCATCTCGTCAACAGAATGTGCTCGAGCAAACAAATTCATTTCGGGAGGGTGTGAGAGAACGAGAAGCGAACTCTCTCCTTGCCACTATTTATAGGCCGGGCAAATCAAACCCATGCGCCAAGTGGCGGGCTCTCCGAATCCCGTGCAATAAATTTGCATTAATGGTGATGAACCTGACGCTTCGAATTCGGTCAAGTCAAAAACGACTATTTAAAGCACTCGAAGAACGTAACAGTCGGGCCAATAAAAACGTGTCATACAAACGGATGTGCCGGCCATACCGCGCATCATACTGACGCGCCCATCAGCACCAAGCACCTTATAAGGATGCGCCCATGCGTCCCCATGCGTCTAGTGGAATACAGATCGACGCGCCCACTCAACAGCCCATCACCCATCAAAGAATATTAAATGCTGAAGTCTGACACGACAGTAGCCAGTCCCCGATGACTGAACAGTTGACATCTTTTTCAGAAGACGAAGCGTCACTGATGTCAGCATCATCATTTCTTTCCTCCGACGGTTACAAGCCACGTGGCCGTCCAACCATTTCGTATGCGCCTCCGCAGCCATGCGCCCAAATCTCTGTATGCGCCTCAAAAGCCATGCGCCCAAATCTCTACATGCGCCTTAAAAGCCATGCGCCTCAGACTTTTCTCTGATCCCTAAAGACAGAAGTCAAGTCACTATTGAAGCCCCGCATGCGCCTCAAAAGTCGTGTGCCACGACTGGTTTATGACTCCTAAAGGTTACAAGCCAAAGTCTCCTCATGCGCCCATCCCAAGCGCATCCTATCAGATCACTCTCCACCAAATCCGAGATCTTTGAGCCATGGACCTACGACACATGTCCTTTGACTCGATTCATCATATAAAAGGGTACTAATCACCCAAGATCTCAGCAACTGAAAGATCCTCTCTATTGCTACGTGTCAGCTCGGCCGCAGCCCACAAAGGCAACATGAAGGGTTCAACTCCTCAATCAGAGTGTATCGTCCATGTACCTCCATCAGCAATCACCATGTGGCATCCCCCCAAACCGACGCATCCTACATATGTGTGCATGAGCAGCCAGCCTGCAAACTATAAATAGAGGGATCATTTCCTTCTTCCATAGCTACGAACCTACGAACACACACAGAGAGGAAGATACAGACACTCAACGTCTCCTTCCTCTCTGCAAGCTCCAGCACCCAGAGCAACTCAGACCTTCAGAGAACCGATAACCGTCGTCAGATCGTCAACGGAGTCAACGCATTACCACTCGCTCCATCGGCACAAAGGACCCAGATAAACAAAACTGTCCTCCTAGGACTACATCTAAGTCCTACATTGTAACACTATTCTGTTTGTAATTAAAATTGCAATCCAAAGATTTTAATGGCAAACAAGCTGGCGACTCTGCTGGGGACTTCTTTCTCCTCCACCGAAAAAGCTGTGTCGCAATCCGACGACGTGAAGGTGGGCTCCTTCCATAAGACGCTGGTCGTACGCCTCAATCAACAGGCGTATGAGGAGTTCATCTCTGAAGGCAGCGCAAGTCCTTCGAAGCGGCTGCCAAAGCCGAAGAAGACTCGCCAAGTCTGGGTGCGCAAGGTCGAGGCCCCTGGCACCACCACTGAAGGGGATGCGCCGATGCAGTCCACCCATCTCGCTGATGACCTCAGCAGCCAGGATGCGCCCACCGGTGCAGCGCATCTCTCGGGAAAGTGTGGTGCTGACCACATTCTCCAGCCATCTCACTCTCAGACGAGGAAGATACGTCGACGGAGTAGGGGTACAGCTAATGCCCTGCGCATCACCTCTGATGTGCCACAGAAGGCCTCTGTCTTTGACAGACTCGCTCGCTGTCATGGCGAAAAGAATTTAGATTATGAGTACTATGTACCCCAGCGGGCTGGTACGAAGAAGTCCAAGGCAGCACGGGCCATGCGCCTCAAACGTGCTATGCCGACAGCAAACCAGAAGCATGCGCTCACAATCATGCACGCTGCTGATGGTAAGCTGTATAAGGTCGACTCGGGTGCTTCTGCGCCAGAAACGAGCCGACCTTCAAAGTCATTGTCTCACTTGGGCGCATCTGCTGCGTTCGCAACCAAGTCGAGCAAGGCAAACCCTGCAGTCTTGAACTCCCGCGCCTCCATTGGTTGTGCGTCTGAGGTTCGTTCAAGTCACTTTAAATGTTCTTCCCCCACTACTGATCTGAGCGCATATTTTGCGTTGGATCAGGGGGCGCAGCATTCACTTGACCACCCCGGCGCTTGGCCTTGCCATGCACCTGATGGGGGTGCGAAGGTGGCACTCTCTTCCGATGATCTGCGTAACGTGATCACTCACAAACACTGATCAGGAGAGTCAACTGACAAGCACAATGCACCCCTCAAAGGGCACACCTGTGCTGTAGTCACCATCAACTGATATTGGAAGACAGTGGTCCCACCAAGGCAGTCGGTGTTCCAGCGGCTGCAATCATCAACACCTCTCCAACATCGCCTCGGGAAGAAGGTGTCAGCTAAAATGGAGCCAGAACTACAGGTTGCTTCTTGCAACGTAGTCTCCAACTCCCCATCAATTCGGAAGGTGACTGGTAGCTCATCGACTGTGTCCTCATCCAAGAGCCAGCCGAGGAAAACCAAGACGACTGTCCCGTCCTCTGGAGTGTTTGAAGGCACTCGGAGGAGAAAGAAGATTTTGGAGGAAGGTGGGGGTAGTCAAGCCCTTGTCGATCCTCCTTCGGAAGGCGAAGACGTCCTCCAGAACATAGCTGGGGTAGCCAAGTCCTTGCTGATCGTCCTTCTGAAGGCAAAGATGTCCTCCAGAACATAGCTGGGGGTAGCCAAGTCCTTGCTGATCGTCCTCCTGAAGACGAAGACGTCCTCCAGAGCACAGATGAGGCTAGCCAAGTCCTTTCCGAAGGCGAAGATATCCTCCAGGACATAACTGGGGGTAGCCAAAATGAAGCTCCAGGAGAGGCAACTCCCCTACAGGAGAATGAGGCCGAAAGTGAAGCCTCAACCGATCCATCTACTTCCAGCCGTGTCATGACAGTATACATGACTGGGGGTGATGTCGAGCCAGATGCGCCGCCAGCAGACCTCGTCCAGCGCATGGATACCTTGGAGGGAGGACTCAAAACCCTCTCTGCCTCCATGCAAATACTGACTCAAGCAGTGTTTGAGATACGATCGGCTTTGGCCAGGGCGCCGTCTACTGGTCCTGACCCAGGGGCCAATGGAGAATCAAGTGTACCCCTTCAATGGGTCTCCTTGGATACAGATCGCCGTGAGGCACCTCGGACGTCGGAGCCATCAAATGCTCAACTCCAGGCTGTACCACCTTCCCCGACTTCCAGCTCTACGGAAGACGTGGTTGAAATGATCAGGGACTTGCGCGAGCACTTTGAGTCCAAGAACAGACAAGAGGAGCGCCAGAAGATGGGGATCCCACAACCATACCCCCTTGAATGGAACAAAGTGGTTTATCCTCCTAAATATAAACTACAAACATTGATGCCATACGACGGGAAGGACTCTCCGCGCCGCTATCTGACGTACTTCCAGTCTCAAACGGGATATCTCCCGAAGGAAGATGCGCTACTCACCAGTATATTTGTCGAGGCGTTAAAAGGAGTAGCTTACGGCTGGTACTGCAGTCTCCCCGACAACTCCATATCTTCCTTCGATGACTTGATGCGTCTCTTCCTCGATCGTTTCTACGACAGAGGGAAGGATATGACAATGGCGTCCCTCATAGAGGTGCGTCAGAAGGAGAAAAAATAGTTCGAGCATTCATCGAACGGTTCCGACAAGCCTGCTTCAGACTGCCCCTGGGCATGCCAGAACATGCACTCCTCTCCTCCTGCAGCATGAACATGCTGCCTGCAATCAAACTTTGGCTCAACTCCACTCCTCCTTCCGACTGGAGTTCCTTGATCATTGAGGCCGAAGCAGCTGAAAAGAAGGCGTCCAATGCTCGTCTTCTGGGAGTTAGTTTCCCTGCCTTTGAGGACAAGGGAAAACGACCTGCAGCCAACAACCCTGGACGAGACGAAGGAGAAGCAGGCATTGACTGTCAATGCCTCCAAAGGTGCATCAGCACCCACTCAGAAGCCTCCACTTGCACCAAGGCCAAAGGAGGTTTATTCTTTCAACGATGAAGACACCCTGCAACTCTTCGAGATATTGAAGCAGGGTGACAAGATCAAGTTGTCGGACCCGAAGCGTCCCGACGAGGTTGGAAAAGTGGACCATCCGAGGTACTGTCACTACCATCGGTTTGTTGAACATCCAACTAAGGACTGCTACGTCCTCAAGAACTACATCCAGCGTATGATCAATGCAGATGTTATCTGCGTCGACTACGAGGAGAAAATGGTCTCGGCCAACCTAGTGTCACTCTAATTTGGCACCTTACCGCCAACCACAACGCAAGATGGCGTCGTCCCCATCCTAAAGGCGACAATGGAGGTGGTTAACTTACCACCTACTCGTGACAACGTGAGTGGACTCATTCCACTCACCACATCTCGGGGAGAGATCTTATGGGTTCACCCCGATCTCGTCTCCGAGGTTACTCAACCGGAGGTGTGCTCTGCCTCCAAAACCAAAGGCAGGAAGATCAAGTCTTGTCGCATGGTCTCTTCCTCTGCGGAAGAGGTACTTCATGTACAGACGCATTCGCATCAGAACGCCCAACCTGACGAAGCTGCCGTCGAAGTGGTGCCTCCTTGCACCGTCCCTGCTGCCCAGGAAGAGGGCCCATCCAGGCCTCCAGCAACCAATAAACAGAAGCATGTAGAGGCCCATTTTGACAAGCCTTTACGAAATAAGAATGCTTCGGGGCTAGCCAAGCCCCACAACTTCGACATACTGGCACAACTTGCCAGTATCCCTGCCCGTCTATCTCTGTTTGAGCTTCTTTGTCTTTCCAAGGACACTCGTGAAGCTCTTTGTGAAGCTCTGAAGGATGTTGAATCCTTCATCAGTCAGGTCAAGCAGCCTGAGGATACCCCAACCACATGTGCTCACTGCCATTGTGCGGATGAAGTTATCCCCAACATAACTTTCACTCAATAAGACATGCTGCTCAAGCACAACCGACACAACAGACCACTGTATTATATAGGGTATGTCGGTTCCATCAAGGTGAAACGAATTCAGATCGATCCAGGGTCTTCCCTCAGCATCATCTCGAAGACGCTACTCTCAACACTGGAGATCCCAATGTACCATCTGATGCCTTCCAACACCACAATCAGCGGCTTCAATGATAGCAAAAGCGAGCCGCTGGGCAAAATACGGCTGAAGTGTCATATCGGTAACCTCCGAACCGAGGTGACTTGCTATGTCATGGACGCTAACGTCAACTACAACCTCCTACTGGGTCGTCCGTGGCTGCATGAGTACATGATGGTACCATCCACACTCCACCAATGTATGAAGTACGTGTCCACCAATGACATCATCCGGACGAAGTTTGCGGACATTGACCCTTTCAAGGGGGCGAAGCCTACTTCACTGATTCTACCCTGTACAAGTCGCCTGACGAAGGGGAAGCCAATGATGCTTACGATGAAGCAGAAACGACAGCAGAGCCGGACATGGAGCCAGAGATGATTTCCGACACTCCTTTGAAAATTCGACTCAAAGGGAAACCGCCTCAGATGCTGCCTCCTATGACCATCAAGCTACCTGGAAAAGCACCAACTGCTCTAGGTAGAACACCCACTGAAGCTCCCTTGAAGATACGGCTCAAGGGAAAGCCGCCCCAAGCATCGGCTCCCCTTGTGGCAAAACTACAAGGGAAGGCACCAATCACTGAAGGCGCAGTTGAGGCACCTCTAAAGGTGCGTCTTAAAGGCAAGCCTCCGCAATCATCCGTCTCATCCAAGCTGCCGGAGAAGGCCCACATAGCCCTCTCAGACCCTAAGGTCAAAGCTGCGGTGGACTCTCCAGAACCAACCCCAGTACTCACAGATGAAGAGCTAGGGGAATACATATCTGCTGATGTAGATGCACCCTCTCTGGACAATGTAATCCTGCAGGATAAAATCTCGTGTTTCATCAATAATAGAGTGTCTTTTAATTATTCTAGTCTTCCATATTGGAATGCCATGTATACATTAGATTGTAGAAGCATGAAAAATATTGCTTTTGGTCCCACATCGGAAAGGAGAAGAAGAAAGGGCTCACTCCATTCTATAAATAGAGCCCCCTTTCTTCCTTTGAAAAGGGCACCAACTTCTCTTCCCTCCTTCCAACTTGAACTCTTCCTACTACGCACCTTCGGGTGCTAAGTCGAAGAAGTCTAGGGCAGCACGGGCTCGTAGAGCTCAGTCAGCTGTCCCAACCTCTGACCACCAGAGCGCCCCGCTAACTGTTAAAGCGGGCTTCTGATGGAAAGTTGTAAACATGATACCTACGCACTCGTGTGTTCGGGATACCCGGGCCCACAAAACGAGTACAAAGGTTGATCGAGATGTCCTTGACTTGCGAGATGGGATCCTTCACAAGCGCAAGGAAAGAAGGGAATTCTCTATGCCGCTCGAATTCAACATGGAGCTTCATGCGGCTCAAAATCCAGAAAGCTTCATGCGGCCCAAAAGCAGCAGGGGGGCCTTAGGCGGCCCAAAATCAATATGAAAGCCCATGCGGCTCAGCCAGAAGGAGCCTCATGCGGCTCAGAAACTCATGCAGACCAAAAGTCTTCTAGAGCCTCATGCGGCTCGGATAAGATCTATGCGGTTACGACTCCGGTCATGACGACTCTTCATGCGGCTCGAGTATGAAGACTCTCATGCGGCTCGAGTATGGAGACGCTCATGCGGCTCGGTCGTGACGACTCTTCATGCGGCTCGGTCATGACGACGCTCATGCGGCTCGAGTATGAAGACTCTCATGAGGCTCGGTCATGACGACTCTCATGCTGTTCGGGTATGGAGACTCTCATGTGGTTCGAGTGTGATGACTTTCATGCGGCTCATGAGCACAACAGTTGGGACACGTGGCTGGACACGTGTCAAAAGCCGATCATATCTCAATAATTCAGATATATTGCAATCAAAGATTGGGTCAAATCCCAATAATCTGGGACACGTAGCAGGAGAATGAATTAAACTTATTCATTCAGATTCGCAGATATCAGCAGATCATCATAAGGGAGATTTACTCCAATCAGCATTAATTACTGAGAGGATTTGGCACAATCTACACTAATGGCCCAGATTCACCACACCCAAGATTAATGGCCCAGATTGATCAATCAACAGGCCGCCACCACTTCAAGGAATAATCATTACAAACCCTAATGATTGCATTCCCTTCTTATAAATAGCAAGGTGCCATTTCCTTACAAGAGAGGACCCTTTTTTTGGAGATCAGAGAGCATTAGAAGACTTGGAGAGAAAGAGCAGAGAGAGAGCAAAGAGAGCATTTTTTCAACGCCAAGCAATCTTCTGGAGCCAAGGTCGCATACCGATCGTCCAAGGAGTAAGGCAGAGTGGCCGTCGCTTTCCCGAGCCTCTATCGTCACCCCCCAGAATCTAAAATAAACAATTGTACTTAGATTGCTGTACCTAGGCTTTCGTCCCTAGGCTTTCTTTGTACAAGCGAGTTTGTAACGTGAAGTAAAAGTCCAGTCCTCCGATAATTGTTCTGCTCTTTTATATTTTATGGCAAACACGATGGCGACTCTGCTGGGGACAAACTTTTCCACGGCTGAGGAGTTGGTGACGCAATCGGATGCAGCCAAACTTGGCTCCACATAACAGAAGATGGTCGTCCGCTTCGACCAACAGGCGTTCGAAGAAATGCTCTCCGAAGGAAGCGCTGGCCCGGTCCAGAGGCACATCTGTACAACGAAGGCTCGCAAAGAATGGAGACCAAAATTATTTGCTCCTCCCCAGGCCCTCGATGGAGTACTCTCTACTACCCAAGACGGCGAAGGCGACTCTCGTACGGCCCCACTTCGAGCCATAGAAGACTCTGCTGTCCCCAAGTCCGGCAGAGGAAAGCACTACGATGCTGGACTTGCAGGGGCAAAGAGCGATTCTATGGGCTCCAGAAAGAAACTGAACAAGGACACTAGCCGCAAAACGAAGACTCATGCGGCCAAGATTGCCAGCCGCATGAATGATGACCATGCGACTGAAACTGCTAGCCAAATACATTGTACTCATGCGGCTAGGATTTCTAGCCGCATGGAGAACACTTATGCGGCAAGGGTTTCCAGCCGCATGGAGAAGACCCATGCGGCTACGATTGCCAGCCGCATGAGGGTTGATGGTTCCAGCCGCATAACGTCTACTCCACGAGGTTCTGTCTTCTACCACCTCACCTATGGTCCTGATCTCCTGTGCTCCCAAGAAGACATGTTTGATTCTCTCCAGCACCACTTAGACTCTTCCTACTATGTGCCCTTGCGCACTAGAGCGAAGAAGTCTAGGACAGCACGAACTTGGCAAACTCGGTCCGTTGATCCGACCTCTGACCGTCTGAGCGTCCCGTGTACTGTTACGCGGGCCTCTGATGGGAAGTTGTACAGAGCCACTCGAGTCCAGCCCCCGGCGGCAAACGGACAGAGAGGTTCCCAAAAGTCTCCCAAAATCCAGGAAGCAAACAGGGTCGATCCGGACCCGTCTGACTTGCGTGAGGCCATCCTCCACAAATGCAAGGAAAGAGAAGGTGCCCCGGGGGGCAAAGAGTCCTCCCACGGACGTCACTGCACCCAAGTCATCGTCAACTGCTGTTGCAACAATACGACAGTACAAGAGGACCGGCGGTCCGTCTTCCAAAGACTGCAACGATCAAGCTCAGAAGACGAGGCGCCTCCCGTCATCTCCTGCAACTCTGCTCAGAAAGTCCCCGCCGATGGAAAAGGAAAGAAGACGAATGTTCCTAGCCCGAGGGTTTCAACCACTATGACTAAGAGACTCTCGTCAAAGCGGGTGCCCACCACCGGAGTTTTCCAAGGTACCCGTTCTAAGACGAAATCTGCTATAGTGGAAGATTCGTCGTCTACAACACTGGGGGTTGCTGGGACTGGGGGTAGCACTCCTCCGAACCTCTACGACAATCCGATGTTCCAAGAAGACGAGCCAGGGGAAGCAACTCTCCTATCAGATGCAACAAACCCTGACGTCCCCGATGATATCCACAACTCCCAAGACGAGGCGAACTCGGAGATTGGGGGTACTGTTCTTTCCGAGTCCGAACCAGAGGAGAACATTCCCACATACCCCGATGACTTCTCACTACAGGGGTATGATTCGGAGGGCGCTTCCTCTATCGCTCCGTCCATCTCTTCTTACGTAAGGACGGTATTCATGACGGACAGTAACCAAGGTGGTTCCAGTGATCGCCAACGCATCGACACTCTGGAGGCCATATTGTTTGCCTTGGTCAAGTCTGTAGACGAGATCAAAGCGGCTCTTCCAACTCTGCAGGGAGGAACGCCTGGCCAAATAAGCGCGGGTCCTGCGGTCAATGCAGACTCGAATTCAGCGGTACCGAACCCGGACAACAATCCTCCTGAAGGAACGGCCCCCACCGCCGTGGATGAAGCCCGCGAAGCAAGATGAGAGGTCCAGGAGCTCCGAGCCATGTTTTACGCTCGAGAAAATTCCCAAGACCTCAGAATACGGCAACCGTACCCTGCTGCCTGGAGGGATGTTCCTTTCCCACTAAGATATAAGCCGTTCAATATCAATCCTTATGATGGAAAGACCTCAGCAAGTCGGTACATCACTTACTTCGAGGTCACCACCGACCACCTGCCCCACGATGATGCCATCCTCACACGATTATTCATCGGGGCATTGGAAGGAGTCGCCTTCGACTGGTATCGCAACCTGCCAGACAACTGCATCCACTCCTTTGCCGGCTTCAAGCGCATATTCTTGGAGAGGTTCTACGAAGTAGGACAGGACATCACAATGTCCACCCTCATGGACGTCGTCCAAGGGGAGAAAGAGCTGACAAGGAACTACATTGAGCGGTTTCGCCAAACCACAATGAAGCTGCCGTCTGGAAATCCGGATTCCTCCCTAATTAAAATTTACCAAAAGAGATTGCTCCCAACAATCAGTCTCTGGATGGGCGAAAGTCAATTCAAGGACTAGAAGACGTTTATCATCAGTGCCACTAGCGCCGAAGAACGGTTGAAGAAGGCTCGCCAACTGGGATTGCACATCTCGGACGGAGAGAACAAGGGCATGCGTCCCAACACCAACAACGACAATGGGGGTAGCCCCTCCAACAATCGGGACAACAGGGGTAAGCAGGCTATGGTGGCTGACACAGCCCAGAAACCTGAGTCAAGATCGACAGACAAACAATGGCCGTAAATCACTTACTCCTTCGAAAACGGTCACGTCAAGCCCATCTTGGACATGCTCATACAAGGAGACAGAATTCAGCTTCCTCCACCAAGACGGGAACCTCGGCCGGCAGACATGGAGAATCCAAAGAACTGCCATTACCACCGCTACGTCCACCATGCCACACACGACTGCTACCAACTAAAACGGTACATCCAAAATCTCATCGATTCGAACGCTCTGGCCATCGATTTCGAAGAGGTGACCGTGGCAGCCAACATGGTGTCCGTACAGTTCGGCAGCTTCCCTCCAACGGAGACTCAAGACGGCGTAGTACCCGTCCCTCTGGCGACAATGGAAATTGCTATCTTCCACCTCCTCAGGATCAAGCCGTTGGTCTAGTGCCCCTCACCACATCACGGGGGAAGATCATGTGGATCCATTCGGACCTCGTACCTGAAGTGACTCAGTCCACACCACCTTCCATTCGCAAGAAGAGGAGTGGAAAAGTCAAATCCTGCCCCACAACTTTGGCAGATATCGAGGAAGTCACAGCTGTCGTTACCCGGTCTGGGGTACAGTCCCAACCTGTGGCTGATAACTCGACTGAAGATTATCAGCCCGCTACAACTGGCGCTCGGCTCAGCCTCCGACGACCGACAAGCCTAGGCCGAAGGAGACTCGCTTTGACAAATTCCTCCGAAAAGAGGCACCGTAGGGGCTGGAGAAGCCCTACAACTTCGACATCTTGGCGCAATTGGCTAACACACCGGCCAAGTTTTCATTATACGAGCTTTTGAGACTCTCAAAAGATGTTCGCACGGCTTTGAGCGATGCACTCCAAAATGCCGACGCGTACCTGGCTCAGGTCAACCTCACGGGAGAAAACCCGCCTGCAGATCTCCAAGACAGCGCTTGCACAGGAGCGATGCCCAACATTGTCTTCACTCCGCAGGACATGCTCATCAAAACCAACCTGCACGATCGCCCGTTATACTACACGGGATACATCGGTGACGTAAAGGTGGATCGGATGCACATTGATCCGGGCTCTTCCATAAGCATCATTCTGAAGGGTCTGCTACATCATCTCCGCATCCCAATGCATCGCCTGATGCCTACAAGCACCGCATCCAGAATATTGCTTCGACACCATACAATCCAGCAGCGAATGGGTTGGCAGAAGCATTCAACAAAACCATCATCAAGTTACTCAAGAAGTTCGTATCGTCCAACAAACGCGACTGGAACGAAAAGCTTGGTGAATGCTTATGGGCGTACCGTACCACGGTCCGAACGGCCACAGAGAATACGCCATTCTTCCTGGTGTACGGGAGTGAGGCAGTTCTCCCATTGGAGACTCAAATACCCTCACTCCGCGTTGCCCTTACTTACCAATTAACAACGGATGATAACTACCGTCGCCGGCTGTAAGAGTTGGAGGCCTTAGATGAAAAGCGCCTCTTAGCTCAGCAACGGATCGAGCTATACCAATCACGCATCTCTGGAGCCTTCAACAAGAAGGTCAAAATCAGAACATTCTAAGTGGGCGATCTCGTTCTGGCAGTTCGGAGGCCGATGGTCATGACTCACAAGACCGCCGGCAAATTCCAGCCAAAATAGGAAGGTCCATTTATCATCGAGGCTGTATTCTCCAACGGTGCTTACCGCCTCGTAAAACAAAATGGAGACCTGCTCATGTTGCCCGCCAACGGCAAGTTCCTGAAGAAATATTATGTCTGAACGATATTCCAGGTCATCGAGTCATGTACCCGCTGGTGCCGCTGAACTCGCATCTTCAACACATTTCAGATTATCGAGTCATGTACCCGCTGGTGCCGCTGAACTCACATCCACAAACATTTTCCAAATCATCGAGTCATGTACCCGCTGGTGCCGCTGAACTCACATCCACAAACATTTTCCAGATTATCGAGTCATATACCCGCTGGTGCCACTGAACTCACACTTTCATAATATTCCAAATTATCGAGTCATGTACCCGCTGGTGCCTCTGAACTCACATCCCGGTCACTCTTTCAGATAGCAAGTCATGTATGATCATACCTCTAAACTTTCTTCCTGAAAGAGATCCTCCTTCATGATGCACTACCCGTACTCCCAGAGCACAAAAAGGGTAACAGATCCACAAATTTCCAAAATGACCATGTCCTCACTACCTCTGAGTCGTTCCAATTTTGCCAAAAATAAATCACCTCTTACATAGAACTTCCATATCCTCATTACCTCTGAGTCATTCTATGTACCCTCCTTCATTGAGCCCACTCCTGCCATGTCCTCATTACCTCTGAGTGGGAAGGCTCCGTCGAAGAAACCTTCATGCTTGCCATGTCCTCATTACCTCTGAGTGAGTATGAAGATTCCCTTTCGACTTATTATCTGTACCCACAACCGGAGTACGGCAAGGATAATAGGTCCTCAAATATCCTCCGTTGAGTCCACTCCTGCCATGTCCTCATTATCTCTGAGTAGGAAGACTCCACAGTAAAACCTCCGTACTTACTATGTCCTTATTACCTCTGAGTAAGTAGGTTGGTTCTCTCTCGTCTTATTATCCGTACCCTGAACCAGGGTACGCCGAGGGTAATAGGCCCACAAATGTCCTCTGTTGACCACAAACATCCTCCGTTGAGTCCACTCCTGCCATGTCCTCATTACCTCTGAGTAGGAAGACTCCACGGTAAAACCTTCATACTTGCCATGTCCTCATTACCTCTAAGTAAGTATGTTGGTTCTCTCTCGTCTTATTATCCGTACCCTGAACCAGGGTACGCCAAGGATAATAGGCCCACAAATGTCCTCTGCTGACCACAAATGTCCTCAGTTGACCACAAATGTCCTCTGTTGACCGCAAATTTCTCATCATGCCCCGGAAGCCCAGCTGCTCCATAGCATTCTTTCACCCGATACCAAGAACCTCCATATCCGCCTTACCGTAGAGTTGTTCTAGATATCCCTATCAAACTTATTATCCGTACCTAAAACCAAGGTATGCCAAGGATAATAGGTCCACAAATGTCCTCTGTTGACCATAAATGCTGTACTAGGTCCCCTAGTACATCCACATCTTTTCTCATCATCACATGCTTTCGGGGCCCAGCTGTTCCATAGCATTCTTTCACCCAATGCATAGAACTTCCACGTCGATAGCACCTCTGAGTTGTTCTATGTATCCTCATTCGAGTTCACTCCTACCACGTCCTCATTACCTCTGAGTAGGAAGGCTCTACTTTAGACCCATATTTACCACATCCTCATCCCCTCTGGGTAAATATGATGGTTCCCTCTCTCAACCTATTATTCGTACCTAAAACCGAGGTACGCCAAGGATGATAAGTCCACATAAAATCTCCAGTGGAACTACCCAAACCTATCACGTCCATGCTACATCTGATTGGATTGCCACACCCAAACAACTCTACTTTTCGTGCTTCTTATTCAAAGTGTTCCAAATTTGCAATTTGGAAAGTTTGAAGGGGGTCCTGTAGAAGCATGAAAAATATTGCTTTTAGTCCCACATCGGAAAGGAGAAGAAGAAAGGGCTCACTCCATTTTATAAATAGAGCCCCCTTTCTTCCTTTGAGGGCACCAACTTCTTTTCCCTCCTTCCAACTTGAACTCTTCCTACTACGCACCTTCGGGTGCTAAGTCGAAGAAGTCTAGGGCAGCGCAGGCTCGTCGAGCTCAGTCAGCTGTCCCAACCTCTGACCACTAGAGCGCCCCGCTAACTGTTAAAGCGGGCCTCTGATGGAAAGTTGTAAACATGATACCTACGCACTCGTGTGTTCGAGATACCCGGGCCCACAAAATGAGTACAAAGGTTGACCGAGATGTCCTTGACTTGCGAGATGGGATCCTTCACAAGCGCAAAAAAAGAAAGGGATTCTCTATGCCGCTCGAATTCAACATGGAGCTTCATGCGGCTCAAAATCCAGAAAGTTTCATGCGGCCCAAAAGCAGCAGGGGGGCCTTAGGCGGCCCAAAATCAACATAGAAGCCCATGCGGGTCATCCAGAAGGAGACTCATGCGGCTCAGAAACTCATGCGGACCGAAAGTCTTCTAGAGCCTCATGCGGCTCGGATAAGCTCTATGCGGTTACGACTCCGGTCATGACGACTCTTCATGCGGCTCGAGTATGAAGACTCTCATGCGGCTCGAGTATGGAGACGCTCATGCGGCTCGGTCGTGACGACTCTTCATGCGGCTCGGTCATGACGACGCTCATGCGGCTCGAGTATGAAGACTCTCATGAGGCTCGGTCATGACGACTCTTATGCGGTTCAGGTATGGAGACTCTCATGCAGTTCGGGCACGACGACTCTCATGTGGTTCGAGTGTGATAACTTTCATGCGGCTCATGAGCACAATAGTTGGGACATGTGGCTGGACACGTGTCAAAAGCTGATCATATCTTAATAATTCATATCTACTGTAATTAAAGATTGGATCAAATCCCAATAATCTGGGACACGTGGCAGGAGAATGAATTAAACTTATTCATTCAGATTCGCAGACATCAGCAGATCATCATAAGGGAGATTTACTCCAATCAGCATTAATTACTGAGAGGATTTTGCACAATCTACACTAATGGTCCAGATTCACCACACCCAAGATTAATGGCCCAGATTGATCAATCAACAGGCCGCCGCCACTTTAAGGAATAATCATTGCAAACCCTAATGATTGTATTCCCTTCTTATAAATAGCAAGGTGCCATTCCCTAGTAAAAGAGGACCCTTTTTTTTGGAGATCAGATAGCATTAGAAGACTTGGAGAGAAAGAGTAGAGAGAGAGAGCAAAGAGAGCATTTCTTCAATGCCAAGCAATCTTCTGGAGCCAAGGCTACATACCGATCGTCCAAGGAGTAAGGCAGAGCGACCGTCGCTTTTCCGAACCTCTATCGTCACCCCCCAGAATCTAAAATAAACAATTGTACTTAGATTGTTGTACCTAGGCTTTTATTCCTAGGCTTTCTTTGTACAAGCGAGTTTGTAACGTGAAGTAAAAGTCCAGTCCTCCGATAATTGTTCTGCTCTTTTATATTTCATGGTAAACATAGATAACGCTCTACGGTCGTTGCAAACACAAATAACGACCGTCAATCATGTAATTCGAGTAGTCCCGTCCCAAAGGGTTTATTTTGTAGTCCCATCGCGGAATCGAAACGAAGAATCCATCATCTTCGGCAAAGTCGAGTGTCATCAAGACCTTCTACCACTCGAACAAGAACCAGATACCGACAGAATACAAGTCTACCGGTACACGAACAAGACAAAGTACCTCATCCAAAAGATGGGTTACAATCTAAAAAGCAACAAAGGCCTGAACTACGACAAGGGTCGACGTCTTCCTCTCCGGCTCCCAACACCTAAATGTAAGCCGCAGGACTACTATTATCGAACTCGACGGGGGGTGGCTATGTCACGCCGCCAGCAACTCCAGAGAGTTCGGAGGCAGAAGAAGTAGAACATTCTCATTCGTCCGAAGCATCAACTTGGGATTCCGATACCAGTATCGGCTCAGTCTTCAAGAAGGTGCTATCAGACAACATGGCATCTACGCAATCTCAAGAAGATGAAGGCGAAGACCAAACGCCAGAATTCTTCGAGGAAGAACCTTAGGCTCAATGCCTAGGAGCACAGTGGGAGTCTCGTTTTGAATTACGCGAACCCCCTACCGAAGACGAAGTCGAGCAGATCGACCTTGGGGATGAATCTTCTTCCAAACCCATCTTCATCAGCAAAAGCCTAAAAGGAGAAGACCGGGAATCTTTGGTCCAATTGGCTAAAGAATATATTGACGTCTTCGCCTGGAGCTACGAAGATATGTCGGGACTTGATCCTCAGATCGCGATGCATAGGCTCAACATCTTACCTGATGCCAAGCCTATAAATCAGCAACAACGACATTTTCATCCTGACATCATGAATGCTATCGATCAAGAGGTAGACAAACTCCTGACTAGCGGGTTTATCCGTGAAGAACAACACCCGGATTGGGTGGCCAACGTCGTCCCTGTCACCAAGAAGAATTGGAAGATACGAGTCTGTATCGACATCAGGGATCTCAACACTGCTTGCCCGAAGGACGAATTTCTACTTCCAATCACTGATGTGATGATCGATAATACATGTGGTTTCGAACGCATGTCTTTCATGGACGGGTATTCGGGCTACAATCAGATCAAGATGTTCTCCGATGACGCAAAACATACGTTATTCAGGACTCCAAAGGGGGTTTTCTGCTACACAGTGATGCCCTTCGGCTTGAAGAACGCTGGTACTATATACCAACGAGCTATGAGTACCATCTTCCGTCAATATCTTCGCAAAACAGTCGAATGCTATGTTGATGATATCGCTGTCAAGAGCCGTCTCAAGGGTGATCACCTACAGGACCTAAAAATAGTATTCGATCTCATACGAGCGCATCAACTCAAGATGAACCCCGCTAAATTCTTCCTTGAGGTTTCTAGCGGAAAGTTTTTAGGCTTCATTATCATGGCGAAAGGCATTCATGTCGATCCCGAGAAGACCAAGACCATCCTTGACATGGACCCTCCGAAGAACCTCCGAAGAACATCGAGGCCTGCAGGAGCGTCTTGCATACATCCGAAGGTTTATAGCAAACCTTTTCGGAAAATGCCAACCCTTCATCCAGCTCATGAAGAAGGAGGTCTCTTACGTCTGGACAGAGGAATGCCAAAATGCTTTCGATGATATCAAGGCTTACTTGACGAGCCCGCCGGTCCTGGTAGCACCCGTCGTCGGCAAACCATTTTTTCTCTACGTCCGTGCCATGGATCATTCCCTCGGTGCTCTACTGGCTCAGAACAGCGATACGGGCTACGAGCAAGCTATCTACTACCTCAGTAGGACACTGATCGGGGCCGAACACTGTTACAACCCCGTTAAAAAAAAGTGTTTAGCTTTGGTGTTTGCCATCCAGAAGACTCGACATTATGTCTCGGGCCAGACAATTCATGTCATCTCCCGAGTCAATCCGCTCAGGGTTCTCATGACGAAGCCAGGATCATTGAATTCCCGGCTAGCTACATGGGCGATCTTGTTGACGCCATACAATATGTTGTTTGTTCCACAAAAAGCCGTCAAGGGTCAAGCTCTGGCCGACTTTTTAGCTGCACACCCCATCCCAGAGTCCTCCATACTCTATGAAGACATCCCGGATGAGGTCCAAGAATCAAATGTCACCGAAGAAAGCTCCGTCTGGCGGATGTTTTTCGATGGCGCTTCAAGAACAGGCCCCAAAGGCCAAATCATCGCCGGAGTGGGGGTAGTCTTAGTCTCCTCCGATCAGCTGGTCATCCAGCGTGCTTACTTCCTTTCGAAATCGTGCTTCAACAATGTTGCCGAGTACAACGCTCTTATCATGGGACTCCAGCTGGCACAACAGCTGTGGGTGGATCATCTGGAAGCCTATGACGACTCAAAACTCGTCGTTAACCAGATCAGAGGATAATACGAAATTCGCCATGAAGATCTGGTTCCTTACCATGAAGTTGCATTGAACATTATTTCAACCTTCACCAAGTTCTTCATAGAATACGTACCTCGGTTACAAAACCTGGAGGTTGACGCTCTGGCTGGCCTTGCAGCCTCATTGGCAACATCCTTCGGGACTCAACACTACGTCACGGTAGTTGGTCGAGACTTGGTCTGTCATAAAAACAACCTATGCTCACAAATGGCCCATACTATGTCAACAAGTGCTGGTGTTAATGTCCGAGACTGGATGTTCCCGTTCATCGACTTCGTTGTCTACGGAATTCTTCCAGAGGACCCGAAGGAAGTCATCTCAGTCAGGAGGCGTTCCCTTCGATTCTATTACGATACAGCTACTAAAATGCAGCATCGACGCTCCTACGATGGACTTCTCCTTCGATGTTTATCCAACGAGGAAGCAGCCGAAGCCCTTCGAGAAGCGCACGACGGAACTTGCGGGGCCCATCAAACTGGCCCTAAGCTGCAGGATCGACTGCGACGCATAGGCTACTATTGGCCAACCATGGCAGCCGACGCTGTCGACTATGCTAAGAAGTGCCATGCTTGCCAGCTCCATGCCGACTTCATTCATACACCGTCGGAACCACTACATCCTACGGTCGCCTCTTGGGCCTTCGAAGCTTGGGACATGGACATTGTAGGACCGATCACCCCTCCTTCATCGGGGGAACACCGTTTCATCATAGCCATCACCGACTACTTCTTCAAATGGGCAGAAGCAGTTCCACTGGCAGAAGTGAAGAGCTCTAGGGTGGTCAGCTTCATCAAGCACCATATCATCTACCATTTTGGGGTACCTCGGAGGATAATCCACGATAACGGTCCACAATTCATGAGCCATATTTTCAGCAGATTCTGTAACAAGAATCGCATTCAGAATGTGGCATCGACCGCCTACAATCCGGCAGCAAACGGATTGGCCGAGTCGTTTAACAAAACTATCGTCAGGCTACTCAAAAAGGTCATGTCATCCAACAAATGCGACTGGGACGAAAAGCTCGGCGAATGCTTTTGGGCCTACCGTACAACGGTACGAACCCCGACGGACAACACACCATTCTCCTTAGTCTACGGGAGCGAAGCGGTACTGCCTCTCGAGATCCAGATACCCTCACTCCGTGTAGCGATCACAAATCAACTCACAGAGAAAGACAATCAATGTCGCCGTCTGCGAGAACTGGAGGCACTTGACGAAAAATGTCTCCTAGCTCAACAGCACATCGAACTCTATCAAGCCCGTATATCACAGGCTTTCAACAAGAAGGTCAAGCAGAGGACTTTTCAAGTAGGCGACCTGGTTCTGTCAGTCAGGAGGCCGATGGTGTTGACACACAAAACACCAGGAAAGTTCAAGCCCAAGTGGGAGGGACCTTTCATCATAGAGACGGTATACTCAAACGGTGCTTACCGTCTCGCCAAACCCAATGGGGACTTGTTCATGATGCCCATCAACGAAAAGTTCCTAAAGAAGTACTACTTTTGACATCCTTCAGACATGTACTTTTATCTCCACCCAACAAGGAAGTCTTTGGACCCAATCATCAGGGCTCACGTATGTTTCACTTAACAAAATGCCTAAAATTGGCTTTTGAAAGAAAACTAGAAAAAGTACAGAAGTATAAAATTGTTCTGGAAAGTATTGCTTTGGAAGTCTGATCTGAGAGCGATCACTTTGTTCCTTGGACCATACAATAATGATGAAGAAAACTGCTTGAAGAAGACGAACAATCGGAAGAACTAAGTTACCAGAAAGGTATCGAACAATGGCACTGATGGCACAGTCGAATGCTTTCTTGCTTTGCTTCACCCTGTTCTTGAGAAAAAGTTGAAGAAATGCTTCTGGGAATATCACTCTGGAAATATGAGCTTTCTCATAATCTCTTCTCCTGTCTCTCTGTTGATCTCTTGATGATGTCTATGTAAAAAATAAGTCTATTTATATACTTAACCCTTTGTGCATAAAAAGCAACAAAATCGAGTTTTTACGCAAGCAACTGTCACCCACGATGTAACTCATCCTCTACGCACGTTGACACGTGTCCCATGTAGAGTTTGATCTCTACGCATGGTGACACGTGTCCCACTACTTCAATAAAATGGGGAGAGCACATACACACGTTCCTCGAGAAGTGTGACATGAAAGCCACGTGGGCAAACTACGTTCTTAAGTGGTCAGGAAAAATCGGGCGTAAAAATGTCCCAAAATACACTCCTAGTGTAAAGTGGCAAACTGGGCGTAAAATAGCCCAAAATAAACTTCCCAGCGTAAAGTGGCTAAATTGTCTTGAACATAAAAAGTAGCCCAAATAAACATTACATCCACAATATCCTTGAGCGTAAAAGCTCGAATAACTATCGTGCGTAAAAGAAGTAGTTTTATTGAGCGTAGAATAGCCCTATTTGCACACTATACGACAAGTATTGGGTTTGGTGTAAATCCAATCTTCTCGACTTCTGTGCTGCATGTTGTCAGAAAAATTATTCTGTCATATCAAATCTCTGGCATTAAATGTGGCCTGACAGTCTGTCCCCAGCGTAAAGTTTAATGAATAGCTCCCGTGTAAAGTAGCTAGCGTAAAGTGTAGCTTGCGTAGAGAGTAGCTCGCGTAAAATTCTCAACTTCTTTGACTAAGTCCATGAAGCACTTTTTACGCTCCTACAAGACCCCCTTCAAAGTTTTCAAATATTTTCAAAATTTGAAATACTTTGAACAGAAGCGTAAAATTCGGGATTTCAACAGTCAGCGTAGAATTTAGGATATCCAACGGTCATCCGCGTAAAAGTTGGGATATCCAACAGTCAGCATAAAAGTCGAGAATTCGAACCGATTCAAAAAATCTATAAATAGAGCTCTTTGAAGAGAGAAAAACTTTACTTGTCTTCCATACTCTCGATCTCTCTTACTCTTCTTCCTCTTTTATACTTTTGCTTTCGATCCGATGGCTCCCAAGAAGTCTGCTGCCGGCAGCAAGGGCAAGAAGCCCGTCGGTTCATCCTCGACCGACCGTACGAAAACCCCCGTCCAATCATCCATGATGCCCAACAGAGTAACCCCGCCGTGGCTCCGGCAATGAAGGGTAAAAGCCCTACTTAATCTCGGCTATGAATTTGCCGGAGAAGAAGAAGAAAACCCGAACCTTCAGATTTTACGTCCACGTCATACGTGTCAGCGTAAAAACTGAAATAACAAAATACGCCCACGTTATACGTGTCAGCGTAAAGTTAAGAACATACGCCCACGTTTATACGTGCCAGCGTAAAATCTAAATTACGCTCATGTCTACACATGCCAGCGTAAAATCTAAAATACGCTCATGTCTATACATGCCAGCATAAAATTTATAATATGCTCACATCAACATATGCTAGCGTAAAATTTAAAATACGCTCATGTCAACACATGCCAGCGTAAAATTCATAATACGCTCACATCAACATGTGCTAGCGTAAAATTTAGAATATGCCCATGTCAACACATGCCAGCGTAAAATTTATAATACGCTCACATCAACATTTGCTAGCGTAAAATTTTACAAGTGAAAGACTTTGTGTAAAACAAAGCCTTTTTACACTTTAAAACTTTTTATCAACTTTAATAAGCGCAAAATTTATATAGTCAAAGTCTTTAACCTTTATGTGTAAAAACTTAGACTAATTTATCTGCATAAAAATTTCAAATTAGATTTTCACTAACTTGATTTTTCTTTTTCTTTTGGCAGTGGATTTACAAATTCACCCACTTGCAGAAGTACTTGGCTCATCAGTTGGTATGGTAGGCTCGAATTATTTGGAGAATCTGTCTCATATAGAGTTTCCCCAATCGAATCCGGAGTACCCTGTAGAGAGAGCACAATTGATAGCTACCCAAGGGGATAGAATGCTGCTATCCATGATTGATGGAGAACTGTTGACCTCACTAGATGTCCAACAATTTGCAAAACCATCTTTCTTATTTGGGGATGCAATAGACTGCAAATCTCAAACATACCCCAAGAAGGAGTCTTGGGTGTTCAAGTCTGGAGATAGAGCAATGTATCTCCCTGACATAGATAGAGATTATCCTCTGTCCGCATTCATCCATGCCACCCATTCCCGACAGATGCTGTGGAATCTGACTCCCAGCAGTCATGAAAGACCAGGAAAGATCATTTTCAAGAGGGAAAGAGCCAATAACATGGGCTACTACACCAGTACTCCCAATGGTGGTGTTGTTCCTTTCTCTGGTCTCTTGCCTGGATTTACTCCTAGTAAAGATTCAGCTTTGATTCAACCTGTGCAGACCCATATGTTCATCAATAAGTTCATAAGGCTGCGGTGTTATATCTCCAGACAAACCCTAGGCTACCGGGATGGCTAACTCCTTTCAACCAGAACTGGATCCAAATTAGTGTTTGGATGATAAAAAATTTCCAGACGGAGCTGAAAGACATCGGCCTGTATGAAGTAGTGGCCTCAACTAGTCAGGGTATACCACCGAACAGTAACTTGTTCATGGCCCTGATGGAGATATATATAAGTTCAACTAGAACTTTTGTGACCCCAAAAGCTGAAATGGGTCTCGCACTCCATGAGATGCAATTCATCTCAAAGCTTCCAATGGGGGAAGTCCCATATGAAGAATATGTTCCCTCCAACCGGGAACTTGCTGAAATCAGAAAGAAAAACCCTTAATTGGTTGAGGTATATGAAGATTTGATGTGCCACTACATGATTTGCACTACTATGCATGAGAGTGGATCTCATCTAGCATATATCAACAAGTGGACAACATATCTCTTTTTCCATAAGGATAAAATATTCAAGGATGATAAAGAAAGATTCCAGGAAAACAAAGCTCCAACTATCAACACTGGTTCCACCATTCCTGCTTATAAAATATGGGATATGATGATTGTCTACAAATTCCTGATCAAATATTTGTCCACTAAGACAGGGGAGTTCTCTGCTGGAACCGAAGATGGGTTGTACCGGGGACCAGTACAGTTGATAGAATCCACCAAAACGTGCTATGGCCAGTGGTACGTTTGGTGTTTAAAGTCAGAATCAACCTACTATCGGCAATGGCGTACCGAGTAAACACTGGTTTGAGGACTTTTTGTAAGGAGCTAATCAACAACGCTCCTCATCGGAATGTATTCCCCAGGGTATAAATACCCTACACTTAATTGATGGGCTGGCTGTTGTACCACAACTGCAATTTGTTGCCACCATGCCCGGGAGATGATGCGGAGGTCTTCCTCCAGAAGTTCAACAAAGCTACATGGACTGCCACGATAGTGGCAGATACCCGAGCAGTTTTGAATTATTCTTATGGTTGGAACTTTTTCTGTACCCGGCCACAAGTTCCATCCGACTGCTTCGGCGTTCAATTTGAAGATGAAGTTGAAGGAAGAACTTCATTGTCAGCACCAGTCTTCAGATGGCTACAGTGCATCAGACCCTCACATGATGTACAAAAATGAAGATAATTGTGCGTTCGAACCATATCTAGCAAGTAGGTTCGCTTGCCAATTTGGATATGACCAACTTCATGTTGGTAATCCCTCTACCAGTTTTTGTTACTATAGAAAACTGATTGATGGTGCAAGAGGTTGGAGATACTTTAGTACTGCCCGTACTGGTGCCAAATTCAAAATCTCAACCGCTACCAGCACCACCGAGCTACGTATACTTCATACGTATGCTCACTTTTATGCTTCCATCCGTTCCTTCGCCCATGGCTATAACATAAGAGGTAGTCTAAGATGGCCCAAGGAAGGGAATGTTGAGGAGCTAATCAGGGTACCATTAGACATCCCTGACGACGCTGCCGTTCCAGATCAATATCTAGAAGTTATCCCAATGGGAGTTGGGGAAAAAGCTGCGGAACCTATCATTATTGGTAAGTCCCAAAAATGAAAACAAAGCGCAACTATTACTCTTCCAGAGAAGACCCCAGAAAAGAAAAAGAAGAAGGCCACCACCAAAAGACCTTCCAGATCAAGAGCCACTACCCCGGAGAGTGACACTCAGGTGGATGAGCCGCAACATGTAGCATCTTCTTCAGTTCACCCTGGAGAAGGATCTTCAGCATCTCAACCAGCAGCACCTGTAGTAGTCCTATCTACGGGACGCCTCAGCTCAGTACTTTATTTAACTTTGCCACAAAAGGCACAAGTTGTTGAAGATGTCGCCCCAGTACTTCCTATTGATCAAGAGCCTATCCCATCCGATGAACCAGCTATTAATTTTGATGATGAGGATTGGACTGGAGATTATGACGCATACTTGGCACGTCCTACCCATACTCCAGGTAAATATAATTTATAAAAAATCCATATAAAACTATGATTTTTATATATTAACTTATTTTGTTTAATTTTTGTAGGTGTTATCATTGCTCCAAAGCTTGTGGCTCCTCCTCCTCCTCAAGAAGATATTTATAAAGAAAACGAGGAATCTGAGGAGGAGGCTTCTTCTTCTTCAGAAGAAGATGCTCAAGAAGAAGTACTACGAGAGTCAAAAATGGAGACTCAGGAAAAATGTCCTCCATCTCTGGAGGTACAACAAGAGCCAGAAATGCAGGCTCAGCCAGAAGTGTCCCCTCCTGTTGAGGGAAAAGATAAAGAAGAAACTACAGTAGAACTTACTATAGATGATGAAGAGACTACGGAAGAAGAATTAGACTTTAACGAAGAATCAGTTGTAGAAGGACTCACTACAACTGAAATACTTAAAGATCTAGCAAAGCCAATGGCTGAAGAAGGTGATGAAGGCATATTCAAGTCACCAACTGAAGCTGGGAAAGTTGTAATAGCATCTTCTGCCATTACTATCGATCCAGTACAAATTGTTAAAGAGACGATGCCTGAACCAGAGTTAGCTGTCATAACTACTACTCCGCCCACACCAATTACTGCCACCAAAACTCTAGTAGTTTTAGCTCTAGAAACGGCTGGAGTAACTGAAGACACTGTTCCTGAAGCTCTTAGGAACCAGTTGGCTATGGTAGCAGTGACAACAATGGCTTCATCTCAGCCTGCTACCAAGGCAACAACATCTGCTCCTAGTCTTCATAGAAGAGGTTTGGTAGATATCGCTGCTACGCCGAGTTCAAGTGCAAAAATAAATCTCTTAGTTGAGATTCATACTGAAACTTTTTACAAGACTTTGGCAGCTCTGATCAAGATGGTCTTGAATAAGGGCCTCAATTATGAAAGTTTGAAGGCATCTATCTCTCTCACGATCAGAAATGTCGCCATGTTTAACGATGCGGCGAGAGCAGTAGCACTGGAGGAAATCGTAGAGGGAGTTGAACATCCCATCAAAGAATATCTGAAGCTGTCAAGTGAAACCACTGAAAGTCTCATCCAAGAGGAGTATGACGCTTTATCAGCTAAATACCTCGCTCGGGAGACGAGATTCAATGAAGCCCTCCATGAATATAGCATAAAGGTCGCCAAAGAAAATCTTTTTTGGCAGGAGCAAAGCCCGAGCTAGATAACCAGAGAAAAGCCTATGAAACCTCGAATATGAGAATTCATCAACAAAATGATAAAATTCGAGAAGTTGAGGTTGAGTTGGCTCGTTTGAAGGCAGAGAGGGATCAGCTAATCACAGCTCGAGACCAGTAGCTTACACAGAGCTCGATCTTAGAAGAACAAGTCTTTGGAGCCGAATCTACTATCAAAACTCTCAACGAAGCCAAGGAGATGATAGTCAGTTTTGCTGAACTTTCTCATATCTGCACTCCTGATGCTCGACGTGCCGTGGCTATCAAGACTGTACTGAGCTCTCGTGACAAGAGTCTAGCGGAGCTACAGAAATTACTTCAAGATGTCTCTGCCCCTCCTTAGGCAAATAAAGAGCTTTTGTAATCTTCTATCTTTTTCACTCTGTAATTTTTTACAAGAAATGAATAAAAATATTTATTTGTGATCCTATCATTTATTTTGAAATTAAACAATATGTATGAGATAGAAAACACTTATCAGAGGTAATATGGACATGATAAGTTTTCTAAACTCAATAAATTGTATCTATCCATAGGTAATATGGACATGATAGATAATGAATCTCTTTTTCTATTTAAAGTATACGACACTATCAGAGGTAATATGAACATGACAGATCGTAAAAACTCAAAGAAAAATAGATTAATACCTATTCAGAGGCCAAATGGGCATGATAGATAGGAAAAGAAGTAGACTTAATATTTATTCAGAGGTCATAAGAACATGATGAATAATAAATCTCACTTTTTAATCAACTAGTAAGATAGAAGATCAAAATTTTCTTCAAGGAGACAAGTAATCAGCTTAACCAAACATTGGAAGCTGGAGAATAAAGAAGAAATTTAAACATAATATTTCTTCAAGAATTTGCCATTGATCGGCATCATGAGCAAATCTCCATTAGGTTTAGACAACCTATAGGCACCATTAGAGAAAACTGTCTCGATGACATAAGGGCCTTCCCATTTTGCTTAGAATTTCCCTTTGCTCTTATGAGTTATCACCATCAGTCTTCGAACAACTAGAACTAGCTCACCGACGTTGAATACTCTCTCTTTAACTTTACGATTGAAAGTTCGAGATATACGGGCTTGATATAGCTTAATGTGCTGTTGCGCTTGAAGACGCTTCTCGTCCAATCCTTTAAGTTCTTGGAGTCGTAAGCGATCATTATTCTCTATAGTTAGCTCATTAGCAATGGCTATTCTAAGAGATAAAATCTGGATTTCCAGTGGAAGAACAGCCTCACATCCGTAAACTAGTGAAAACGGTGTAAAACTAGTAGGAGTTCGGACTGTCGTTCGGTAAGCCCATAAATATTTTCTAAGTTTCTCATTCCAATCACGTTTATTAGAAGATATGAACTTTTTGAGAAGTTTGATGATTGTCTAGTTGAAAGCTTCGGCCAAACCATTAGCAGCTGGGTTATAAGCCGTAGAAGCCAGATTTTGAATCTAATTCTTATCACAGAATCGATAAAATGCCTGACTGGCAAATTGTGGTCCATTTTCAAGAATTATCCGTCGGGGAATCCTGAAGCGATAAATGACATGGTGTTTGATGAAGCTAACCACATTAGATATTTTTACTTCAGCAAGGGGAACTGCTTCTACCCATTTAGAAAAGTAATCGGTTATAGACAATATAAACCGATGTCCCTTGACAAAATAAGGGTTAATCGGACCAATAATATCCATGCCCCAGGCTTCGAAAGGCCAAAAAGCTGCTGTAGGATATAGGAATTTAGACGGTTGATGAATAAAATCAGCATGAATCAGACATGCTTTATACCGTCTGGCATAATCCACAACATCTGCTATCATGGATGGCCAATAATACCCCATTCTTCGAATGCGATCCTATAATTTTGGACCAGGTTGATGGACACCACATACACCATCATGAGCTTCACGAAGTGTTTGCTTAGCTTCATTCTCTGAGAGACAGCGTAGCAAAAGTCCGTCATATGAACGACAATATAACATATGTAAGGAAGAATCATAGTAAAATTGAAATGATCGTCTCTTGATTGATACAGCTTTCTTCGGATCTTCAGGTAAAATCCTATGAACCGCATAATCAATGAATGGAGTTCTCCAATCCCTCTGTTGGGAACTTGATTCTGTAGTATAACTCTGTTCAATATGCAGATTATTCTTGACACAGAATAAGTCTCGATCCAACAAAGTAATGGTGTTTTGTCTTCTAATTGGAACAGCTAAGTCTGTAGCTAAACTAGCAAGAGCATCAGCTTCCAAAATTTGAAAACATGGTACGAATTCGATGAAGAATCCTTTGAACGAAAGGACCAATTCGATTACCACTTGATGATAAGGGATGAGGTCAGGGTTCCTGACTTCATATGTCCCTCTAACCTGATTAACAATCAGTTGAGAATCTCCATAAGCTTCTAGGAACTCGATGTCTAATTGTTTTGCTACTTGGAGACCAATCAGCAGAGCATTATATTCTGCCACATTATTGGAGCATGGCTCATTGAGAGAATAAGCATGGTATATGACCATTTTGTCAGGAGAAACCAAGACGATTCCTACTCCGGAGACAATATTGCCTTTAGGACCAACCCATGATGCTCCATCAAAATATAGTTGCCAAATATCGTCTTTCAAAGTCATGTTGCAATCCTCGACTTCATCTGGATTATCCTCATATAGTTTCGATGTCTCAGGTATAGGGTGAGCTGCTAAGAAATCAGCTAATGCTTGACCTTTCACTGATTTTTGAGGTACATAGACCATATCATAAGGAGTAAGCAACATCGCCCAAGTGGCTAACCTGGAGTTAAGAATGCTTGGTTTTCTCATCAATACCCGAATAAAATTTATTCTGGAGATGACATGGATAGTCTGTCCTGACACATAATGTCTTATCTTTTGAACAACAAAAACTAAGGCCAGACATTCCTTCTCCACAGGAGTATACCTGTGTTCTGCTCCGACCATCATTCGGCTAAGATAATAAATTGCTTGTTCATGACCTTTGTCACTTTTCTGTGTAAGAAAAGCACCAAGTGAATGATCTAAGGCTCGAACATATAGCAAAAATGGTCTCTCTACCACTGGAGGTACTAGAACAGGTGGATTTGTAAGGTATTGCTTGATGACATTGAAAGCTTTCTGACATGCTTCATCCCAGACAAATGATACACCTTTCTTTAATAGACGGGAGAAAGGTTGACATCTCCTAGAAAGATTGGATATAAATCTCCTGATATAAGCAATGCGACCTTGGAAGCCGCAGAGTTCTTTTAAATTGTGTGGAGGACGCATTTTAAGAATTGCTTTAATTTTATCAGGATCAACATGGATACCCTGAGAAGTGATGACAAATCCTAAAAATTTGCCACTGGACACCCCTAAGAAAGACTTAGTAGGATTCATCTTCAATTAATGTTGGCACATCAACTCAAATACCGTCTTTAAGTCTTGAATATGATCATCTTTTAATCGACTTTTGACAGCAATGTCATCTATGCAACATTCAACTATTTTTCGTAGATGTTCTTGAAAGATATTGCTCATAGCCCGTTGATACGTGGTGCCGACATTTTTCAGACCAAACGACATAATCGTATAGCAATAGACTCCAAGGGGTGTACGAAAAGCAGTACGCTTCTCATCTCCCGGATGCATCTTAATTTGATTGTATCCTGAAAATCCATCCATGAAAGACATGCGTTCAAAACCACATGTATTATCTATCATGACATCAGTAATCGAAAGTGGAAATTTGTCCTTTGGACAAGCTGCATTAAGATCCCAAAAATTTATGCAAACTCGGACTTTTCTGTTCTTCTTCCTAATAGGAACAATATTGGCAACCCAATCTGGGTGTTGTCCTTCACGAACAAAGCCACATGTAATCAGCTTTTTGACTTCTGCTTCAATTGCATCAATCATATCTGGTCGAAAACGTCGCTGTTGTTATTTTACAGGCTTGGCATTAGGAAGAATATTGAGTTTATGAGTAGCTATTTTAGGATCTAGACCGGCATATCCTCATAACTCCATACGAAGATATCAATATATTCTTTAATCAGTTTTATCAACTCTTCCTTTTCATCTTCGGAGAGATTCTTACTGATGAATATTGGCTTGGACGTAATTCCGTCTCCAACATCAATCTGGACAATCTCATCCTTTGTAGGTGGCTGTCGTTGTTCAAAATAAAGTTCCTATTGAGTGTCCATTTGCTGTGCCCAAGGATCATTCTCAAAATATTCAGATTCACCATCAGTTTGAACCATGTTGACTGAGAATACGCACTCAAATTCATCATAATAGTCTCCTTCAGAATATGAGGATTGTAAAAAATGGAAGAACTTTCTTCTTCTATATCTTCTTTGCACACGTGGTGTGTATCCGATTCGATGAATTGGATTTCTTTTGAATCTGAGGATTGTAAAGAACTGGAAGAAAATTCTTCTTGTATATCCTCATTAATCGTGTAGGACGGATCATATCCCAACCCATGATGAGTTTTCTGGTAAAATAGATCACCACATAATGGTAATCGTCTACCTTTGCCTTGATTGAGACCTTGCATAGTCTTCAAATCATATCCCATATTCTGGATAATCTTGAGAGATTATTGACTATATTTGTCAATTCGGATTCTTCCTTTATTTTTATCTCTGAGATCATCTGTCTGAGTAACAAGAATATTTCTAGCCAGGCCAAACACAATTTGACGCTTGTTTTTCTTATTAGACGGAACCACAAAACAGGATTCTTCGTAACATCTATAAGTTACACAGGCTTGTGATGAAGTGGCTGCAAGAAAAAGATAGGAAGAAGATGTTAGGAACCTTTGAGAATAAGGTCCAACATCGATATGAGGAGGAAAGGAATTTTCTTTATGATCAATATATAGGGTTTCCTCTGTATTTATGTCATTTATATATTGATGACTTTGATCATCAGAAGATAAAGTCATTCTCTCAATAAATTTGACAACCATATACTCCAAAAGGAAATCTTCATTGATATTAGAAAATACAAAATGATCAATATTTATATTATTTACAATTTGACTGTTATGCTTCGGATTGATCATCAATGGACCATCATCTGTCTTCTGCGTGGTCTTGCCAAGGTTGATGATCAGTGGTGGTTCTGGATCATTCGTACGAGAAGTACGTCCCTTGACTTTGATCATGAGAGGTTGAACTTGGCTCTTGGCAGAAATACTCACTTATTCTTCAGACGAAGCTCGTATTCTTCCTTTGACTTTGATCATCAGAGGTTGGTTATTAACAGATTGGGGTTGGATCCGACCTTTAACTTTAATCTTCAAAGGTTTCTCTTCTGGAGGACCTTCATTGACAGATTGATCTTCAGCCGGTGATCGATCTTCAGCCATATCTGATATCTCTTTCACATGCTCTTGTTTGTAGAGCATCGAGTCAGAAAAATAGGCTTCAACACTCTTGAAAGGATTGATATCAGCAAACTCAGTCTTCACAACTCCATGGGAATCCACGTAATTGAAGCATTGGTGGAGAGTTGAAAGTACAATGTTATGCTCATGTATCCACGATCTTCCGAGAAGGATGTTGTAAGATACATCTGAGTTTATAATATAAAATATCGCCATAGTTCGAAGATCACCAATTTGAATCTTCTCCAGTGGTTTACTCTTTCCAGAGTTGAAACCAACTATTATGGTACTAGTGTAAGTCAAATCACTAGTAGGAATCCTTAAAGGTCTTAGCATACTCTGAAGAATAATGCTAATAGAAGACCCAGGATCAATATAAATCATGTCAATTTCAGTAGATTCAATATACCCAATATAGCATAAAGGCCTGTCATACTTATTTTGCTTCAACAACATATCTTATTGTGTGAAGGTAATGTTAGGAATTGCCTCCATCACACTATGACATTGTGGACACGACACTGGTGTATTATCAGGACTCTTGAGTTGAGCAAAGCATGAATCTGCTTGTAGCAAAGCTTCACTCAAAGTTTTCCAGCTTTCTTTAGAAAGACGAAGCAGCTCGAAGATAGAGAGTCTAGCCGGAGTATTGGCTAACTGGGCTAGAATATCAAATTTGTAGGGCTTCATCACCACCCCTTGATTTGAAGCAGATTTCAAAGGGACGTCAAAGCGTACTACTTTCTGTTTCCCCTTCTCAACCACAGATGGTTTAGCAGAAACAGGAGATGGTTGAACTGGTAGTGTTTCAACTACGCCCTCTGCTTCTTTGGAAGATCCCTCATAATCTTTGTGGTACTCTTTCCCAGATCTCGTACCAGCAAAGGTTTCTTCTTCAGACTCAGGAGAATGAAGTACCATATTACAGGATTTAGTCTTCTTTTCCTTAGTCTTTTTCTTACGAGGATTTTTATGAAGAACCTCAGAACCCAATCCAACAGTGAATTTTTGACTTTGAATTTAAGGAAGTCACATTACTTTATCATAGTTCAAACCTTCTGCCTTTTAAAAGTCGTAGCCCATCTTTTTCATGAGATGGACCGATTGTTGACTGTACAAGTGAATGGGCAGTGGACTTTCAATAGATGGTTTAAGAGAGGAAGAAGAAGCAGAAACCTCTGTAACTATAGGAGAAAGAGAAATAGAAACCTCTGTAGCCACATGAGGAGTATTCGGGAAAGAGGAAAAATTCCTGTAGGAGCTTTTTCATAAGCAACAAAGACTTGTTGTGCCCTGTATAAAGGGATACTATTCATAGCTAACCACTGCTGATGAGTAAGCTTGAGCTTGGTAGGATGAGCTAAACTTGGAGGGCATATGTTCAAACCTCTCAGTCTATCCTCCAAAGGAATGCCACCCCATAAATGATCTAAATCATCATGGTCTGGGATTAAAACATGAGAAATCATGTTGCAGGTTTTGACTTTTTTACCCTTCTTGGATTTTGAAGTTTTACCTTCATTCTCCATTTCAGGTACTAAATCAGGGTGTACCCAGATAATTTCACCGGTTTTCAATGTAAGAGGCAAAAGTCCTTCATTTGCTCTCTGGCAGGCGGGATATTCACAATCTTCATCGTCACTTTTGGAATTGGGATAATCCCATCTGGGACTTGCTGTGGAGGAAAACCTCCAAATTGAAGAGAAACCATATTGGTTGTGACCGTATGCTCATCATTAGTTAAAGCGATGGCATTTATCAGCTCCTGAATTTTCTTCTTCAAGACATAACAAGCCTTGGTAGGATGATTTATGTATCTGTGATAGATACAATACTTGGGATTGTCGGTCAGATTCACCTTATTAGGCCTCTTTGGCTCTGGAATCTGGAGTTTGCCACTCTTTACCAGACATTGGAATATCCCTGGGATATCACTGTCATCGAAAGAGTATTCTGCTTTTGTCTTGGAAGACTCTTGATTATTTGACATCATTTTAGGTTTTGAAAGATTAACCACAAGGGTTTCCTTCCCTTTTCCATTACGATTGCCGGAATTATTACCAGAAGAGCCTTTCTTTCCTTTGTCCTCTGAGGCAAAGATCATCCCGTGTTCACGAGCCAACCTACCATTGGTCTCAACAGAAATTGCTGCTATAATAAACGAGGCCCAATCTGTGAATTGGGAACCCGTGAAGACAGCAATGGATGGTCGCAGATTCATTTTACATGTATCAATCAATGCTAAATCTGGCATACCAGAAGGCATCTTCAAAGTTGCTTGTCGAAAATGTTCAATGAACGTCTGAGTATCTTCCTTCTCTTTTTGTTTGATTTCTATTAAGGAGGACATGTTCATGTCCATGCCTCCTTCATAGAAGCGGGAAAGAAGCATTGCTTTGAATTCGTCAAAAGATGAAATGCAATTGTCGTGTAGACTGCGATACCAGTCGTAGGCTAAACCCGTCAGACACCCGATGAAAACTCGAATGAGAAGAGCATCATTCTTCTGTAGATGCACAGTCATAATATCAAAGTAATTGATATACTGACTAGGAGAAGCCTTTCCATCAAATAACCCCATTGATTGTGGCTTGAATTTCGGAGGAAAGGGTACATCATTCCAATGAGGAGGATAAGGTTGTTTAATCCCTAACCTCTGGAGTTGATCCTTGTGCTTCAGAACTTCAAACTGTGCTTTTAGTTCACGCACTGCTTGAATAGCTTCACTAGTTTGAGGAAGCACATTCGATTGAATAGTTGTTGGATGTACCGTAACCCCCACCGGAGGTGGCATATCTTCTGGAATGATAGGATCTGGAGATGCAAAATTTTGATTAACAACAGGCTATTGATTATTCAAAGGTATATCAACCCCTTGACTATCTTGAGTTTGTGCTGCTACCTGTACCGGTGTTACTACTGCTGACTGCACAACTTGCTGAATCATTATTATTTGGTGCATGCTTTACATCATGGTAAGCATATCCTTCAATGATTGCTCAACAGCAGAGAGATGCTGTTCTGTATCAGCAGATGACATATCCGGTTCATCTCCAATAACATAGGATTCAACCTCTCTTGAAGATACAAAGGGATTGGTATAGCGGTATGAATCGACACTATCAGTTTCGGACTCAAAAGACTGAGTACCCCCAGCTTCTGAGTCAGAAGTCTGCAACTGTCTTTGTCTTCTTAATCGAGTATTCTGATATACTCCTTCAAAGGTATCAAGAAGTCAGTTGAACTGTTGTTGACCAGGAGTCTGGGACGAGTTGCGTCTTGGACGTCGTCCTCTGTTGGTATGAGATGCCATGTTGACTGACGCATATAACAACTCATGTTCTTGGTCATCAACCTGTTGCTGAGGCTCATTATAGCTTAATCGATCAAAAACTGACCGTTTAGAAGCCGAACAGCAATAGTTGATTACAATTTGATGACACTCACAATGATGATTTTCTTGGGGGTGTGTCACAGGAGATTGTCTATTTTTACGCTTTTGTACTAGCAACTCGCGTAAATCAGAAGGAGTAGAGGGAGTGGTCTTCTTTATTACATTTGGGGTAGAAAAATGTTTAGTCCCTTGTGTATAAAGAAGATTACTGGCTGCATTAGCCGAACCAAACTGTACATTTTTACGCGCTTGGAGTTACGTGCGTAAATCTTGAGATTTTTGAGCACAAAGGACTCCATCAGCATTGCACGTAATTTGTAGGTTTGGTACCTTGCGTAAAGCAGTGTAAGAAGGCTGTTGGTGGAGAACCGAAGTTTTACCAACAATGTTTTTACGCTACATGCGTGCAGGTAAATTCACTTTAGATGTAAAGACATCATTGTAAATTTTATCTACACTGTCACAGACAGGAGATTTACCTTTACGCGTAGAGCGCAAAACATGAGTATCTGCCACGTCACAGACGGGAGACATATTTTTACGCGTGGGGCGTAAAACTTGTGTGTCTACCACGTCACAGACTAGAGACTGATTTTTATGCACAGAGCGTAAAATATGAGAGTCTGCCACGTCACAGACGGGAGACTGGATTTTACGCGCGGAGCATAAAACTTGATTTTTACGCTCAGAGCGTAAAACTTGATTTTTACGCTCCGTAAAACTGGATTTTTACGCTCAGAACGTAAATCTTGATTTTTACGCTCAGGGCATATCACCGAAGTAGAGATTGCCTCGTCACAGACGGGAGTCTCCACCACAGGAGTAGGAAGGATTTTTTTGCCTTCAGAGACAGCAGGGAGATCCGAGGATGCTTTGGACTTGGGAATCTAAACTTTTCGTGCCTTTCGCGATTTCTGAACATTGGAGCAGCGAGTACTACCCCTAGTTCGGAGCATTTCTTCGTAGGCAATCTGGTCGAAGTGCACAACCAGAGTCTTCTTTGTCGATAAGATCGACACATCATCATATTGAGCAATTGCCTTCTCATCAGAGGAGAATGACGTCCCCAGCAAAGCCGCCATTTTGTTTCACTTAACAAAATGCCAAAAATTGGCTTTCGAAAAAAAACTAGAAAAAGTACAGAAGTATAAAATTGTTCTGGGAAGTATTGCTATGGAAGTCTGATCTGAGAGCGATCACTTTGTTCCTTGGACCATACGATGATGATGAAGAAAACTGCTTGAAGAAGACGAACAATCGGAAGAACTAAGTCACCGAAAAGGTATCGAGCAACGGCACTGATGGCACAGTCGAATGCTTTCTTGCTTTGCTTCAACCTGTTCTTGAGAAAAAATTAAAGAAATGCTTCTAGGAATATCACTCTGGAAATGTGAGTTTTCTCAGAATCTCCTCTCCTGTCTCTCTGTTGATCTCTTGATGATGTCTATGTGAAAAATAAGTCTATTTATAGACTTAACCTTTTGTGCATAAAAAGCAACAAAATCGAGTTTTTACGCAAGTAACTGTCACCTACGATGTAACTCATCCTCTACGCACGTTGACACGTGTCCCATGTAGAGTTTGATCTCTACGCATGGTGACACGTGTCCCACTACTTCAATAAAATAGGGAGAGCACATACACACGTTCTTCGAGAAGTGTGGCATGAAAGCCACGTGGGCAAACCACGTTCTTAAGTGGTCAGGAAAGATCGGGCGTAAAAATGTCCCAAAATACACTCCTAGCGTAAAGTGGCAAACTGGGCATAAAATAACCCAAAATAAACATTCCAGCGTAAAGTGGCTAAAATTTCCTTGAGCGTAAAAAGTAGCCCAAATAGACTTTACGCCCACAATAGCCTTGAGCGTAAAAGCTCGAATAACTATCGTGCGTAAAAGAAGTAGTTTTATTGAGCGTAGAATAGCCCTATTTGCACACTATACGACGAGTATTGGGTTTGGTGTAAATCCAATCTTCTTGACTTCTGTGCTGCATGCTGTCAGAAAAATCATTCTGTCAGATCAAATCTCTGGCATTAAATGCGGCCTGACAATCTGTCCCCAGCGTAAAGTTCAATGAATAGCTCCCGCGTAAAGTAGCTAGCATAAAGTGTAGCTTGCGTAGAGAGTAGCTCGCATAAAATTCTCAACTTCTTTGACTAAGTCCATGAAGCACTTTTTTACGCTTCTACAACGTACACCTCCCTTCCATAAAATCTTACGCTTCCGGAACCCAGCTGTTTTGTGGGGTTCTATCCTCAGTAGAAGGACAACCATGTCCACATTACCTCTGAGTTGCTCCTCTACACCCTACAAAGCGGAATCCTACGCTCTGTAAGACTACGCTACCCATCATATTTATCATATCCACATTACCTCTGAGTAAACATCTCGTACAGACAACCCCTGCATTGTCGTACATTGATCGCAGAACTTCCATGTCCACATTACCTCTGAGTAGTTTCGCGTATCCCCCCAGAGTCGTTCCTACCACGTCCATAACACCTCTGAGTAGGAAGATTCTATCATTTGAACCCCAGATTTGCCACATCCACATTACCTCTGAGCAAATATGTTGGTTCTCTCAAACTTATTATCTGTACCTAAAAACCAAGGTGCACAAAAGATAATGGGTCCACACAAATCATCAAGTTCATGATAGCAAGAATGAACACACCATAAAACTCTTCATTCTTTATTTAAAAGTAAAGAATTACATCCCCAGCAGGAGTTGCAAATTATACAAAATAACAAAAAAAAGAGACTACAATCCCTAAGCATCACCAGGATTGGCTGAAAGCTCCTCGATCCGACGCTTCAAGTCTGCCGCCCGAGGCTCTGCGGTCGCCAGGACTCGGTGTTCGGCTTCTTGACGCATTATTTCTATGGCCTCAGGAGAAGTGTCATCCTCATACTTCTCGTCCAACTGTTGCCGCTGCTGGGCCAGGGAAACAGCCTGGCGGATGAAAGCTGCTTCCTCCTCCTTAGATGCTACATGTTCAGCCTGGACTCGCTTAGCATCGAATAATAGTTGGGCCCGCTGGTCTTCAAGGAGGCGAATCTTGGCATTAACCTCCGTTATACTAGCGTCCAACACAGCTCGCAACTCCACCTTCTCCTGCGTGGACAGAGATAGCCTCTCCACCGCAGCCTCAGTTTCGGCCATCTCGCGTTCCCAGACAGCCATGGTGGGCTGATAAGATGACTCAATTTCAGCGATCAACTTCTCCTTTTCCGCGTCTATCATGGCAGAGAGATCATTTCGCTGGATATACTAAAACTCGGAAAACAGCTGGTCTAGCTTGGCCACCGATGCCTCCAGAATCTCGGTCATATGATCATAGCCTGGTGGGAACGTATCAGACCAATGTGAGGGAGTGCCATGGTTTTTGCCATCACAAAACTCCCATTGGCATTCATCACTGTTGATACGCCCCTCTGCAGCATCTTGTACACCGCCTCAACGATAAACTTCATGTACTCATCCGCATCCGTCAGCACTTGCGGTGTCGTAGCAGGAGTTGGAGGAGCTGCTCTAGACGACGGACCGGAAGAAGACCCGCCGGCTTCAATCTGCGAGGCTGAAACCTCGGCATCAACAGACTCTCCCTCAACGGCGGCTTGAACTTCGCCTCTGGCCCGAGGAGCCAAGAGAGCGGAAGGAGCCGAGAGGGGCATCGATATCGTGCCCCAAGTAGAAGGAGCAACAGGGGGTTCCAGCAAACCCTTACCCTTCTCAAGCTCGGAGGGACCTCCAACGTCAGGGGCTATCTCCTCCACCTCCAACACATTATCAGCAGGCCGCACGGGACCTTCCCCCTCTGGCAAAGCAGTAAGATCAGCACTTGTTTTCTGACTCGGCTCCCCTGGAGTCAGGCTCGGCGGACGAGTCTCACCTTCCTCATCAGATCCCTCCGCGGGGATAGAATCTGTCGCTGCCTCCTAGTCGGCAGCCACCTCAGCCTCCGCTGCTGAGTCTAGGGTAGGGCTCGGCAACGATACAGCCGACCTCCCCTCATCATGACAAGGAGGGAGATCAGCCCTCTCCTCTGTTTCAATCATGTCTGTTGCTCCTGCAACAGGCTCACTCATCTCTGGAGCAACGTCATCTGAAGATGACGAACTCCACTCTACTTCCTCATCCGGAAGCCCCTTATCTGCTGGGTCCTCAATACCAAAGGTCCCCATGACAGCTTGCACCCTCCCGGGAACTGCTTCAACCTCAGTTTCCCTTCTAACATAATCTGGAGATACTAAAATCTCTGCAGGAACGACATTATTAGGATTCTCCTCCACGAGAGACATTACAATCGGAGGAATGCGCTCATCAGAAGAGCTCGCCACCTCCTTCGGTTTACTGACGCCCGATTTTGAAACCTAGGTCTTATTTTTCAACGGTTCCTATAAAAGAAAAGCATATGTCATAAAAATGATGGAAGGAGCCAGATTATGGAGAACGTCGTTACCTCAGTAGGAACTGATTCCATTGGCGTTACAGACAGCACTCCCGTAGCCTTTGGAGTCGTCATTTTTCTCAGCCTTTTTGGTGCAAACGAACCGGCTTCTGCGTCAGCCCGCCTCTTCCCAGCTGGAGGATCTTTCCGAGTGCCTCCCGTTGATACTGTAGCAGCAGCCCGATATCCCGCCAACTCTGGTGGACGATATGTCCGGGCCGCCGCCAACATGTTCTTCGCAGCCTCTAACTGAGTTCCAACGATGAAACTAGTCTCCCTATCATAATCAGGAGGCACAGTATTCATGGCGCAATACAGCTTAACGGCCGAATATAGGATCTGTGGCCGAGGGTTGTGAACTAGTGTATTGAAACAAACCCCAGTGCACCCGGCATTGTAATATTGCCAACCCCGAGCTCCATCCAGTAAACTTCCAGCAAACCCCAGACTGTTACTGGGGTTCCGTAACATTAGCTAGGTGTAACCAAATTGGCGAGCAAACCGGCTCGGCAAATATGGCTCCAGATAACACTTATTCTGGTTTCGGTAAACCAAGTGGTAAGGCTGAATACTCTGCAACCAACGAAACCCCCATTTCGGCAGAGTGATCACATCCTCACCAAAGTCTTCCAAAACTTGGTCAGCCTCGAAATCTTTGAAAATGGGACTGACCTTGACTATCTTCCACCCCTGAAGATAAGACAAGACTCTCCTACAGACGGAGATGCTGGTGTGCAGCCACTTCCTCTTGTAGAAATGGCGTATAAAGTCTTCACCTTCAACGTGATCGTCTTCAGGACCCGAACTCATCACGTTCGGGTGATGCAGAATCAACCATCCCATCAGATAATAGAATGGTAGCTCAGCGTAGGGAAAGTTGTCCTTTCTGCCCCTCTCATGGACCACGTCGTCCACGAAATCCCTCAAACCCCGCAGCAGGTTACACACCATCGGGGGAGGAGAGCCAAAGGACGACCAAAAACCAGTTTCACTGCTGGCAAAATAAGGTTCTGGGTCACCCTCTCCACAGAGCTTGACCCACCTGAGAACACACAGTCCCGGAGCTATATCATCAAGTATGCAGTCAACACTGCCTTGGATGACATCCGGTGTACGTAATGCCAGAAACAGCTGTATACATCCTCGCCACTCTCATTTGAACGAGGAGCCTTCTCGCCTAGCTGGCTCATTTCGAAGGTTACTTCCGCAGGCTTCAGTCCCTGTGGAGTCATAAACCGAACCTTCGTAGAGCCCGCCAGGTCCTGCTTGAAGACATAATCCCTCCAAGTAGTCATATGAGGCTGTGACTTGCCTTTGTCCTTCCGTTGCAGCAGATAATGATGGCTCACCACCTCTTTGAAAACAGCCATCATCTCCGGGTCCTTCTTTTCCAGAACCAGGATCTCTTCATTTGTCGAAAAATATTCTTCGTACGATTCCGAGCCCCAGGGAAGCTTGGACACCTCGTACATCTCATGGAGAGCCAATCCCTACTCCTCCACTGGAGTAAAGAAAGTGCCAGTCTGGGTATTGAACATTTCCAAGAGTGCAAGAAACATATGCTTGTTGAGATCCACGCCGGCCTGTGTGGCATGGATAGCGGCCGTCAGCCCAATCTCTTAAAGCTAAGCCTTGAACTTCGACAACACCCAAAGGGTCAACTCGTCCCACTTCGGCACGTGGTGACACCAACCTTCAACCCTAAAGCCACCTTTCGGATACATGACCTTCGATGTTAACATCCGATTTACAAAGGTCGAAGCACCAAAGGCAAAGGTGTCATTAGGGACCTCACTATAAAGGCTCCCAGGGCACAAAGTTCGGCAACTGAACGAGGTCCCGGCTCGCGAGGCGGCTAAATTAAGTATCCCTTTGATTTGAAGTAACATCAATTGAAAGGGTACCCCCCACTACCCCTCCTTGAGAAGGAGTAAGTTCCCATGGCATCCTTCTCTTGGAAGCCAAACGGTAGAAGGCCGTCAGCGAAAATTGGCGTTCAAGTTGCCGCATGTACAGAACCATGCCCTTCGCAGAGAAGAACCAGTCTTCCTTGATCTTCAATACCTTCACCTCAGTGGAGGTCAACCGGCCACCAAATAGAAAGGCAGGTTTCAATAAAATCGCATCCTCGGACTCGACGAATTTCAGTTTGCCGCTCTTCATCATACTCTGGAGGAAAATAGGCGACTGATCCCATATTTGCAGCAGTTTTTCGGAAGGCTGATTTAGTAGGATAGCAGCCTTCGCGGGGTTAATAATCTCATCGTCGAAATCAACTCCCATTTGGCAAAGAGAAGCATCCAGAAGGACTTCATTTAGCAAAAGGATAGTCATCGACACTGACACAGCAAAAACAAAAGTCAGACGACATAGAAGCCTTAAGAAGACAAAATATTGGGTATGTCAAGCATCCTAGCACATCATCAGGGTTTAAACCCATGCGCGTCAGCAGTGAAGCTTCGGCGCATCATCAGGGCTTAAATCCATACGCGTCACTAGTGAAGCTTCAGCGCATCATCAGGGCTTAAACCCATACGCGTCAGCAGTGAAGCTTCGGCACATCATCAGGGTTTAAATCCATGCACGTCAGTACTAAAACCTTGGCGCATAATCAGGGCCTAAACCCATGCGCGTCGGCGGAATAACCTCAGCGCATCATCAGGACAGAAGTTTATGCGCATCGGCGGTAAAGAGTTAGGGCACAGCAACATGATGCAACTCATCCATGTGCTCCAGACTCGTCTAAAAAGTTGAGAGATCACACCCACCCGTCACCGCAGGCCGAACGTCGGCCGGAGTCACGATGGTGACTGGAGCGTCCTCCTCGACGAACTCTGCAGGCTCCTTTCCCTTGCCAGCACCACCACGAGGAGTCTTGGGGGCCATCCCGTGAAAGAAGAAGTTAGGGTTTTTTGAAAGAAAAACTCTAGAGAAGAAGAAAGCAAAGTGGAGAAGAACCCTCTCTCTCCATCAGACGCCTATTTATAGGCTTAGGCATACGCAGAAATTGATGAGGAGTGACATCAGCCGCCGCCTCAGGTTCTATGATGTGATAACTGCAAATAAATCTAAAAAGATCACCATTAATCCTTTTGGTTACTTCAAAGCGTTATCATTTACATTAACTGAAAGGAGCATGCGCCCCATCACTGATGTACGGAGTACTCATGCGCCCGAACAGTCATGTGCCCCGTTGAAGACACCACCATGCTTCTTATTCAAAGTATTCCAAAACTTGACAAAAAGTTTTGAAAACTTTGAAGGGGGTCTTATAGAAGCATGGAATTTCAGGGCCAGAAATCCTATGCGCCTAACATTACATGCGCCAGGAAGCTCAGCTGAAGTACTTGGCACAACAAACAGCAAAAGCATAGACATTAAAAGAAGATTTTTATTTCACATAAAAGTCTATTACATGTCTAAAAAAGGTTGTACAAAGGAGAACTTCTACAAAAAGAAAAAACCCTAAGTCTAAAGCCAGGCGCAACAACTACCATGCGCTCTCAAACAGGCGCATCTCGTCATGCGCTCTCAGTCAGGCACATCTCTTCGGCGTCTCAGTCAGGCGCATCTCTTCGGCGTCTCAGTCAAGCGCATCTCTTCGGCATCCCAGTCAGGCGCATCTCTTCGGCGTCTCAGTCAGGCGCATCTCTTCAAGAGTCTCAGTTATGTGCATCATAAAGTCTCAGCACATGCGTCACTTCAACCCGATCAAATGCTTCGACTAATGAAGTATTTATTGAGCAGAATGAGGGTGGGCAATCAACCCCCTAGCTGGAGGAAGAGCTCTCCAAATCCCAAGGAAGAGGAGAGCACCGCAATCGACCTGCGACAAAACGAGGCTTTCAACACAACCGGAATGGGCAACACCCACTCTAGCAGGAGGAGAAGCTCTCCCAAAGCCCAAGAAAGATGATCGGGGCACCGCAATTCCGATCTGCGGCTCTTCCAGTATAGCGGAGACGAGGCTCGAGCATCCCGATCTTTGGATGCAACATGCACCTTCCGCCTGCCTCAGAATCCCTCGACTCCGACTTTTGGATGTAACAGTCACCTTCAAGTGCATCAATAAAGACAATGCATCGCATCTTCACCCTCGAAAGCATCTCATCAACAGAATGTGATCGAGCAAACAAATTCATTTTGGGAGGGCATGAGAGAACGAGAAGCGAACTCTCTTCTTACCACTATTTATAGACCGGGCAAATCAAACCCATGCGCCAAGTGGCGGGCTCTCCGAATCCCGTGCAATGAATTTGCATTAATGGTGATGAACCTGACGCTTCGAATTCGGCCAAGTCAAAAATGGCTATTTAAAGCACTCGAAGAACGTAACAGTCGGGCCAATAAAGACGTGTCATGCAAACGGATGTGCCCGTCAGACCGCGCATCATACTGACGCGCCCATCAGCACCAAGTGCCTTATAAGGATGCGCCCATGCGTCCCAATGCACCTAGTGGAACACAGATCGATGCGCTCACGCAACCGTCCATCACCCGTCAAAGAATATTAAATGCTGAAGTCTGACACGACAGTAGCCAGTCCCCGAGGACTGAACAATTGACAGCTTTTTTAGAAGACGAACCGTCGCTGACGTCAGCATCATTATTACTTTTCTCCAGCGGTTACAAGCCACGTGGCCGCCCAACCATTTCGCATGCACCTCCACAGCCATGCACCCAAATCTCTGTATGCGCCTCAAAAGCCATGCACCGAAATCTCTGCATGCGCCTCAAAATCCATATGCCTCAGACTTTTCTCTGATCCCTAAAGACAGAAGTCAAGTCACTATTGAAGTCCCGCATGCACCTCAAAAACTGTGCGCCCCGACTGGTTCGTGACTCCTAAAGGTTACAAGCCAAAGTCTTCTCATGCGTCTAATCCCAGGCGCATCCTATCATATCACTCTCCACCAAATCTGAGATCTTTGAGCCATGGACCTACGACACGTGTCCTTTGACTCGATTCAGCCTATGAAAGGGTACTAATCACCCAAGATCTCAGCAACTGAAAGATCCTCTCCATTGCTACGTGTCAGCTCGGCCGCAGCCCACAAAGGCAATATGAAGGGTTCAACTCCTTAATCAGAGCGCATCGTCCATGCGCCTCCATCAGCAATCACCACGTGGCATCCCCACAAACCAGCGTACCCTAAATATACGCGTATGAGCAGCCAGCCTGCAAACTATAAATAGAGGGATCATTTCCTTCTTCCATAGCTACGAACCTACGAACACACACATAGAGAGGCAGATACAGACACTCAATGTCTCCTTCCTCTCCGCAAGCTCCAACACCCAGAGCAACTCAGACCTTCAGAGAACCGATAACCGTCGTCAGATCGTTAACGGAGTCAACGCATTACCACTCGCTCCATCGGCACAAGGGACCCAGATAAACAAAAGTGTAATCCTAGGACTACATCTAAGTCCTACATTGTAATACTGTTCTTATTTGCATGCAACTCTCCAAAGGCCCATACATATATAACTACTTTCTATCAAACCCTAACCAAAAATCCTAACATACTATTGCATCCACCTCCCATCCACCTCCCTCCTCCTTGTGATCGACCACCTCACCCTCTCCTCTTCAATTTTCGAGCAACACCAAGCCCTAGGAACCATCCCACTTCATCCCCTTCATCAAACACCTCTTCCTCCATCACAGAACCCCATCCTTTTCATCGTCCTTCCATCCACTCCACCAAACAAATGCTAGAAGCACCATCTTCACCATACAACCTTCAAAAACCATTGCTAACACCTTCAAACCCATCAAGGAGGGGTTAACAAGCAAGCAATGCAAGAAAGTTGGGATCTTGGACAAGGAGGAGCACCCACAACCCTTATAGAAAAAAAGTTAAAGATTTCATCTTTTTCCATCTCAAACCCCATGCTTATAATTCTTTAGAAAACCTGAGTTAATATCATATAAATTATATTTTGATGTCATTTATTCTATATTTTCATATCTAGAAGTTGCATGTTGGATTGTTGAGAAATCAGGTTACGGTAGGACTAGTTTGAGCACCATTAATGCGGAACTTTAGAAAATAGTTAGATTTTTTTAAAAGTGAACTTAATTTAGGTTTATTACTGTAAAAAATATATTTTTAAACATATTTTCATAATTTTATCATCTTAGATCTAATCGAAAAAATAGGGATAAAAGTACTAGCTTTTTGGGTAAGTTGCTGAAATAGAATAGTTAAAACTTAGTAGTTTGGTCATTAAATCCAAGGTTATATTCTTTGAAATAATCAGTATTAGTTATGTTTTAAAATATATAAATCATGTATTTAAGTCATATTAGAAGTTTGGTGATGTTCCGGACAAGTTTCGGGTAGACTAATTGACATAGAAGTCGACTATTCTAAATCTAAAATTCAGAGATTAATTCCATATAAATTAAATTTAAATCATTATTTTTATGGATTTAGATGATTTATATGCATGCCCTTGAAGTATGGACTTAACCGTGAATTTTGGAAGTCGAAAACCGTAAAACTAGGTCCTGATGTCTCGTGGAAACATGTGTGTTGTTTTGTATGAATTTAATGGTTCCATGAGATATATGGACATGGCTATTTTTGGTCATTAATAATAATTTGTATATTTTATTCATATTATAAGTTTATTGGTTAAACACTTAAAGTAGTTAATTAATTATTTATGAGCATTGGATTCCGGAGACATTGACACAGGAGCGACATTTCATCTTCACACTGCGAAATCAGGCAAGTGCGCCTTGCTATTGTCAGTTCGTGTTTTATCATTTATATTTTATTTCTTATGTTTATGTTACTTTCTTGGACCTTAGTGCTCAGATCAATACATGCTTCCAGATTATATTCGGGTGTATTCAACTGTTAAGTTGTCCAGTATTAATATCTAGAGTCTTTTCGTGATTCTTTGGATTTCATTTCCATTGAGACCTACAGGATATGACACGTGATTGACACAAATATTATCCTGATACCTATTCTTGATTTCCCGAGATACCAGATTTCTGATGACTGTAGGACAGGGTTGGTGTTGTCATTTTATTTTTTTTGTATAAAAGTTTGTCATAGGATTTGCGGTCTAGATAGAGGTCAAACGGTTAGTTGTAGAAGCAACTATCACGCCCAGTTTCAAAAATACTTGGAAACCCAATGCATGAGTATACCAGCTATACGACTAGAATAAGTATCCCAATTTAATGGACTTACCCTAATCGTAGTGTGCTGTAAAGTGAACTAACATATGCTAACTAATCTATGTTTTAACTATGTCTCAATCCACAATAATGAACAAAATTAAGAACAAACGATATATGTCATGGTCTGCAGCCCATTAGCATATATGTTTGGAATGAACCTGAAGAATAATAGAGGTCTAGTAAAACTAGGCTATGACAACAAAGACAGAAATAAATAGTACAAAAAAACGCAAAAGTGATAATAAGAAATATTACCAATAGTACCTGAATCCTGCAGAATACATCTCGATAACTTTATTCGGAAGTCCAACTAACACCTGGAGAGATAACGAGGTCCTCAGAGGGACGTAACAAGATACAACAACTAGCCACAATATGACCAGTAAAAGTAATATACATGAACGTGAATATAATTGACAAAGGGAGACTAACCATCTAAGTGTATGCATGTCGAAGACTACTTTGGTATGTTTAAGTAGGTGAAGGAATAAAGTATAGCATCCGCTAGAGACTTATATATATACTAGCATATCTTCCGACCGTATTCTGACGCGCGATCAGCGACCGCTGCCGGATATATACTCTAGTAATACACCCATAACCGGGAAACTATGGACCCATAACAGGGAAACTATAAGGCTAAAAGGTGGCAATCTCATATACTTACTAATAGTCTTTCCCGCCCAGGAGTAGTACAAGATCATGTCCATGACTCGCATGACTCGTATCTCACATGCAAGTCCTCTAACTAACACAACTAGCCATATATGATCCGTCACACGAACCCCTTGTACCGGCCAAATACATGGTGCATGCCAATACCAATGTAACTCTCACTCCAAGTGTTGTGTTATGAGTCATGTCCAGTCATTGAAGTCATTGAAAAACAACTTCAATACGAGGAAGTCTACTAGCACGCTAGGTCACACACACACCCCTACTATATGTCATCGATGGCATCATCGACAACATCCAAGTCACACTTGGACGCACTCCTAACACATCTAATCCTATCACACAACAACACGTCCATGTATAACAAAAAATAAAATAAGATCACAGTGGCACAGTATCTTGCCTGGAGTCGCATCAAGGGAATAAAGTACCGGTCCGGCTTCAACCTCCGTAGTTGTCACAACCCGCACCCAGAATTTGGGCATGAGTCGTGGGTACGTTCAGCCTACGCTGCAGTGTCGACGGTAGAATGTTGTCTAAACCTCCAATGTTTTATCAAACACATCCACGCAATATATATATATTTTTTTTCCACGCAATATATATATATATATATATATATATATATATATATATATATATATATATATATTCCATATCACTTTCAATTCCACAGATAATTCAAAAGCAACTAAAATATAGTCAACCACAGCTAGAGAGAACATATAGGAAATATAACTAAATAATCTCAAAGAAAAGTCGAATAATACTAAGTGACAAATCAACTGTTCAACTCACATAATCCTCAAATAAAATAAATAAATAACTAAAACATTCCCGAAGACAAATTTGGCCAAAACTAAATGTCATCTAACTAACTATCATCTGCAGATGGCAAGTCTGCTAGGGTCGCGTCCAGATCATCATGTATGCCAAGGTCAGTCTCTGCAATATGCTCATAATAATTGGTACAAAAGTCCTTTAACTCAACACCTAAAAATAGTTTATCCAGTCAAGATTAGAACAAGCACACATATGACAGGCTATTCAAAATATGATAGAATTTGCAAAACATGAAAATAACATATAAGGTTTAACTAGAAAATAACAGACAGCTTGTTATAGCAAGAAGGAACATGCAAACTATATAATAAGATATAGCAACCAGAAAGAAAAGTATGTAGATATGGTGACATAGCATGTGACGACAAAAATAAGGTAAAACAAGTGAATCGACACCTATCTATGTGTGTTGAAATATCGTGTTCAGCATGTGAACGACTAAAGGATAAATCTGGCCAACCGCACGTGTCGTGTGCGGCTGCTATTCTCCACGAAAGATAAATGGAATGGAAAGGGTAGTTTACACGTCTATTAAGATATTTCTCCGTCCAACTAGTACTCATGGATTCAAATAGATCACGAACATGGTAATCATGAAAATGGTAGTCAAGAAGTATAACTTGTAGGGATCCATGATACTAACCCCGTGTAACAAGCGTGTTAGTAAGGCATGTAAAACCCCTAAATTTCTACTATATTTTTATCGATTTTGGTACTGATTTAAATTTTTTGTATTGTACTTCGCGTAGCCGTATTGTACGTTGTGCGCAAACGACGTATTTCGTAATTGCTCGTCGAGTGCGTATAGGTGCGAGCGTACATATTTTTAGAAAAATATTTTTGTTCTATTTTTATAGTTCAAAATAATTTATATAATAAATACTTTGCTATCGTACAAAAATTGCTAAGTTTGTTCTTTTCATTTTAAAGGCCCTTCAGTTATAAATAATAAATAATATTTTTATTAGAAAGGTATATTTATACGAATATTATTTGTACATACATATATATTTCATAATTATCTATTAGATTATTTTTAAATAATAATTTTCATAATTATTATTACTAGTATTTTTGGAAAACATATTTTGAAATTATGGTGGCAATTTAAATCTTTGATTTGATTTTATGGATTTAATTTAAATAGTTTAAAAATAGAAATTATATTTAATTTGAGTTGAGATGATCTAGATTTAAATTGGAATTTGATTGAATTTAGATTTGATTGATTTAAATTTAATAATTAAATTATCTATTTGGGTTTTAAATAAATCTTAATCTTTATCAAACTGGGAATTCCTACATCCTATAGATAGGCAGGTACTCCTCCATAAATCTCTCACATCCACCAAATTTCTACCCCATCGTGCATCGTGTCCGTATAGTGTTCCCTCCCCGTCTTATTCCATATTTACAAATACATTTTTCCTCCGTGTCGACAACTCCGACACAAATAAATCATAACATAAATCCCATCCTCGCCGTAATTGCAGCCCTCGCAAATCAATCTCTACCTCTGCCCTGGTCATCCCAGCCACCCGTCCATCTCCCCTCCACCAAACGTCGTCGTCCCCCAGCCATCACCACCACAAACACAGACTAGCCAGTCTGACCACCCTACCAACCCCGACACCACCACCCGTACCATCGTCAACGTCATCGTCATCCCGATCTCCATCACAGGCCTCAAAGCCGAGACCCACCGTCACCCCGTCACCTGACCCCGTCGACACTTGACTGCACGGCCACAACCACCATCTTCACCACGCCGCTCCAACTTCTAGCCACCACCGATTTCTTCTCCGTTATTCCCTACCCTCGGCCAATGGCCGACACAACCAGGGCAACCAACCACTGCCACCAAGCCACCACCACACCAGAAGAAGGACGAACATCCTTACCTGAACTTTTTGCCATCGCTCTCCATGATGCGAGACCGTACGACCTCCTCTCGGTCGGATCTTCGTCCGCCGCACCGCGTCGAGTCTGTCATTGGAGCTCCTCTACCATAACCAGACCCGCCTCCAGGGCCCTCCCGAAGAACCGTGCCATCGAGCGAAGCATCGCTCTCCTTCCTCCGACTTCACCTCCAGACCACTCTCACGCTCTCTTTCCCCTGACTGACCATCCATCATCACTGCCACTGTTTCCCCAAATCTAGCGCCGCCCACGCCCGACCCCCACGTCGAAAAACCTCTCTCCGCCGTGAACTCCAGCGCGCAGCGCGCCCAACCCTCGCGGAGCCACACCACCGCGCCCAGGCCGGAGCGTCGGCATGGAGCCCATTTTCCGAGCCTCCTCCTTCGTCGACTCGGCAGCCCCGCGCGCCACGCTCACCCTCCGCCGTGGTCTTCCTCCATCCGCCCTCGCTGCCTAGCCCGACGCCGGAGACTCCACCCAGCCACCGCCACCACGACAGCCGCGGAGGCCAACCCTAAAACCCACCTCCGCACTTGCCTCGTCGGAAGCCCTCTCTCGTCCTCCGATCTCCCGTTCCTCTCTGTCTCTTCCACTCGTCTCCTTCCCCTTCTTTTAATTTTTTTCCTTCTCTTTCTTTAATTTGCTGAAGTGGTTAACCTTAGTTTGGTTTTTGATTTTATTAGGTGCTTGGGTCTTTCTCTCTCGAGAGAGAAGAGACAACCCAGTTGTCCACATCATCATCATTATTATTATTATTATTATTATTATTATTATTATTATTATAATTATTTCTATTACTATTACTATTACTATTATTATTATTAAAGATATTTGTATGTATGTAGGTACGTATTTATGTAGGTACATTAGTAAATTGATTTTTGTAAAAATATATAGATTACTCAGTTTACTTTTATGTTGTTGTCATTATTATTATTACTACTTTATTTGTATTCTTATTATTTTATGATTATGATTATGATTATGATTATGATTATTATTATTATTATTTTTATTTTGAATATTGTCGTTGTTATTGTAAAAACTATTTAATTGCTACTATTATTATTTTTAGAAATTGTATGCACGCATTATTTTCTAACCATTTTCTAAGATAGTTTTCACCAAAATTTTACTTCAACAAAATTAGGTTTTTGTCTTAAAACTAGTTTTCTATATTTGTAAATATTTATCAATAACCTTTTATTTTAACTAGTAAAATATAGTTTTTAAGGATTATAAATAGTTTTCCAAAATTGTATATATATATTAATGATTCATTTACTTCGATTATCCTTCTGCCCACGACTCTTATTCCTTCGTCAATCTTAGACTTCCTTATGTCAAACCTAACTAAGTTGACCGTTCTGGATCCGATGGAGTACTCCGTGTCGTCAACAGAGGCTCCCTTGCATAGTTGTAACACCGAAGTTGATCTTATGCCACCTTTATTGTAACACACCAGGCAGCTCACCAGGCGTCGCAACAGGCAGGTATACCTTGCTAATTAACTGTCATAGTATTTATTTTCAGTATTTATTTACTTTTTTCTTATTTGTTATTTTTATTTGTTATAAACTGCGCGTCCAAGCCACACTTGGGTGCAAGCGACTTTATTAGTCATACTTTATTTTATGCATGTTGACTTAGTGTTAGCGGGCTACCTTCTTGTTGGGAGATATCCTTATATCTCCTTGGCCATGACACACACACTACCCGGTTGGAGATATGTTGTTAAGGGCATGACTTATGGACTGGCCCTCTCTAAAGTCGTGTGACGGATAGATGATCGTAACTGTTATGACTAGGGTTTTAGAGACTTAAGCAGTTACAAAACTGGGCGAGCCATGGACATGACTTGAACAGTATGGGAAATATTGGGGGAGGACAGTCGCTAGTGCGTATAGGAATCCAAACAGGTAAACCACAGTCTCCGGATAGAACTATGGCAATTTATTTGCAGATGCCCTCTGACGTTTTGGACGTTACGGATGGATACAGATGACTGGATGCCAGTTACGTACCCATAGCCTAAAATCCCACCCATGCGTATAAAAGTTGTCCTCTAAATTGTACGTTAGGCGATTAGAATCTCCTTTACATATTTGTGTCTAGAATAGTCCTTTATATATTATTTTATTCTGACAGTTCATATTAGCATGTTCTTCCTGTATCTTGCTACGTCCGTCTGAGGACATGGTTATTCCCCTGGTGTGTGCTTTCATGATTCACTGTAGGTGTTCTAGCCAATGCCGTGATTCTCTCCATTCCTTCGAAGACGATTGCGCTTGGTTCGTCTTGCCATCTTATTACTCGATTCTTGTACATTTCTTTCATTGAGATAGTTGGTAGTGGACTTTGTCTCCGCCCAACGATTGTACCATAAATATTCAAGTTGATTTATATTATTATTCTTTTCATTGTGGATGAGATTTAGTTTGTCTTGGATTACTGTATTTACAGCTTATGTATACATACAAGGCCCTGTACTCGTATGTATACAGCTGGCATGTATACGTACTTGGTCCTACGTATTTTGGGACTGGAGAATTACATGTTTTTGTGGATGCAGGTCAAGGTAAATTGTTTGGTTACTTTACCGTACCAAGCAAGCCTGCAAATAGGATAAGAAGTCTAGGATCTCATCCACATACTTGACCTCTTTCATCGATTCCATATTCGAACTACCGTTTGACTCATCGATTGCATCTTACTTGATCCCTTCTATCATTATTCTTATCTCCCCTTCGTGCTTGCTAGAGATTGACCCTACTAGTTAGATGTCCCAAATACCCTTAGCTTAATTCTTTAAGTTGGGTAGAATACCCCACGACCTGACACACCCTTGACTATTAAGAAAATGCAAATAGTATTATCTAGACCATAGAGACTAGAGGAATTTAACCCATTTGGTCAACCAAGCCTTGGTCAATAAAACTGTAGAATGGTGGTATAGGAATAAACAAGACTTAGATCCTTATGACTCTTAGACTATTCATATTTGTTTTTATTTCATTTACCATCGTGCATATGTCCTACCATCTAGACTAATGATGCTAATATAGCCTAGTATTTGTAAGCTAATTCTTTATCGAGCTTGATCAAGGCATATGATATTGAGCGGCCGCGCACTAACATATTGTCTAATCAGAACCGGTGCATGATGGTCTGATCAACCGAGTGCACTTTGGTTCGCCTTTTTCATATATCAATTTACGTGGATGGGATGTAGTTAAACTTACCCCTTAGAATCTCATCCACGACTGCCTTGATAATTCCTTTGACATTATTCGGTCGCCTTTGAACCACATGTTCGTATTCGATAATAACGTCTTTGAACTCCTTATTGCTTTCGCCTTCAACCATTTTAGAAGGACAAAAGCGTGTGCTAGAACTTCCTCTAGTCTTCCTATCAATTATGACCGCTATCACTCAATGTTGCTGTATCCTCAACCTAAATTACTCGTCCTTTTCTCGGCCCTATCATGACCTTCTAATTGCTTAAATTATGAGTGAATCTAATTCGTTCTCTTAATCGTGCCCTCAACATACTCTCAAGAAAGCATAACTTAAAGGTCGCTAATTTATTTTCTCTTGATACCATACTAATCCCTATTGCAAGTTATTTTGATTAAAACCCTTGATCATTTTTCATTCTTACATTAATTAGCCATATCCACGATTATTTTCATGTTTATCTAAATCACGAATTCCTAATGCATCTTTTGGTTGAACGTTGTGAATTGATCTTTCCTCGTGGCCTTCTAACCCCCTACTACTACTTCCTAATTTCGAGGACAAAATTTTTTTAAGTTGGGTAGGATGTAAAACCTCTAAATTTCTACTATATTTTTATCGATTTTGGTACTGATTTTAAATTTTTGTATTGTACGTCGCGTAGCCGTATTGTACGTTGTGCGCAAACGACGTATTTCGTAATTGCTCGTCGAGTGCGTATATGTGCGAGCGTACATATTTTTAGAAAAATATTTTTACTTTATTTTTATAGTTCAAAATAATTTATATAATAAATACTTTGCTATCGTACAAAAATTGCTAAGTTTGTTCTTTTCATTTTAAAGGCCCTTCAGTTATAAATAATAAATAATATTTTTATTAGAAAGGTATATTTATACGAATATTATTTGTGCATACATATATATTTCATAATTATCTATTAGATTATTTTTAAATAATAATTTTTGAAATTATTATTATTAGTATTTTTGGAAAACATATTTTTAAATTATGGTGGCAATTTAAATCTTTTATTTGAGTTTATGGATTTAATTTAAATAGTTTAAAGATAGAAATTATATTTAATTTGAGTTGAGATGATCTAGATTTAAATTGGAATTTGATTGAATTTAGATTTGATTGATTTAAATTTAATAATTAAATTATCTATTTGGGTTTTAAATAAATCCTAATCTTTATCAAACTGGGAATTCCTACATCCTATAAATAGGCAGGTACTCCTCCATAAATCCCTCACATCCACCAAATTTCCACCCCATCGTACATCATGTCCGTGTAGTGTTCCCTTCCCATCTTATTCCATATTTATAAATACATTTTTCCTCCGTGTCGACAACTTTGACACAAATAAATTCTAACCTAAATCCCATCCCTGCCGTAATTACAGCTCTCGCAAATCAATCTCGACCTCCACCCTCGTCATCCCAGCCACCCGTCTATCTTCCCTCCGCCAAACATCGTCGTCCCCTAGTCATCACCACCACAAACACAGACTAGCCAGTCTGACCACCCTACCAACCCCGACACCACCACCCGTACCATCGTCAACGTCATCGTCATCCCGGTCCCTATCACAGGCCTCAAAGTTGAGACCCACCGTCACCCCGTCACCTGACCCCGTCGACACTTGACTGCACGGCCACAACCACCATCTTCACTACGCCGCTCCAACTTTTAGCCACCACCGATTTCTTCTCCGTCATTCCCTACCCTCGGCCAATGGACGACACAACCAGGGCAACCAACCACCGCCACCAAGCCACAACCACACCAGAAGAAGGAGGAACATCCTTACCTGAACTTTTCGCCATCTCTCTCCACGATGCGATGCCGTACGACCTCCTCTCGGCCGGATCTTCGTCCGCCGCACCGCGTCGAGTCTGTCGTTGGAGCTCCTCCACCATAACCGGACCCGCCTCCAGGGCCCTCCCGAAGAACTGCTCCATCGAGCGAAACGTCGCTCTCCTCCCTCTGACTTCACCTCCCGACCACTCTCACGCTCGCATTCCCCTGACCGACCATCCATTATCACCGCCACCGTTTCCCCAAATCTGGCGTCGCCCACGCCCGACCCCCACGCCGAAAACCCCTCTCTGTCGTGAACTCTAGCGCGCAGCGCGCCCGGCCCTCGCGGAGCCACACCGCCGTGCCCAGGCCGGAGCGCCGGCATGGAGCCCCTTTCCCGAGCCTCCTCCTTCGTCGACTCGGCAGCCCCGCGCGCCGTGCTCACCCTCCGCCGTGGTCTTCCTCCATCCTCCTGTGCTGTCTAGCCCGGCGCCGGAGACTCCACCCAGCCACCGCCACCGCGACAGCCGCGACGGCCAACCCTAAAACCCACCTCCGTGCTCGCCTTGCCGGAAGCCCTCTCTCGTCCTCCGATCTCCCGTTCCTCTCTCTCTCTCTCTTCCACTCATCTCCTTTCCTTTCTTTTAATTTTTTTTCTTCTCTTTCTTTGATTTGCTGAAGTGGTTAACCTTAGTTTGGTTTTTGATTTTATTAGGTGCTTGGGTCTTTCTCTCTTGAGAGAGAAGAGACAACCCAGTTGTCCTCATTATTATTATTATTATTATTATAAGTGTTTTTTCTATTGCTATTATTATTATTATTATTATTATTATTATTATTATTATTATTATTATTATTACTATTACTATTACTATTACTATTACTATTACTATTACTATTATTATTATTATTAAAGATATTTGTATGTATGTAGGTACGTATTTATGTAGGTACATTAGTAAATTGATTTTTGTAAAAATATATAGATTACTCAGTTTACTTTTATGTTGTTGTCATTATTATTATTACTACTTTATTTGTATTATTATTATTATTTTATTATTATTATTATTATTATTATTATTATTATTATCATTTTCATTTTGAATATTGTTGTTGTTATTGTAAAAACTATTTAATTGCTAATGTTATTATTTTTAGAAATTGTATGCACGTATTATTTTCTAACCATTTTCGAAGATAGTTTTCACCAAAATTTCACTTCAACAAAATTAGGTTTTTGTCTTAAAACTAGTTTTCTAGATTTGTAAATATTTATCAATAACTTTTTATTTTAACTAGTAAGATATAGTTTTTAAGGATTATAAATAGTTTTCCAAAATTGTATATATATATATATTAATGATTCATTTACTTCGATTATCCTTCTGCCCACGACTCCTATTCCTTCGTCAATCTTAGACTTCCTTATGTCAAACCTAACTAAGTTGACCGTTCTGGATCCGATGGAATACTCCGTGTCATCAACAGAGGCTCCCTTGTATAGTTGTAACACCAAAGTTGATCTTATGCCACCTTTATTGTAACACACCAGGCAGCTCACCAAGCGTCGCAACAGGCAAGTATACCTTGCTAATTTGCTGTCATAGTATTTATTTTCAGCATTTATTTACTTGTTTCGTATTTGTTATTTTTATTTGTTATAAACTGCGCGTCCAAGCCACACTTGGGTGCAAGCGACTTTATTAGTCGTACTTTATTTTATGCATGTTGACTTAGTGTTAGCGGGCTACCTTCTTGTTGGGGGATATCCTTATATCTCCTTGGCCATGACACACACACTACACGGTTGGAGACATGTTGCTAGGGGCACGACTTATGGACTGGCCCTCTCTAAAGTCGTGTGACGGATAGATGATCGTAACTGCTATGACTAGGGTTTTAGAGACTCGAGCAGTTACAAAACTGGGCGAGCCATGGACATGACTTAAACAGTGTAGGAAATATTGGAGGAGGACAGTCGCTAGTACGTATAGGAATCTAAACAGGTAAACCACAGTCTTCGGATGGAACTGTGGCGATTTATTTGCAGATGCCCTCTGACGTTTTGGACGTTACGGACGGATACAGATGACTGGATGCCAATTCGTACACATAGCCTAAAATCCCATCCATGCACATAAAAGTTGTTCTCTAAATTGCACGTTAGGCGATTAGAATCTCCTTTGCATATTTGTGTCTAGAATAGTCCTTTATATATTATTTTATTCTGACAGTTCATATTAGCATGTTCTTCCTGTATCTTGCTACATCCGTCTGAGGACCTGGTTATTCCCCAGGTGTGTGCTTTCATGATTCACTGTAGGTGTTCTAGCCAAGGCCGTGATTCTCTCCATTCCTTCGAAGACGATTGCGCTTGGTTCGTCTTGCCATCTTATTGCTCGATTCTTGTACATTTTTTTCATTAAGATAGTTGGTAGTGGACTTTGTCTCCGCCCAACAATTGTACCATAAATATTCAAGTTGATTTATATTATTATTCTTTTTATTGTGGATGAGATTTAGTTTGTCTTGGATTACTGTATTTACAGCTTATGTATACATACAAGGCCCTGTACTCGTATGTATACAGCTGGCATGTCTACGTACTTGGTCCTACGTATTTTGGGACTGGGGCGTGACAAGGCAGACGATGCATATGTATCTCATATAATAGAAAAACTACCAGGAAATGAAAGCAATCAGTATATGTACTTGCATGTGGTCCTGAGCTACGAATACGGGTCGAGCACGGAGTCAAAGTCTCTAAAACCTATATTTATAATTAATTAAATTAATAATTATAATTTAGAAAATAAAATTTTACCTATTTTATGTCTAGCTTCTAGGTTCATTACTTATACACCTTTAACAACCCACCTACATCCCCCACTATTGTCTTATGGCTAATTGGACTTAACTTACTTTAGAATTTGTAATTTATACAACACACTAGTTATTCCTATATGTTGCCTAGGTTCATGCTTATGCAGGTACATAGGATACCCATGATTCCTGTTAATAGGACTGCTAGCGTTGGGTAGCAGTTATCATAGGCTGCCTACAGGTCCCTTATTGATACTGATACCCCTCACACCACTCTCCACTGCTACTCGAGCACGTACATCCTCACTGGTCATCCACCCTTAGCTCCTACTAGTTTATGAATCCCTGCTACACCCAATTGTTTCACTTAATAAAATGCCTAAGATTGGCTTTCGAAATAAAACTATAATAAGTATAGAAAGTACAAATTGTTCTGGGAAGTATTGCTATGGAAGTCTGATCTGAGAGCGATCACTTTGTTCCTTGGACCATACGATGATGAAAAAGAAAAGTACTTTGAAGAAGACGAACAATCGGAAGAACTAAGTCACCGAAAAGGTATCGAGCAACGGCACTGATGGCACAGTCGAATGCTTTCTTGCTTTGCTTCACCCTGTTCTTGAGAAAAAGTTGAAGAAATGCTTCTGGGAATATCACTCTGGAAGTATAAGTTTTCTCAGAATCTCCTCTCTTGTCTCTCTGTTGATTCCTTGATTATGAAAAATAAGTCTATTTATAGACTAAAACACCTCATGCGTAAAAAGCATCCAAGTTGGAGTTTTACGCTAGCAACTGTCATCCATGAACTTTATGCGTGATGACACGTGTCCCATTACTTCAACAAAACAAGGAGGGCACGTACACACGTCCCTCGATAAGTGTGGCATGAAAGACACGTAAGCAAACCACGTTCCTATGTAGCCAGAAACAATCGGGCGTAAAATGACCCAAAATACACTTCCAGCGTAAAGTAGTAGACTAGGCGTAAAATAGCCCAAAAATAGACTTTTCGCGTAAAGTGGCTGATAAAATAGCCTTGAGCGTAAAAAGTAGCCCTAATAAACTTTACGCACACGTCAACTTTGAGCGTAAAAAGCTCAGATAGTATTCATGCGTAAAAAAAGCCATCTTTTGAGCATAAAGTAACCTCGTCCACACACTAAACGACAATGTTGGTTTCTGTGTAAATCAAATCTCAAATCTCTTCGAATTCTGTGTTATACGCTGTCAGCAAATCATTATGTCAGAATCATCATCACTTGCATTAAATGCACGATCTGACAGCCTGTCCCCAGCGTAAAGTAGCTTGCGTAAAAATAGCTCGCATAGAGTAGCTCGCGTAAAACAGATCGCGAAGAGTAGCTTGTTGATTCTATTTGACTTGCGTAATGTTCTATTCTTTTGACTTGGTCTATGAAGCACTTTTTATGCTCCTACAAGACCCCCTTCAAAGTTTTCAAATTTTGAAATACTTTGGATAGAAGCGTAAAATCGGGACATTTCAACAGTCTTGCGTAAAATTCGGGATACGCAACGGTCATCCGCGTAAAAGTTGGGATATCCAACAGTCAGCATAAAATTTAGGAATTTGAACCGATTCGAAATTCTCTATAAATAGGGTTTTTCGAATAGAGATAAGACTTTACTTTGTCTTTCGAAATTTCGATCTCTCCTCACTCTTCTTCCTCCTTCTACTCTTGCTTCAATCAGATGGCCCCCAAGAAGTCGTCCACCGCCGGCAGCAAGGGCAAGAAGCCCGTCGTCGATTCATCATCGGTCGCCCGTACGAAAGCCTCCGTTCCAACATCAACAAAGCCCCAACAAAGCAACCCCGCCGTGGCTCCAGCAATGAAGGGTAAAACCCTATTTGATCTCGGCTTTGAGTTTGCCAGAGAAGAAGAAGAAACCCCGAACCTTCAGTTTTCACGCCCACGTCATACGTGTTAGCGTAGAACTGAAATAACAAAATACGCCCACGTTTATACGTGTGAGCATAAAGTTAAGAATATACGCCCACGTTTATACGTGTCAGCGTAAGATTCAGAAAATACGCCCACGTCTATACGTGCCAGCGTAAAATCTAAATTACCCTCATGTCTGCACATGCCAGCGTAAAGTTTAAAATATGCTCATGTCAACACATGCTAGCGTAAAATCTGAAATACGCTCATGTCAACACATGCCAGCGTAAATTTCCAAATACGCTCACATCAATAAGTGCCAGTATAAAATCTAAATTACGCTCACATAAATATGAGCCAGCGTAAAATTTAAATACGCTCATGTCAACGCATGCCAGCGTAAAATTTAAAATACGCTCATGTCAACACATGCCTGCGTAAAATTCGTAATACGCTCACATCAATATGTGCTAGCGTAAAATTTCACAAATAAAAGACATTGTGTAAATCAAAGACTTTTTTACACTTTTAAAACTTTTTATCCACTTTAATAAGCGTAAAGTTCACATAGTCAAAGTCTTTAACCTTTATGTAAAAACTTTTGACTAATTTATCTGCATAAAAATTTTAAATTAGATTTTCACTAACTTGATTTTTTTCTTTTTCTTTTGGCAGTGGACTTGCAAGCTCACCCACTCGCAGAAGTCTTTGGCTTATCAGTTGATATGGTGGGCTCGAATTATTTGGAGAATCTGTCTCATATAGAGTTTCCCCAAGCAAATCCAGAGTACCCCGTAGAGAGAACACAATTGATAGCTGCCCAAGGGGATAGAATGCTGCTATCTATGATTAATGGAGAACTGTTGACCTTACTGGATGGCCAACAATTTGTAAAACCAGCTTTCTTGTTTGGGGATGCAATAGACTGCAAGTCGCAAACACACCCCAAGAAGGAGTCTTGGGTGTTCAAGTCTAGAGATAGAGCGATGTATCTCCCTAATATGGATAGAGATTATCCCTTGTCCGCATTCATCCATGCAACCCATCCCCGACAAATGCTGTGGAATCTGACTCCTAATAGTCATGGAAGGCCGGGTAGAATCATATTTAAGAGGGATAATGCCAATGCTATGGGGTATTATGTCAGTGTTCCCAATGGCGACGTCGTTCCATTCTCTGGTCTCTTGCCAGGCTTTACTCCGAGTGAAGATTCAGCTTTAATCCAACCAATGCAGACCCAGATGTTTATCAATAAATTCATAAGGGCTGCAGTATTTTATCCCCAGACAAACCCTAGGCTACCGGAATGGTTGACTCCATTCAACCAGAACTGGATTCAGATCAGCATTTGGATGATGAAGAACTTCCAGATGGAGTTGAAAGACATCGGCTTGTATGAAGCAGTGGCTTCCACTAGTCAGGGTATACCACCGAACAGTAACTTGTTCATGGCCCTGATGGAGATATATATAAGTTCAACTGGAACTTTTGCGACCCCAAGTGGTGAAATGGGGCTCGCACTCCATGAGATGTAATTCATCTCAAAGCTGCCAATGGGGGAAGCCCCATATGAATAATATGTTCCCTCCAACCGGGAACTTGCTGAAATCAGGGAGAAAAACCCTCAATTGGTTGAGGTGTATGAAGAATTGATGTGCCACTACATGATCTGCACTACTATGCATGAGAGTGGGTCTTATCTAGCATACATCAACAAGTGGACGACATATCTCTTTTTTCATAACGATAAAATATCCAAAGATGATAAAGAAAGATTCTAGGAGAACAAAGCTCCAACTATCAACACTGGTTCAATAATCCCTGCTGACAAAATATGGGATATGATGATCAGTTACAAATTCTCGAACAAATATTTGTCCACCAAAACTGGAGAGTTCTCTGCTGGAACTAAGGCCTTGAGCTTCCTCAGATATGGTAGCCAGAAGATCTCCAGGAAAGCCTTGCTGGCAGGCTTCCTTTCTTTGTGGTTGAGAAGATGGGTTATACCAGGGACTGGTACAGTCGATAGAATCCATCAAAATGTGCTTTGGCCAGCGGTACATTTGGTGTTTAAAACCAGAATCAACCTGCTCTCGGCAATGGTGTTCCTAATAAACGCAGGTCTGAGGACCATTGGTGAGGAGCTAATCAACAACGCTTCTCATCGGAACGTATTCCCCAGGGTAGAAATGCCCTATACTTACTTAATGGGCTGGTTCTTACATCACAATTGCAATTTATTGCCACCAGGCCTGGGAGATGATGCGGAGGTCTTCCTCCAAAAGTTCAACAAAGCTACTTGGATCGCCACGATAGTGGTAGATACCCGAATAGTCCTGAATTATTCTTATGGTTGGAACTTTTTCTGCATGAGGCCACAAGTTCCAGCCGACTGTTTCGGCGTTTAATTTGAGGATGAAGTTGAAGGAAGGACTTCATTGTTAGCACCAGTCTTCAGATGGCTACAATGCATCAGACCCTCTCACCTGATGTACAGATATGAAGACAATTGTGCGTTCGAACCGTATCTACCAAGTAGGTTCACTCGCCAATTCGGATATGACCAACTTCATGTTGGTAACCCCTCTACCAGTTTCTATTACTATGGGAAACTGATTGATGGTGCGAGAGGTTGGAGATACTTTAGTACTGCTCGTACTGGTGCCAAATTCAGAGTCTCAACCGCTACCAGCACCACCGAGCTACGTATACTCATTTTTATGCTTCTATTCGCTCCTTTGCCCATGGCTACAACATGAGAGGTAGTCTACGATGGCCTATGGAAGGGAACATTGAGGAGCCAATCAGGGTACCATCAGATATCCCTGACGATACAGTTGTTCCAGATCAGTATCTGGAAGTTATCGCTACAGGAGTTTGGGAAAAGGCTGCAGAACCTATCATAATTGGCAAATCCCGTAAACGAAAACAAAGCGCAGCTGTTAGTCTTCCAGAGAAGACCCCAGAAAAGAAGAAGAAGAAGGGTACTACTAAAAAACCTTCCAGATCAAGAGCCACTACCCCTGAGAGTGACACTCAGGTGGATGAGCCGCAGCATGTTGCATCTTCTTCAGTTCACCCTGGAGAAGGATCTTCAGTAGCAGCACCTGCGGTAGTCTTATCCCGGGACGTCTTAGCTCATCGCTTCATTTAACTTTGCCACAAAAGGCACACGTTGTTGAAGACGTCGCCCCAGTACATATTGTTGATTCAGTGCTTATCCCATCGGATGAGCCAGCTATCAATTTTGATGATGAAGACTGGGATGGGGATTATGACGCATACTTTGTACGCTCCATACATACTCCAGGTAAATATAATTTATACAAAATCCATACAAAACTATGATTTTTGTATATTAACTTATTTTGTTTAATTTTTGTAGGTGTTATCATTGCTCCAAAGCTTGTGGCTCCTCCTCTTCCTCAAGAAGATATTTATGAAGAAAACGAGGAATCTGAGGAGGAGGCTTCTTCAGAAGAACAAGATGCTGAAGAAGAAGTGCTACGAGAGCCCGAAGAGGAGACTCAAGAAGAATGTCATCCTTCTATGGAGGTACAACAAGAGCCAGAAGTACAGGCTCAGCCAGAAGATCTTCCTCCTGCTGAGGGCAAAGATAAAAAAGAAAATATAGTAGAAATTACTGTAGATGATGAAATGGCTGCTGAGAAAGAGTTAGATTTTAAAGAAGACTCAGTTGTAGAAGAATTCACTACAACTGAGATACTCGAAGAACCTGCAGAGCCAGTAGCTGAGGAAGGTGATGAAGGCATACTCAAGTCACCAACTGAAGCTGGGGACGGTATAATAGCATCCTCTGCTATTACTACTGATCCAGTACAAGTTTCTGAAGAGACAATGTCAGAACCTGAGTCAGCTGCCACAAATATTATTCCACCCGTACCTATCACCGCCACCGAAACTCTAGTAGTTTCAGCTCCAGAGACGGCTGGAGTAACAAATACTGAAGACACTGTTCCTGAAGTTCCTGGGAACCAGTTGGCTATGGTAGCAGTAACAACAATGGCTTCATCTCAGCCTGCTATCAAAGCATCATTATCTGCTCATAGTCTTCAAAGAAGTGACTTAGTAGACATCGTTGCAACGCCAAGTTCAAGAGTAGAAATGAATCTCTTATTTGAGATTCATACTGAAATCTTTTATAAGACTCTGGCGGCTCTAATCAAAATGGTCCTGAATAAGGGCCTCAATTATGAGAGTTTGGAGGCGGTGATCGCTCTTACCATCAGAAATGTTGCTATGTTCAATGATGCGGCGAGAGCTGCAGCGTTGGAGAAAATTATGGAGGGACTTGAACAGCCCATCAGAGAGTATCTTAAGATGTCAAGTGAAACCGTTGAAAGTCTCATCCAAGAAGAGTATGACGCTTTAACTACTGAATACCTCGCTCAGGAGACGACTTTCAATAAAGCCCTCCATGAGCACAGTATAAAAGTTGCCAAAGAAAAAGCTTTTTTGGCTAAAGCAAAGCCCGAGCTGGAGAGCCAGAGAGGAGCCTATGAAGCTTCAAGTTTAAGAATTCGTGAACAAAATAATAGAATTCACGAAGTCGAGGCTGAATTAGCTCGCTTGAAGGCAGAGAGGGAGCAGATGATCCTATCCCGTGACCAGCAGCTTACACAGATCTCGATTTTGGAAGAACAAGTCTACGGAGCTGAGGCTACCATCAAAACTCTTGATGAAGCTAAGGACAATATGATAATCAATTTTGCTGGACTTTCTCAAATTTGCACTCCCGAAGCTCGACGCTCTGAAGCTACCAAGAAATTATTGAGCTCTCGTGACAAGCGTCTAGCGGAGCTACAAAAATTACTTCAAGATATCTCTACCCCGCCTTAAGAAAATAAAGAGCTTTTGTAATCTTCTTTTTGTTCATTAATAAAGAATTCTGTATTCTTCTGTTTATTTCATTCTGTAATATTTCCAAGATATGAATGAAATATTTTATTTTGTGACCCTATCATTTATTAAACAATAGGTATGAGATAGAAAATACTTATCAGAGGTAATATGGACATGATAAGCTTTCTAAATGCGATAAATTGTATCTATCCAGAGGTAATATGGACATGATAGATAATAAAATCTCGTTTTCTGTTTAGAGTATACGATACTATCATAGGTAATATAAACGTGACAGATCATAACAACTCAAAGAAAAATAGATTAATATCTATTCAGAGGTCAAATGGACATGATAGATAGGAAAAGAAGTAGACTTAATATTTATTCAGAGGTCGTGAGAGCATGATACATAATAAATCCCTCTTTTTTTTAATTGGTAAGACAGAAGTTCAAAATTCTAGTTAAGGAGACAAGTAATCAGCTTAACCAAACATTGGTAGCTGGAAAATAAAGAAAAAAAATCAAACATAATATTTTTTCAAGAATTTGCCATTGATCGGCATCATGAGCAAATTTCCATTAGGTTTAGACAACCTATAGGCACCGTTAGAGAAGACTGTCCCAACGACATAAGGTCCTTCCCATTTTGCTTGAAATTTCCCTTTGCTTTTATGAGTCATCACCATCGGTCTTCGAACAGCTAGAACTAACTCACCGACTTTAAATACCCTCTCTTTAACTTTACGATTGAAAGTTCGAGATATGTAGGCTTGATATAGCTCAATGTGTTGTTGTGCTTGAAGACGCTTCTCGTCCAATCCTTTAAGTTTTTGAAGTCGTAAACGATTATTGTTCTCTGTAGTTAGCTCATTAGCAATGGCTATTCGAAGAGATGGAATCTGGATTTCCAGTGGAAGAACTGCCTCACATCCGTAAACTAGTAAAAATGGTGTAAAACCAGTAGGAGTTCGGACTGTCGTTCGGTAAGCCCATAGATATTCTCCAAATTTCTCATTCCAATCACGTTTATTAGAAGAGAGAAACTTTTTGAGAAGTTTGATGATCGACTTGTTGAAGGCTTCGGCCAAACCATTAGCAGCTGGATTGTAAGCCGTAGAAGCCAGGTTTTGGATCCGATTTTTATCACAGAACCGATAAAATGCCTGACTGGCAAATTATGGTCTATTGTCATGAATTATACGTCGGAGAATCCCAAAATGATAAATGACATGGTGTTTGATGAAGCTAACCACATTGGAAGTTTTTTACTTCAACAAGGGGAATTGCTTCTGCCCATTTAGAAAAATAATTGGTTATAGCCAGTATAAACCGATGTTCCTTGACAGAAGGAGGGTTAATCGGACCAATGATGTCCATGCCCCAAGCTTCGAAGGGCCAAAGAGCTGTTGTAGGATGTAGAAATTCAGACGGTTGATGAATAAAATTAGCATGAATCTGACATGCTTTACATCGTCTGGCGTAATCCACAGCACCTACTATCATGGATGGCCAATAATACCCTATTCTTCGAATGCGGTCCTGTAATTTTGGACCCGGTTGATGGGCACCACAGACACCATCATGAGCTTTATGAAGTATTTGCTTAGCTTCATTCTCTGAGAGACAGCGTAGCAACAGTCCATCATATAAACGACGATATAATATATATAAGAAAAAATCATAGTAAAATCGAAATGATTGTCTCTTGATTGATGCAGCTTCTTTTGGATCTTCAGGTAAAATCCTTGAACCGCATAATCAATGAATGGACTTTTCCAATCCCTATGCTGGGAACTTGATTCTGTAGTATAACTCTGTTCAATATGCAGATTATTCTTAACACAGAATAAGTCTCGATCCAACAAAGTAATAGTGTTCTGTCTTCGAATTGGAACAGCTAAATCTGTCGCTAAACTAGCAAGAGCATCAGCTTCCAAATTCTGAGAACGTGGTACAAATTTGATGAAGAATCCTTTGAATGAAAGGACTAATTCGATTACCACTTGATGATAAGGGATGAGGTCAGGGTTTCTGACTTCGTATGTCCCTCTAACCTGATTAACAATCAGTTGAGAATCTCCAAGCTTCCAAGAACTCGATGTCCAATTGTTTTGCTACTTGTAGACCAATCAACAGAGCATTATATTCTGCCACATTGTTGGAGCATGGCACATTAAGAGAATAAGCACGGTATATGACCATTTTTCAGGAAAAACCAAAATAATTCCTACTCCGGAGACGATATTGTCTTTAGGTCCAACTCATGATGCTCCATCAAAGTATAATTGCCAAATGTCATCCTTCAAAGTCATGTTGCAATCCACGACTTTATCTAGAATGTCCTCATATAGCTTCGATGTTTCAGGTATAAGGTGAGCTGCTAAGAAATCAGCTAATGCTTGACCCTTCACTGATTTTTGAGGTACATAGACCATATCATAGGGAGTGAGCAACATCGCCCAGGTGGCTAACCTAGAGTTAAGAATGCTTGGTTTTCTTATTAATACCCAAATAGGATTTATTCTGGAGATGACATGAATAGTCTGTCCTGACACATGATGTCGTGTCTTTTGAACAGCAAAAACTAAGGCCAGACATTCCTTTTCTACAGGAGTATACTTGTGTTCAGCTCCGACCATCATTCGGCTAAGATAATAAATTGTCTGTTAATGACCCATGTCACTTTTCTGTGCAAGAAGAGCACCAAGTGAATGATCTAAGGCTCGAACATATAGCAAAAATGGTCTTCCTACCACTGGAGGTACCAAAATAGGTGGATTTGTAAGGTATTGCTTGATGTCATTGAAAGCTTTCTGACATGCTTCATCCCAAATAAATGATACACCTTTCTTTAATCGACGGGAGAAAGGTTGACATCTCCCTGAGAGATTGGATATAAATCTCCTGATATTATCAATGCGACCTTGGAAGCCGTGAAGTTCTTTTAAATTGCGTGGAGGACGCATTTCAAGAATAGCTTTGATTTTGTCTGGATCGACATGAATACCCTGAGAAGTAATGACAAATCCTAAAAAAATGCCACTGGACACCCCTAAGAAAGACTTAGTAGGATTCATCTTTAATTGATGTTGGCGCATCAACTCAAATACCGTCTTTAAGTCTTGAATATGATCATCCTTTAATCGACTTTTGACAGCAATGTCATCGACGTAACATTCAACTATTTTTTGTAGATGTTCTTGAAAGATGTTGCTCATAGCCCGTTGATACGTGGCACCGGTATTTTTAAGACCAAACGCATAACCGTATAGCAGTAGACTCCAAGGGGTATACGAAAAGCAGTATGCTTCTCATCTCCTGGATGTATCTTAATTTGATTGTATCCTGAGAATCCGTCCATAAAAGACATGCGTTCAAAACTGTATGTATTGTCTATCATGACATCGGTGATCGAAAGTAGAAATTTGTCCTTTGGACAAGCTGTATTAAGATCCCAAAAATCTATACAAACTCGGACTTTTCCATTCTTCTTCATAACAGGAATAATGTTGGCAACCCAGTCTGGATGTTGTTCTTCACGAACAAAGCCACATATAATCAGCTTTTTGACTTCTGCTTCAATTGCATCCATCATGTCTGGTCGAAAATGCCGCTGTTGTTGTTTTATAGGCTTGGCATTAGGAAGAATATTGAGTTTATGAGTAGCAACTTTAGGATCTAAACATGGCATATCATCATAACTCCATGCAAAGATATCAATATATTCTTTAATCAATTTTATCAACTCTTCCTTTTCACCTTCGGAGAGATTTTTACTGATGAATATTGGCTTGGACGTAGTTCCATCTCCAACATCAATATGGACAATCTCATCCTCTGTAGGTGGCTGTCGTTGTTCAAAATGAAGTTCCCACTGAGTGTCCATCTGTTGGGCCCAAGGGTCATTTTCAAATGGCTCAGATTTACCCTCAGTTTGAACCATGTTGACTGAGAATACATACTCAGATTCATCATAATAGTCTCCTCTAGCATATGAGGAGTGGAATGTATCAGATTCGATGAATTGGATTTCTTCCGAATCTGAGGACTGTGAAAAACTAGAAGAGAATTCTTCTCGTATATCGTCATTAAATATGTAGGACGGATCATATCCCAACCCATGACAAGTTTTCTGGTAAAACTGATCACCACATAATGGTAATCGTCTACCCTTACCTTGATTAAGACCCGACATAGTCTTCAAATCATATCTCATATTTTGAATAATCTTGAGAGATTGTTGACTATATTTGTCAATTCGGATTCTTTCTTTATCTTTATCTCTAAGATCATCTGTCTGAGCAACAGGAATATTTCTAGCCAGACCAAATACAATTTGGTGCTTGTTTTTCTTATTAGACGAAACCACAAAACAGGATTCTTCGTGACGTCTATAAGTTACACAAGCTTGTGATGAAGTAGCTACAGGAAGAAAATAGGGATAAGATGTTAGGAACTTTTGAGCATAAGGTCCTATATCGACATGAGGAGGAAAAGAATTTTCTTTATGGTCAATGTATAAAGTTTTCTCTGTATCTATGTCATATTTATATTGATGACTTTGATCATCAGAAGATAAAGTCATTCTTTCAACAAATTTGACAACCATATACTCAAAAAGGAAATCTTCATTGATATTAGAAAGTACAGAATGATCAATATTTATATCATTTACAATTTGACTGCTACGCTTCGAATTGATCATTAACGGACCGTCATCCGTCTTCTACGTAGACTTGCCAAGGTTGATGATCAGTGGTGGTTTTGGATCATTTGTACAAGAAGTACGTCCCTTGACCTTGATCATAAGAGGTTGAACTTGGCTCTTGGCAGGAATACTCACTGATTCCTCAGATGAAGCTCGAGTTCTTCCTTTGACCTTGATCACCAGAGGTTGATCATTGACAGGTTGGGGTTGGATTCGACCTTTGACTTTGATCTTCAAAGGTTGCTCTTTCGGAGGATCTTCATTGACAGATTGATCTTCAGCAGGTGATCGATCTTCAGCTATATCTGATATCTCCTTCACATGCTCTTGTTTGTAGAGGATTGAATCCAAAAAATAAGCTTCAACACCTTTAAAAGGGTTGATATCTGCGAATTTCGTCTTCACAATCCCTTGGGAATCCACGTACTTGAAGCATTGGTGGAGAGTTGAAGGCACAAGGTTATGCTCATGTATCTACGGTCTTCCAAGAAGGATGTTGTAGGATACGTCTGAGTTGATAACATAGAAGGTCGCCATAGTTCGAAGATCACCAATCTGAATCTTCAGACGAATCTTTCCCAGTGGTTTACTCTTGTCAGAGTTGAAACCAACTATTATGGTACTAGTGTAAGTCAAATCACTAGTAGGAATCCTCAATGGTCTTAGCATACTCTAAAGAATAATGCTAATAGAAGACCCAAGATCAATATAAATCCTGTCAATTTTCGTGGATTCAATATATCCAGTATAGCACAAAGGCCTGTCGTGCTTATTATGCTTCAACAGCATATCTTCTTGTGTGAAAGTAATGTTAGGAATTGCCTCCATCATACTATAACATTGTGGACACGACACTGGTGTATTATCAGGACACTTGAGTTGTGCTAAACATGAGTCTGCTTGTAGCAAGGCTTCACTCAAAGTCTCCCTGCTTTCTTTAGAAAGACGAAGCAGTTCGAATATAGAGAGTCTAGCCGGAGTATTGGCTAACTGGGCTAGAATATCAAATTTGTAGCGCTTCATCACCGCCCCTTGATTTGAAGCAGATTTTAATGGAACGCCAAAGCGTACTGCTTTTTGTTTTCCCTTTTCAACCACTGATGGTTTAGCAGGAACATGATATGGTTGAGCTGGTATCGTTTCAACAACGCCCTCTGCTTCTTTAGAAGATCCCTTATAATATTTGTGGTACTCTTTTCCAGATCTCGTACCAGCAAAGGTTTCTTCTTCAGACTCGGGAGAAGGAAGTACCATATTGCAGGATTTAGTCTTCTTTCCCTTAGCCTTCTTCTTGTGAGGATTTTTATGAGGAACCTCAAAGCCCAATCCGAGAGTAGATTTTTGACTTTGAAGTTGTAAAGGAAGTCGTATTCCATTATCATAATTCAAACCTTCCGCCTTTTGAAAGTTATAGCCCATCTTTTTCATGAGATAGACTGATTGCTGAATATATAAGTGAATGGACAGCGGACTTTTAATAGATGGTTTGACAGAGGAAGAAGAAGCAAAAACCTCTGTAACTACAGGAGAAAGAGAAATAGAAACCTCTGTAGCCATATGAGGAGTATTCAGGACAAGAGGAAAAAATACTTGTAGGAGCTTTCTCATAAGCAGCAAAGACTTGTTGTGCCCTGTATAAAGGGACACTATCCATAGCTAACCACTGCTGATGAGTAAGTTTGAGCTTGGTAGGAGGAGCCAAGCTTGGAGGGCATATATTCAAACCCCTCAATCTATCCTCTAAAGGAATGCCACCCCATAAATGATCCAAATCATCATGGTCTGGGGTTAAAACATAAGAAATCATGTTGCAGGTTTTGACTTTTTTACCCTTCTTGGATTTTGAAGTTTTACCTTCATTCTCTATTTCAGGTACTAAATCAGGATGTAGCAACATGATTTCACCAGTTTTCAATGTAAGAGGCAAACGTCCTTCATTTTGCTCTCTGGCAGGCGGGATATTCACAATCTTCATCGTCGCCTTTGGAATTAGGACAATCCCATCTGGGACTTATTGTGGAGAAAAACCTCCAAATTGAAGAGAAACCATATTGGTTGTAACCGTATGCTCATCGTTAGTTAAAGCGATGGCATTGGCATTTATCAGCTCCTGGATTTTTTTTTCAAAACATAACAAGCCTTGGTAGGATGATTTATGTATCTGTGATATATAAAATATTTGGGATTGTCGGTCAGATTCACCTCATTAGGCCTTTTTGGCTTCGGAATCTGGAGTTTGCCACTCTTTACCAGACATTGGAATATCCCTGGGATATTACTGTCATCAAAAGAGTATTCTTCTTTTGGCTTAGAAGACTCCTGGTTATTCGGCATCGTTTTGGGTTTTAAAAGATTAACTACTAAGATTTTCTTCCCTTTTCTATTACGATTGCCAGAATTATTACCAGAAGAGCCTTTCTTTTCTTTGTCCTCTGAGGCAAAGATTATCCCGTGTTCACGAGCCAACCTACCATTGGTCTCGACAGAAACTGCTGCTATAATAAACGAGGCCCAATCTGTGAATTGGGAGCCCGTAAAGACAGCAATGGATGGTCAAAGATTCATCTTGCATGTATTAATCAATGCTGAATTTGGCATACCAGGAGAAATCTTCAGAGTTGCCTGTCGAAAACGTTTGATGAACGTCCGAGTATCTTCTTTCTCCTTTTGTTTGATTTCTATTAGGGAGGACATATTCATGTCCATTCCTCCCTCATAGAAACGGGAGAGAAACATTGCTTTGAATTCGTCAAAAGATGAAATACAATTTTCGGGTAGACTGCGATACCAATCGTAGGCTGAACCCGTTAGACACCCGATGAAAACTCGAGTGAGAAGAGCATCATTCTTCTGCAGATGCACAGTCATAATATCAAAGTAATTGATATACTGACTAGGAGAAGCCTTTCCATCAAATAATACTATTGATTGTGGCTTGAATTTTGGAGAAAATGATACATTATTCCAATGAAGAGGATAAGGTTTCTTAATCCCTAACCTCTGGAGTTGATCCTTGTGCTTCAGAGCTACAAACTGTGCTTTTAGTACACGCACTGCTTAAATAGCTTCACTGGTTTGAGGAAGCACATTTGATTAAATAGTTGTTGGATATACCGTGACCCCCATCGGAGGTGGTACATCTTCTGGAATGATAGGATCTAGGGACACAAAATTTTGATTGACAGCAGGCTCTTGATTTTTCAAAGGTATATCAACTCCTTGACTATTTTGAGTTTATGCTGCTACCTGTACCGGTGTTACTACTGCCGGTTGAACAGCTTGTTGAGTCATTATTATTTGATGCATACTTTGCATCATAGTAAGCATGTCCTTCATTGATTGCTCAACGGCAGAGAGACGTGTTCTGTATTAGCAGATGACGTCTCCGGTTCATCTCCGATAGCATATGATTCAACCTCTCTTGAAGATACACAGGGATTGGTATAGAGGTATGAATCGACACTATCAGTTTTGGACTCAAAAGACTGAGTACCTCCAACTTCTGAATTGGAAGTCTGTAACTGTCTTTATCTTTTTGATCGAGTATTCTGATATACTCCTTCAAAGGAATCAAGAAGTCTGTTGAACTATTGTTGACCAGGAGTCTGGGACGAGTTGCGTCTTGGACGTCGTCCTCTGTTGGTATGAGATGCCATGTTGACTGACGCATATAACAACTCATGTTCTTGGTCATCAACCTGTTGTGGAGGCTCATTATAGCTTAATCGGTCAAAAACTGATCGTTTAGAAGCCGAACAACAACATTTGATTACAATTTGGTGACACTCACAATGATGATTCTCTTGGGGAGTGTCACATGAGATTGTCTATTTTTACGCTTTTGTACTAGTAACTCGCGTAAATCAGAAGGAGTAGTGGGAGTAGTCTTCTTTATTACATTAGGAGTAGAGAAACGTTTAGTTCCTTGTGTATAAAAAAGATTACTGGCTGCATTTGCAGAACCAAACTGTACATTTTTATGCGCATGGAGTTGCGTACGTAAATCCTGAGATTTTTTTGGACAAAGAACTCCATCAGCATTACGCATAATTTGTAGGTTTGGTACCTTACGTAAAGCAGTGTAAGAAGGCTGTTGGTGAAGAACCGATGTTTTACCAATAATGTTTTTACGCTGCATGCGTGCAGATAAATTCACTTTAGATGTAAAAATATTATTGTGAATTTTATCTAGACTGTCACAGACAGGAGATTTACCTTTACGCGTGGAGCGTAAAACATTAGTATTTGCCACATCACAGACGGAAGATTTTTTTTTTACGCGTGAAGCATAAATTTTGTGTGTCTACCACGTCACAGACGGGAGACATATTTTTACGCACAGGACGTAAAGCTTTGGAGTCTACCACGTCACAGATGGGAGATATAGTTTTATGCGCGGGGCGTAAAACCTGATTTTTACGCTCAGAACATAAAACTTGATTTTTACGTTCAGAGCGTAAAACTTGATTTTTACGCTCAGAGCATAAAACTGGAGAGTCTGTTACGTTACAAATGGAAGACTAATTTTTACGCCCATGGCGTATCACCAAAGTAGAGACTGCCTCGTCACAGACGGAAGCCTCCACAACAGGAGTAGGAAGGATTCCTTTGCCTTCAGAGACAGTAGGGAGATCCGAGGATGCTTTGGATTTGGAAATCTAAACTTTTTGTGCCTTCCACGATTTCTGAACATTGGAGTAGCGAGTACTACCCCCAGTTCGGAGCATTTCTTCGTAGTCAGTCTGGTCGAAGTGCACAACCAGAGTCTTCTTTGTCGATCCGACCGACACATCATCATATTGAGCATTTGCCTTCTCGTCAGAGGAGAAGTTCATCCCCAGCAGAGTCGCCATTTTGTTTCACTTAACAAAATGCCTAAGATTGGCTTTTGAAAGAAAACTATAAAAGTATAGAAAGTACAAATTGTTCTGGAAAGTATTGCTATGGAAGTCTGATCTGAGAGCGATCACTTTGTTCCTTGGACCATACAATGATGAAAAAGAAAACTGCTTTGAAGAAGACGAACAATCGGAAGAACTAAGTCACCGGAAAGGTATCGAGCAACGGCACTGATGGCACAGTCGAATGCTTTCTTGCTTTACTTCACCCTTTTCTTGAGAAAAAGTTGAAGAAATGCTTCTGGAAATATCACTCTGGAAGTATGAGTTTTCTCAAAATCTCCTCTCTTGTCTTTCTGTTGATTCCTTGATTATGAAAAATAAGTTTATTTATAGACTAAAACACCTCATGCGTAAAAAGCATCCAAGTTGGAGTTTTACGCTAGCAACTGTCATCCATGAACTTTACGCGTGATGACACGTGTCCCATTACTTCAACAAAATAAGGAGGGCACGTACACACGTCCCTCGATAAGTGTGGCATGAAAGACACGTAAGCAAACCACGTTCCTATGTAGCCAGAAACAATCGGGCGTAAAATGACCCAAAATACACTTCCAGCGTAAAGTATTAGACTAGGCATAAAATAGCGCAAAAATAGACTTCTCGTGTAAAGTGGCTGATAAAATAGCCTTGAGCATAAAAAGTAGCCCAAATAAACTTTACGTATACGTCAACTTTGAGCGTAAAAAGCTCAGATAGTATTCATGCATAAAAGAAGCCATCTTTTGGGTGTAAAGTAACCCCGTCCACACACTAAACGACAATGTTGGTTTCTGTGTAAATTAAATCTCTTCGAATTCTGTGTTATACGCTGTCAGCAAATCATTATGTCAGAATCATCATCACTTGCATTAAATGCACAATCTAACAGCCTGTCCCCAGCGTAAAGTAGCTTGCATAAAAATAGCTCGCGTAGAGTAGCTCGCGTAGAGTAGCTTGTTGATTCTTTTTGACTTGCATAAAGCTCTATTCTTTTGACTTGGTCTATGAAGCACTTTTTACGCTCCTACACCAATTAAGCTATGACTTCATCTTCCCTAGACACTCTGTATCCCATCTATAGGTTGATACTTCATTAACTCCAAATCACCGACAGTATAACAGTATGTTGGTATACCCTGTGTGAAATAGACACTCTACTTATATGGCAACAACCCTTATCAATGTTACTGCAGGCCCTTGCAATAACTCCTATCAGTTACTGATGTACCTCTTCTAAGTCCCTATTCTTGTAGGATGTATTGTCCTGCAGTTTCCTTTAAATAACCTATTGGTCTTCCACATAACTGTTATATTCATAATAGTTAGGATATGATTGAAACTTAACTACCATTACTGCTATATGACTCCTAGCTACATACCTACAATATGATTCCCCCATGGTACATTCCAGTATTGGGTACTTGGGTAGTCGAATAAGTACCCATAATTTCTTGTGCAGCCCAGTCCTACTGCTATATTGCCTATACTCATATTTGTATGATCCTTCCCAAGTTGCATCTGATACATGCTCCGATTCCTTCCTCAAACCAAATCCCCAACTATCTATCTTATCCTAACATTTGTGCATGGTAGAAGATTTTGCCCCTGTAGGTTGCTGCCTATCTATGGCTTACCCATTAACACACATGCCATATTATACAACATATACCTATTGGTATGATATGTCAGTATTCCCTGACCTATATTATGCCTAGGCACGACCTGTTGCACACAGCTAGGTATACTTCTTGATACACAACTGGTCATAAAACAAGCCTTGTCTTGATACACAAGCCTTGTGATTACCCATAGGTCACCCACAGGTCTCCTTACAGTTCTACCCTTTGTGACACATGTTAGGGTTATATACTAAAAGCATCACTTTTGTATTAACTTTATTTCCTTAAATTTTGAATGAGAATCATATGGACAATGTTTGCATATTGTATTTGTTACAAGTGTTGACAAATAAAGTTGATTATTTTTGTATTTGTCATGTAAATCCTGCAGGTGGATTATATCCGATATGACAAATAAAGTTGAGTGGTACTACTTAAGGATAAAAGATGTCGATCAATATAGTTGTCAATAACTTAATCTGATCGATGGACATTCAATATCTTAACATGGGTAGCCAAACGAGCATATAATAGAAGGAGCTCACAATCATAATTTGGGATTAGGAAGGTAGTGCAATAATAGCTCATTAGTGGACCGAGCTATTGTTAATGGGTCTGGGTTGTGTGTTTGGACTGAACATAGTACAACCAGATCCGTTAGGAGACCTAACCCTAATTTCTCCTCATGGCCCTGCCGTAGTATTATATATATCCTCTATCCTCTGGCCGCCAAATTATTATTAGAACTAAGAAGCTTTCTCTAAATTCGTGATCCACGTAAGGAGAGAAAGAAGGGGTTACCAAGAAGAAAAAAAAGGTTGGGAGATCGTCGCCCACACAACATCCAACCCGAGGAAGGAATACGTATAGAAGATCTTGGGGTTGTGACTGCTTGAGATTACTAGGAACTGTTGTCTTCTTCCCACCGTAGGTATAATCCGTGAACCCTAGTTTTTGTCTATAAAGGGTTAGAACACGTTTATATCTGTTTAACTTTCTATCAATCAATACGCACACCAAACTAGGGTCCTGGGAATCCCTAGTTCTATCAATTGGTATCAGAGCCACTTTGGATCTGCGTATTGATTGATACGTCCATATTGTCCAATAAAACTTGTGCTGTGTAATAGTCGGTAGATGTAGATTTGTTCTAACTTGGTTTTGCAGGCATCTTAGATCCACCTATTATGGTCCAATGTATGTTTTTGTTTGTGTTGTTTTAAACCACGGACATGTCGTGGATGTTGTTGTCATTCTGGATGTAATTAAAATCACGAGGGTTGATCGTGCTTATTATTTTAATTTTTTAAGCTAGATTATGTGTGAACTCCTTCGGGAGGCATATGATTGATGTAATTTTAATTATTTTTGATCAATTATGACGGCGGTGGTGTCTGTTTCTAACAACGGACGAGATGCTGGTTTTAAGCAGTCCAGAGGTAGACGAATGATTTTCGATGAAGGAATTGACAGCCCCGAATAGATCTGCGCAGCGCTAGATTTTGGATTCGGATAGTTGAGGACGGAATAGAAAAGATGACCATAATAGTTAGATATTTTCTATTGTTTGTTGTCATTTTGCTTTTTCTAATTATGCATGTTTATTATTATGTGGATGCTTTTTTTGAAAAACTAAGCCTACATTAATAATGGACAACATGGACATAATATCAACTAGTAAAAAAACCCTCATTGTTAAATAACTAAGTGGGGGAGAAAATTTATTTAGCATAAATTCTATGGTCTCCATTACTGGTTTGTAGGTGATGTAATTATACTTGCGTGTTGGCTTTAGTACTTTCCTCCATATCGGATGAGTATAATCATGGATCACCAGTACAAAATTCTTTAGGGATAATTATAGAAATTTACCTAGCATGTGTACACTGTAGAAGCATGAAAAATATGGGGTTTATACGGATTACAAATTGCCGCATAGGTACTTCGGGCCAAACAGGTCCGCATAAAGGAAATCCACATGACTGGTTCAATGACATATGCGGCCCGTCGACAACCAGCTGCAGAAGGAAGATATACGGCCAAGAGGAGCAGTTCGTCTGATAAAGCTGACAAGTCCTGACAAAACTGACAAAAATGACAGCTCTGACCCTTCGACAAAAAGATAAGACGTGAGATGTCGCCCAAAAGCAGGGTTCGTACGCCTTTATACGGCCAGATGGAGTGTCATCTAAGCCGCATGAACCTTATGCAGCTCAGACATATGCATCCCCAAAATCTCCAAACTTTATGCAGCCAAGAGTAACTGTGATCCAAGCCGCATGAGCTTTATGCAGCCAAAATACAGAATTTATGCGGCTTAAATCCATAAGCTATGTATGGACTTAGGAAGTTTACGACTTGAGCCGCACGAGTCTCATGCGGCCCTACATGGTCGAAAAATGAGAGATCTATACGGCTAAAAAAGTGATTCCTGCGACAGGACGCATGACAATCTGACCAAGTCCTAAACTATCCAGATTTGCTGCAACAAAATCCCAACAAATCGACAGATGGCAGCCAAAGAGCGGGTCTTCGTGTGCCAATCAGCCACATGGCAACAAGCCATCTATGAGGCTCAACATACATTCTATTATAAATAGCAGGGTGCCACACCCCTACAAAAGGCTGGCAACCTTCAAGAAGGCAATTTCTTTAAGATCTAAAGACTGCGTCAGATAGTCCACGGAGTAAGGCATAGTTGATAGCACTTTCCCGAGCCTCCACCGTCACCCTCCAGAATCAAAACTAAATAATTGTACTTAGATTGTTTCCTAGGATTTCTTTCTAGACTTTTCTTTGTAAAAGCGAGTTTGCAATCAATTTCAGTGTTCTATAATACATGTCTTTGATTTTTTATGGCAAACATACACTTCTCCATCTGAAGGAACTTATTTCATGGTAATGGATCTAGTATTAAGTAATGGTATACACTTAGATACAAATAATGGTATCCTCTTTATCAGAGTCACTACTCTAATTTGTATGACCAGAGCAAAACCAACAGATTAATTTTATTTTTCATAAAATTATGTTGACTTAATAGTAAAATTAATAGGAAGTACCTACTTGAACAAAGTTGAATTTGTATACGTCCACACTATTGTGGCATGCTAAATTCATGATGTTCAAGGTGTTGGTGAATTTCTTATTATTGTTTTGAGGGAATCAATATTTAATTAATTCAAAAAGTTTTTTCCCTACATAATTTTTATTTATATGATTATCAGGATTTCAAAAATGGGTTCTTTCAGTCCACTTGTGGTGATTCATAAAGAAAACAAGCTTACTGGACCTAATTATATTGACTGGAAACATAATTTGGACATTATCCTGACTACTGAGGAGTACAAATATGTACTTGTTGAGGAATGCTATAAAACCCCTAAGTTTCTACTATTTTTTATTATTGATTTTGGTACTGATTAATTTTTTATTTGTATTGTACGTCGCGTAGTCATATTGTACGTCGCGCACGAAATTTTATTTTCTTGCTCGTCGAATGCGAATATGTGCAAGCGTACATATTCTTAGAAAAACATTTTCTTTTTTTATAGTTTTAAAATAATATAGCTATCAAAATTTCCTAAAATTATGATTTTATTTATGAAAAGACTTTTATTTAGAATAAATAACATTCTTAGTGCATACACATATTTCATAAATATTTTGCTAGTTTATTTTAAATAAAAATGTAATTTTCGAGATTATTAATATTAATAATTTATTATTCAAAAAGATATTTAAAAATATTAATGTAATTTTCGAAATTATTATTATTAATATTTTTGGAAAATACATTTTGAAATTATTATGAAGATTTAAATCTTGATTTGAACTTATGAATTTATTTAAATAGTTAATATTTGAAATTTGATTTATCCCATTTGATTTTGAGCTAAAAATTTAATTAGATTTAAATTGGATTTATATTTGGATTTGGGTTTAAATTGATTTAAATTAAAGTACGAATATTCTATTTCTGGGTTTAAATTATTCCTAGTTCTGATCCAAATGGGAATTCCCACATCCTATAAATAGGCAGGTACTCCTCCATATTATTTTCTCCATAATTCTTTTTCCACAAATTCCACAATCCATAATTATCGTGCATCGTGTCGGTGTCCACATCTTATTCCATAGATTACATATACATATATTTTCCGTGTCGGACACACCCCGACATCAATGAATTCCTAATCATAATCCTATCCCTAACCACCGACCAATCCCGACCCAGACTTCTCCCATAGATCACCACACCGACGAATTCCCGTCGCCACCGCCAACAACAGCCCCATCACAACCACCACTAGCACGCCTCCTCACCGGCAACTGCACAGCCATCCGAGTCAACCCCCTCGACCCTGTACCCGACTCCCCAACCCCTCGACCATCAACACCAGCACCCATCCCAAACCCGACCTCCGGCCAAAATTCCACCGGCCACCATAACTTCCTGCCTTCCCGCACCTACGGCATCACCACAGCCACCTACGTCGCCACCCCCGTTACCAACACCTTGCCTACAACCACACCACCACCATCATTAGCACCACCCCGCCTACAGCAAAACCCACCAGCGCCCAAATTTCGGCGACACCCTCCGTCGAACACCCGATGCCCAAATTCTCCACCACCGGCGTAACCATCATCACCACCAGCAAGAATAAAGACTTAAGGAAAACCAAATTAAATACCACCACCAGCGGCGCTTACCTCCATCGGAGTCGCGTCCAGCCGCCGTGGCGAACTGCCGTTCGCCGCATCCCGCGCTCGGCTCAGGCCGAGCGACCGACCGCTCCTCTTTCCACCGCACGGCGCCGCCCCAAATCCTCTCTCCGCCTGGGTCACCTCCGAGCTCCGACGTACCCGCGTCTAGCCACCGCCCTGGCCTCCCTCTCCGTTAAACCCCCGACCTCCGCCGACGAGCTCCCAACCGCAGAGAACCCCGCACGCCGCCGCGTTCTCCAGATCAGGGCCAGCCGAACCACTCATCCACCGCCCTAGGCTCCTCCTCGCATGCACCCTCCGGCCGCGCATCCGCTCCTCGGCCAGCGTCTGGACGCACCGCCGCGTCATCACCCCACGCGTCCGCCCGCCATTCCTCCGCCGCTGGAACCCCCAAAACCCTCTTCCTCCGTCGTCCTTCCAAACCCTCTCTTCCACCGCGCGTCCGCCCGACGCCCAGATTTCCCTTCCGCCCATCTCGCGTCGACGAACAACCACCGCGGATCCGCCGCTCACCGCCCCTCTCTCGAGCCTTCACTCGTTCCCCTTTCCTTTCCTTTTCTCTCTCCCTTCTCTATTGGTTTAAGCAGTAGGAAAGCAGCAGTCAGTGACTGCTGTAGTTTTTTCTTTTATTATTTTTTAATTTACTTATTTATTTTATTATTAGTTGTTGTTTTTTTTGTTGTTTTGTTGGTTTTCCTTTTTAGTGTGTTTTGTTTTTATGGTTTGTTTGTTTAATTTTCTCCTGGTATTAGCTATTGCTTAGGAATTATTACCATTATATTTATATATTATATCTAATGATTATTATTACCATTTTCAATTTTTGTTATATTGTATTATTATTGCTAACATCATATTTAATACTTTACTATCATTATTATTATTATTATTTTGTCTTAAAGAGAGAACAACAATGTGGTTTTTCTATTAAAACTTTTTAGTATTTTTTTTCTCTTTTGTAGTTTCACCTTTGTTTCATTAACAGTATTAATATTAACTCAGATTTTTTATATACAATATTTACTAAGTACTGATATTATTTTGTTACTTAAATAATTATTGCTATCATAAAAGATAGATAATATTTTGCAAAATTTATCATAATAGAATTTTTGCCTATATTGATTTCAAATTTGGTTTTAACCTTAACTAATTTTCTAAAATTATTTTGTATTTATCCAAAACTATGTTTGAAAATATTGATTTGAGCTAAAATAATATTTATCTCTAAACATATTTTGACTAGTATAATATATTTTCAAGTATTATAAATATTTTCAAAAATAGTAAATGTATTTATTTCCCAAATTTTCTTCGGTTCTTGTAACACCCAGTTTTCCAGATGAGGGTAATTTTAAAATTTTGTAATTATAATTATTATTTATTGATAATTATTTTATATTATGATTTTTGGTGATTTTTAATCATTTTTAAACTATTTAAAATTATGACTTGTGATATTGACATTTTACTATTGTTTGGTTTTAATTTCGAGGAATTTGTCACCCCCAGTTTTCAGGAACAGGGATATTTTTATCATTTTATATTTTTAAAATATTTTTGAAATTTATTTTATTATTTTATTATTTATAATATTGTTTTGGGGTTATTTGAGTCGGGTTCGAATTTCAGCTCAATCCGACTTAAAACGGGGACCCGGGGGTAGTGTTGACCTTAGTGGACCCACACATTAGTTAGCCATGGCCCACATGATAGAAATATTTTAGTTAGAGGTTAGACTAATTATTATGGATAAGGTTAGTGTGATTAGAGACTTTAGAATGACTAATTTAGCCCCAACCAGTTAGCCCTTTCCTAATACTAATAGAATAGGTTAGTGGGTGCATTTTGGACCTTACCATAATAGGACAAATAGCCCCATATGGCCAGCCACTTTGGAAGAGGATAGGCTCAAGTTCATTTTATTATTCTCATCCACACTCTCTCTCTTGTTCTTCCCCAAATTCCTAGAGAGCAATCCCTAGCAATTTCTCCACCAAATCCTTCCATTTCACCACCAAATCTTCTTCTTTCCTTCTCCATTCTAGCCAAGGAGGAAGCTACCCAAGTTTGGGAGGATTCGGAGCTCGTTCGTGTCCTTTTGGAATCTCTACGTGTCGGTGTCACTCCGGGAAGGCTTTTCTTCGATTCGATCTACCGGAAGGTATAAATCCCTTCTCCTTTTTATTTCCTCATGCATATAGGTCTATTTTGAACCCATAGGAATGATCCCCATGGTTGTATCTCTATTTGTGTCCATTTCGTGTCCATTTGGAGGTCATAGGAGTGTCCTTTGTGTTGTGGTTGTGTCCATGTGGGAGAACCCCAAATTTGGACACACTATGTGTTGTTGTTATGTATGAATGAATTATTACATGTTTAATCTCATATTTTTGTATTGGAGATGTGTTCTATAGTGTCTCATATATATATATATATATTAGTGTAGAGAGTGAGTTCTTGATATATTATGTTATATACTTGTGTTCTTTTGTCTCATACTACCCAAATTCGTCATAATTTTCATCCACGTTTTTAGTAGCAATAGCAACTTAGAAATGTCATAATTTTTAGCTTAAAACTCCGATTTATCTCCTATTTTTTTTAAAAGAACCATATCAAAGTTAGCTTTCCAAATATATATTTTAATAAGCCAAATTCGTTCTGTAACTTTCTGTAGAATTATTTGAGTGTCAGCTGTACGAAAGACGAACGCGTTTCGGTATTTTGGCGATTCCGGGAGTTTTCGGACACAAAAATTCGATCCGTTTGATGTTTCGGAAAGCTAACATGAAGTAATACAACATACTTTAATCCTAGAATTTAGTGAATGCCCAATTGGTACAGTATTGGTTTTAAGTAAAAGAGTAACTATACGATATATGCATTTTGTGTAACCTATGAGCCTATGTAGTATGGATATAAATGAATACAGAGTATGTAATGCATGATATGTCAGATGAATGAAATGATATATATATATGATATATATCCTATTTACATTAATGTATATATATGGTTGAATGCAAGCATGTAGGAATGCAATTAATGTAATATATGTAAGCAATGCATAAATGCATGAATGAAAGAATGATATACAATGCATGCATGAAAGTATATAATGAATGCTAGATATAAATGCAAGGTATATATGTAATGATAGATATGAATGCATAATGTATAAATATTGTAAATGCAATATCAGATTTCATATGTAGACATAGAACCAATGCATAGTTGATATTTAGATTGAATGTTAGTTCATTTTAGGTTGTTCGAACACTGAACTGTCCATGTAAGCATATATACCTTCCTTTTCCTATTGCCAAGCCAATTTTAGTTTTCAATATAGTGGAATGTCTATGAATGTAATGTTAACCTTCAACCCTTTAATTCGAAATGTTAGTTAATTTCAGTATTAGACAATGCATGAGCTGTATGCATATGGGAAGTTGGCTTAATGGCAGATTTCAGATAACATGGTTCATTTTATGTGGTTAGTTATACCAGTTTATGGGATAGCTCACTTTAGTTTATATGTAAATGTGGAACTAAACTGAGAATGAACTTCACCCTCTGCACAAGGACACCCCACTCTATATCAACCACCATGCCATGTAACCCTTCTCTAAATAATTGCTATAATATATATAGATTTATGTAAAGTATAGATGCATGTTAGTTATAACTTAAATAGTCTCTACTCTAATGTATATAGATGTATACTTGTAGCCATGCATGTTAAGTATAATACATGTGTAATGTAGATGGGTTAGTTTTGTGCCATGTGTAGTGTAAACTCATAACTAGTGTTGATTTCTCTTTTCATGTACACCTCCATGTTCACACACACACACATAGCTTTACATGTTAGTTCTTTTCTCTTATATATATATATATATATATATATATATATATATATATATATATATATATATATATATATTTTTAATATATATATATATATATATATATATATATATATATATATAAATATATATATATATATTAAAAAATATATATATATATATATATATATATATATATATATATATATATATATATATATATATATTAAAAAAAAATATATATATATATATATATAATGTTGAATATGCATGAATGTGATGTATCCTGATATGTGACTTGTGTTGGCTTGTATAGCCTTGGATTTGTATGGTGTGTACTAGCTAGGGTAGACTGGTTAGGCCTAGTGAGACTTCATTGAGTCAATGTTGACCCAGTTGACCTAGCTTTGACTAGATAGTTGACTAGAGTTGACCAAGTGTTGACTTTAGCCTATTTTGACCTAGACAGCATGTAGATGCATTGTAGCAGTCTATTTTCTTATTTTAGATATGTTGTAACTTGTGTTGCTCTGATTAGGAGACAGACACCTCTCCTCAGGTAGTACATTTACTTCAGACATTCAGATACGAGGCGAGTACATTCTCTGACCGTTTCATACTTGCCTGGATTTACATTCTTGCTCTAGATTACTGTACTTGATGCTGACACGATTGTTATCACGGATTGGTACTATAAGGATCTTCTTTTGGGATGTTATCCCCTTGTATTCACTAGATACATATTATGATGTGAGTTTCACTTCCATATTGTATTTACTGAATACCTATATCCTTGTACACTCATTGTGCATATTGTACTCTCATTATCATATGAGTTCCAAGGATAGACCATTGTACACTATTGTATAACATTGTACAACTATTGTATAACATTGTACACCTATTGTATAATATTGTACATCCATTTTATAATATTGTACACTATTGTGCAAGATAACGTAACTGGAGTGGATCCTTGTGTATTGATTGGGGAGGGGGAGTAGAATTGGTTATGTAATCAAATCCTATTGTACAAGATTGTATAACTATTGTATATGTCTATTGTACACCCACGTACAATGGAGTTACCATTGCATTTTCCTAGACCGTTTACATAACCATATTGTACTCTAAATCACAGTAGGCTTACAGTTCTTACTTATCATATTTAGATATTTCCTGTTATCAAATCTCTACTGTTTTCATACACTTCTTTCTTTCAGCGTTTCATATACCTTACTCTATTGTATGATTTATATTTTCTAACATGATATGAACTGCGTGAGATGTTTTGTGCTCGCTCCCGTCCTGACTGGACCTATTGAAAATTTTACAGAGGATGATGAGGAACCCTGCACCCTTACTTGGAGTTTGCCTAGTTGATACTCGCGACCTAGACCCCTGGGGAGGTTCAGGCAGCTGCTCAGGATGATACCTTGTATAGTGTAGATAGCTTAGACTGTTCCTTCTTTTCATGCTTAGCTGTTGTCTTTATTTTCAGAGTTGTATATTTTAGAGATGATGATACTTGTATTCCATTTCTGCTGTACCTTAGTTGAGAATTTCTTATCTATTTCTATCGTGCTACATTCTACTTTAGATTGTGATTGAGTTGTACCTCGGTGTTGGCCTCCTTCTGGAGAGTATATTTTATGTTATGTAGTTATAGTTCATGACCTAGAACAGCGTTCTACCGCCGACACTGCGGCGTAGGCTGGGCGTTGTTACGTTCTCGTACCCTCACGATGGGTGCGGGTCGTGACACATTTTTAGTGGTGGCTCATGCAGGTCGAGTTTATGTAGTGGTATTCGAACTAGAGTATCACTACAGCCTGCAGTAAGATTAGGATATTTTTGGAGGTACTCAATCACATTAGAAAAAACTCTTAATCCGATTCCTTTTGTCTAAAATTGTTGCTTATTGACTTCCCTTGAATATAAACTGTTCTCCTTTGAATTTTTACTTCATTCTCAGAAATTGCTTCTTGTTTTGATCTGTCTTCATGATGGTTATGAAGACACGATCTCATCGCTTCGATTCGGGAGATACTATCGGGAGGCTGGCCACCTCTCGTCCTGTTTATCAGGGCCTCGAGACCGCAGCTTCTGTTGTGCCAACTCAGGTTGGCGTTTCTGCTATATTGGAGGTGCACCTCCATCTGTACAGAGACTTTTCTCTTTATTTTCGGTTTCTCTCAGCAGCAGCGATTCATGCAGCATCAGCAGCAGAGATTTGTGCAGTATCAGCATCAGGCTAGAGGAAACCAGCAGGGCGAGCTATCGTCAGGACAGTCGAGGATGCACACACCGTTAGAGATCTTGCTGCAAGTTCCGTTCTTCTCAATTCCATTCCCGCAATTGTCTTTTATAATTACCTTGAAATCCGATTCCATCTGTTCCTTGTTAATTGATTAATTTTGTCATGTTACTCTTTTGTTGTGTTTGTTTTTCTTCTGAGAAAATCATATGGGCTAGGTCGCCTAAATTATGGGATCTAGAATCCTCGATAGTCATGTTAGTTGACATAGTGAGGACATGTATTCAGATTTTGGATGTATTCTCGGGTATGGGAATTTAAGGTTTTCGTCGTCGCATGCGGCAGTGCAAAAATTTTAAATACCATGAACCTAGAGGTACGTACCTTAGTCAAGGACTCTGTGATTATCGTAGCCTTGCTCACTAGCATGATAAAGACTCTGGACAACATGATTTTAGACAGACGCATATGATTAACAGATTGTATCTTGAGAAGGTTTAAACATCATACCCTTTTGATTGTTATAAATGACTTAGGAGTAGAGATATTTAGTTTTGTAGAGCTTATTCATAGGTAGTTCCTTCATAGTATAATGGTATGATGACTTGTAGAGTGTCTGTACCCTAGAGGTGATAGTTAGCATTGGTATTAGAATAGTAACCCATTGCAGATAATTCTCCTGTTATCTATAATACCAACCAGTTATACATATGATGTTAGTATGCCTTACAGCCTTGATGATTATTACTACTTTCCCTTACCTTTTCCAGTGAGGTACCCATGACCAGAGCCTGCCTTTGAGTATAGTTGTAGTTTCACCTAAGACCGAGAGGTCTATTTGCATAGATAGATTGCAGATGATATTGGCATATGGGATATAGGTTAGTTGGTATCTATAGGCCATTGTTGTATAGGGTTATAAACATGTTGTTTAGCCTATACTTGGTTCAGTTTTCCATTTTAGTTAAGTTCTCTTCGTGTTGAGTTCCTTTGTGTTGATCACCTTTATAGACAGTGTGCAGACCCTTCACTAGATACCATGTCCCCTTGATTCAGACCATTCATCCTTAGCCTAGTTCTAAGCATTGTTTCAGACCCTTATAAGTTTAGTCTGCCTTAACCCTTGGTTGATCAGTCATGTATATATATATATAGATGATATACTTAGGATATATGTGATGGGTTGTTGTTCTTGAGCATATATATATATATATATATATATATATATGTGGTATTTGGTATTCATGTGCTTAGCTTGTAGGTATTTAGTTATAGGTGACTTGATAGGATTGGAAAGTTAAGAGCTAGTCTATTATAGAGTTTCTCTTTTGCTAAATTCTAGTTGCCAACACCTAGATAGCTAGCATAGGTAAAACCCTAAGAAGTTGACCAGTTGATGACCAAGTACTTGGATGTTGAGAAATTGACTAGTGATTGACCCTTGACTATGTTAGACCTAGAAGGGGGTGCGATCATCTTAATTTCGAGGACGAAATTTTTATAAGGTGGGTAGGATTGTAACACCCAGTTTTCCAGATGAGGGTAATTTTGAAATTTTGTAATTATAATTATTATTTATTGATAATTATTTCATATTATGATTTTTTTTTGTGATTTTTAATCATTTTTAAACTATTTAAAATTATGACTTGTGATATTGACATTTTACTATTGTTTGGTTTTAATTTCGAGGAATTTGTCACCCCCAGTTTTCAGAAACATGGGTATTTTTATCATTTTATATTTTTAAAATATTTTTGAAATTTATTTTATTATTTTATTATTTATGATATTGTTTTGGGGTTATTTGAGTCGGGTTCGAATTTCAGCTCAATCCGACATGAAACGGGGACCCGGGAGTAGTGTTGACTTTAGTGGACCCACACATTAGTTAGCCATGGCCCACATGATAGAAATATTTTAATTAGAGGTTAGACTAATTATTATGGATAAGGTTAGTGTGATTAGAGACTTTAGAATGACTAATTTAGCCCCAACCAGTTAGCCCTTTCCTAATACTAATAAAATAGGTTAGTGGGGGCATTTTGGACCTTACCATAATAGGAAAAATAGCCCCATATGGCCAGCCACTTTGGGAGAGGATATGCTCAAGTTCATTTCATTATTCTCATCCACACTCTCTCTCTCTTGTTCTTTCCCAAATTCCTAGAGAGCAATCCCTAGCAATTTCTCCACCAAATCCTTCCATTTCACCACCAAATCTTCTTCTTTCCTTCTCCATTCTAGCCAAGAAGGAAGCTACCCAAGTTTGGGAGGATTCAGAGCTCGTTCGTGTCCTTTTGGAATCTCTACGTGTCGGTGTCGATCCGGGAAGGCTTTTCTTCGATTCGATCTACCGGGAGGTATAAATCCCTTCTCCTTTTCATTTCCTCATGCATATAGGTCTATTTTGAACCCATAGGAATGATCCCCATGGTTGTATCTCCATTTGTGTCCATTTCGTATCCATTTGGAGGTCATAGGAGTGTCCTTTGTGTTGTGGTTGTGTCCATGTGGGAAAACCCCAAATTTGGACACACTATGTGTTGTTGTTATGTATGAATGAATTATTACATGTTTAATCTCATATTTTTGTATTGGAGATGTGTTCTATAGTGTCTCATATATATATATATTAGTGTAGAGAGTGAGTTCTTGATATATTATGTTATATACTTGTGTTCTTTTGTCTCAAACTACCCAAATTCGTCATAATTTTTATCCACATTTTTAGTAGCAATATCAACTTAGAAATGTCATAACTTTTAGCTTAAAACTCCAATTTATCTCCTATTTTTTTTAAAAGAACCGTATCGAAGTTAGCTTTCCAAATATATATTTTAATAAGCCAAATTCTTTCTGTAACTTTCTGTACAATTATTTGAGTGTCAGCTGTACGAAAGACGAACGCGTTTCGGTATTTTCGCGATTTCGGGAGCTTCCGGACACGAAAATTCGATCCGTTTGAAGTTTCGGAAAGCTAACATGAAGTACTACAACATACTTTAATCATAGAATTTAGTGAATGCCCAATTGATATAGTATTGGTTTTAAATAAAAGAGTAACTATACGATATATGCATTTTGTGTAACCTATGAGCCTATGTAGTATGGATATTAAATAAATACAGAGTATGTAATACATGATATGTTAGATGAATGAAATAATATATATATGATATATATCCTATTTACATTAATGTATATATATGGTTGAATGCAAGCATGTAGGAATGCAATTAATGTAATATATGTAAGCAATGCATAAATGCATGAATGAAAGAATAATATACAATGCATGCATGAAAGTATATAATGAATGCTAGATATAAATGCAAGGTATATATGTAATGATAGATATGAATGCATAATGTATAAATATTGTAAATGCAATATCAGATTTCATATGTAGACATAGAACCAATGCATAGCTGATATTTAGATTGAATGTTAGTTCATTTTAGGTTGTTCGAACACTGAACTGTCCATGTAAGCATATATACCTTCCTTTTCCTATTGCCAAGCCAATTTTAGTTTTCAATATAGTGGAATGTCTATGAATGTAATATTAACCTTCAACCCCTTAATTCGAAATGTTAGTTAATTTCAGTATTAGACAATGCATGAGCTGTATGCATATAGGATGTTGGCTTAATGGCAGATTTCAGATAACATGGTTCATTTTATGTGGTTAGTTACACCAGTTTATGGGATAGCTCACTTTAGTTTATATGTAAATGTGGAACTAAACTGAGAATGAACTTTACCCTCTGCACAAGGACACCCCACTCTATATCAACCACCATGCCATGTAACCCTTCTCTAAATGATTGCTATAATATATATAGATTTATGTAAAGTATAGATGCATGTTAGTTATAACTTAAATAGTCTCTACTCTAATGTATATAGATGTATACTTGTAGCCATGCATGTTAAGTATAATACATGTGTAATGTAGATGGGTTTGCTTTGTGCCATGTGTAGTATAAACTCATAACTAGTGTTGATTTCTCTTTTCATGTACACCTCCATGTTCACACACACACACACATAGCTTTACATGTTAGTTCTTTTCTCTTATATATATATATATATATATATATATATATATATATATATATATATATATATATATATATATATATATAATGTTGAATATATATAATGTTGAATATGCATGAATGTGATGTATCTTGATATGTAACTTGTGTTGGCTTGTATAGCCTTGGATTTGTATGGTGTGTACTAGCTAGGGTAGACTGGTTAGGCCTAGTGAGACTTCATTGAGTCTATGTTGACCCAGTTGACCTAGCTTTGACTAGATAGTTGACTAGAGTTGACCAAGTGTTGACTTTAGCCTATTTTGACCTAGACAGCATGTAGATGCATTGTAGCAGTCTATTTCCTTATTTTAGACATGTTGTAACTTGTGTTGCTCTGATTAGGAGACAGACACCTCTCCTCAGGCAGTACATTTATTTCAGACATTCAGATACGAGGCGAGTACATTCTCTGACCGTTTCATACTTGCCTGGATTTACATTCTTGCTCTAGATTACTGTACTTGATGCTGACACGATTGTTATCACGGATTGGTACTATAAGGATCTTCTTTTGGGATGTTATCCCCTTGTATTCACTAGATACATATTGTGATGTGCGTTTCACTTCCATATTGTATTTACTGAATACCTATATCCTTGTACACTCATTGTGCATATTGTACTCTCATTATCACATGAGTTCCAGGGATAGACCATTGTACACTATTGTATAATATTGTACAACTATTGTATAACATTGTACACCTATTGTATAATATTGTACATCCATTGTATAACATTGTACACTATTGTGCAAGATAACGTAACTGGAGTGGATCCTTGTGTATTGATTGGGGAGGGAGAGTAGAATTGGTTATGTAATCAAATCCTATTGTACAAGATTGTATAACTATTGTATATGTCTATTGTACACCCACGTACAATGGAGTTACCATTGCATTTTCATAGACCGTTTACATAACCATATTGTACTCTAAATCACAGTAGGCTTACAGTTCTTACTTATCATATTTAGATATTTCCTGTTATCAAATCTCTACTGTTTTTCATACACTTCTTTCTTTCAGCGTTTCATGTACCTTACTCTATTGCATGATTTATATTTCCTAATATGATATGAACTGCGTGAGATGTTTTGTGCTTGCTCCCGTCCTGACTGGACCTGTTAAAAATTTTACAGAGGATGATGAGGAACCCTGCACCCTTACTTGGAGTTTGCCTAGTTGACACTCGCGACCTAGACCCCTGGGGAGGTTCAGGCAGCTGCTCAGGATGATACCTTGTATAGTGTAGATAGCTTTGACTGTTCCTTCTTTTTATGCTTAGCTGTTGTCTTTATTTTCAGAGTTATATATTTTAGAGATGATGAGACTTGTATTCCATTTCTGTTGTATCTCAGTTGAGGATTTCTTATCTATTTCTATCGTGCTACATTCTACCTTAGATTGTGATTGAGTTGTACCTCGGTGTTGGCCTCCTTCTAGAGAGTATATTTCATGTTATGTAGTTATAGTTCATGACCTAGAACAGCGTTCTACCGCCGACACTGCGGCGTAGGCTGGACATTGTTACGTTCTCGTACCCTCACGATAGGTACGGGTTGTGACAGTTCTTCTCTTGTCCGTGACTAATTCCTTTACCCCTATTCCCTAGCCAAATCAAGACTACCTTATGTCCACTCGAACCAATTTGACCCTTCTGGACCCAATAAAACTGTCCGTGCCACCATCCGAGGTCATCATGTATAGTTGTTGCACCGAAGTTGCAGTTCGTACCACATGGATCATTGCAGTACACCAGGCGTCCTACCAGGCAAGACACCTTGCCATTTGCTGTTTACTTATTTTAGCTCATACTTCATGCATTATTTATTTTCTTTATGCAAAATAAACTGTGATTCATGGCATAATCTGTTAGAACTTACTGTTCATTTATATTTTCTGCTGTGTATTATTTTTTTTATAAATTAAACCTAGATTTAAGAGACCACCTTGTGTGTTGCATTCATAGGCCTTGACACGTTGTACCACGAAGTTGTGTGTCGCATGTAGAACACGGAAGTGCATGATTGGCTGGCCACCAGTACGTACAAGCCGTGCGATAGGAATAACCGCTAATAGAGGTTGCATGCTAGTTTGACTTAGCGGTTATAGAGTTAGCATTGGGCGGGAAGAACATGATTGGAAGTTGACTACCACCCTATCTATCGTAGACTCGCTCGCTACTGAGGAATGATAGGTAGACTATATGCTATAGACTCGCTCGGTACTGAGGAATAGTATATGGTGTTGTGACTCGCTACTGAGGTACTGCATTGGTATTGACCGAGAAGTCATGCGACCATGAACTGTTCTTAAAATGCATTCACTTAGAACGGTTAGGCTACCTTTATCCGTTAGGTATGAGTACCTTCGGTTTGGGTACTTGTATCTGACCGTGGCTTGGAACAATAACTTGTCCAGATTAGTTCGTCACATCTTGTCCTTATTTGGTTATAGGTGTGACTTACTACTTCGATGAGAAGGTATTGAACCTTGTTGGGGTCCGGATACCATATTGGATTCATGGCATGGAAAAATACATCACCGTAAATTAGTTTACCATTTCCTGTCCTTGTTTGGTTGGAGGGATGGTACGCTCGTTCAGTATGTGCGTATTGGACCATGTTATAATTCAATTGATTTATTTATTTAAGCAGTATTTATTCAGTTTATATGGCATAATATTATGTGTCTTATTACGTCCCTCTGAGGACCTGGTTATCTCCCAAGGTATGTGCTATTGTCTTTCGCAAGTGCTCTATCCGTGGCCATGATCGTCACTACTTCTTCGAGGATGATTCCACTTAGATCGTCTTCGCTTCGCTCGCCAAAATCATTTATTCTATCATGTATTTTTCCTTTACTTGTTGGTAGTGGATTTGTCTCTGCCCAACATATTGTATCAAGACAATTCATTATCTTTATATGATATCTTTTATTCATTTATTTTGCGTGGATGAGATTAGTTATGGTTCTACTGCATTTTACAGCTTATGTATTCATACGAGGGTTCCATATATTGGAGTGTACTTCGTATGTATACAGCTGGCATGTCTACGTTCCTAGTCCTACGTATTTTGGGACTGGGGCGTTACAAATGCCCACCTAAGCCTGATGCTAACTCTGATGAAGAGGTCAAAGAGGCCTATAAGAAGTGGAAAAAGATAGATGAGATGGTGCGGTGTTACATTCTGGTATCTATGTCAAATGTACTGCAACCTCAGCATCAGGCCATGGCCACAGCTTATGACATGATGTATAACCTCAAGGAACTCTTCGAACATCAGAGTAGAGTAGCTAGGCAGTTTGCTATGAAGTATTTGATGAATACAAAATGGCTGAAGGTACACCAGTAAGGGATCATGTTCTCAATATGATGGGTCATCTGAGTGAGATGGAGATCCTTGGAGCTAAAATCGATGGAAAATCCCAGGTCGATATCATTCTCGGGAGTCTGCCTAAAAGTTTTAACAATTTCTGCCTTAATTATAACATGAACAAAAGGTTGTATAGTTTGGCAGAACTAGCATAAGAGCTACAGGATACTGAATCTCTCTTTAGGCAGAGTGGTCATATTTTTGTTTCTAAAACGCCTTCTACTTCTAAGCCAAAAGGCAGTAAGAAGAAGAATAACATTCAAAAACAGGCAAACTCAACAAAGAAGGGCATGGGACCTCAAGGCGCTATAAAAAAGCCGAAAGGCAAATATTTCAAGTGCAAAAGGTCAAGACATTGGAAGATTGACTGTCCACTTCTCAAACAAGGGAACAAAGAAGGTATATCTCATTTAAAAGTAGTTGAAACATGTTTAGCGGTGTTATCTACCGGCTCCTGGTGTGTAGATACAAGAGCCACTAATCATTTCTGCAATATATTGTAGGGGTTCCAGGAAACCAGGTGACTCAGTGATGGAGAGATATGCTTGTTCATGGGTGACGCTAAAAAGTAGCGGTCATTGCATTAGGAGATGTTACTTTATCTTTTGGTGGAAATAAGTCTTTGACATTGAGAGATTGTCTTTATGCACCTTCACTTAGAAGGAATTTAATTTATGTTTCTATGTTATTTAATGATGTATATTCAGTTTATTTTAATAACAATATTATTATTAGAAAGAATAAATGTTTTACCTGTTCTGGTACATTAGTTGATAATTTGTATGTCATTAATCCTATTTCGCCCACAATGCAACTTATGGAAATGAATAATATGTCATCTAACTTAAATAAGAGAAAGGAACCTTCTTATATGAACCAAACATATCTTTGGCAATTGCGATTGGGCATATTAACCTAAGAAGAATTCAAAGACTAGTTGAAGATGGACCTTTGAGTTCATTGGAAGTGGAGGTACTACCAGTTTGTGAATCCTACTTGGAAGGTAAAATGACCAAAAGGCATTTTACGACAAAGGGGTATAGGGCCAAAGATGTGTTGGAATTGGTTCATTCTAATTTGTGTGGACCCATGACTATCCAAGCTAGAGGTGGCTTTGAATATTTTGTCATATTTATTGACGACTATTCAAGGTATGGATACATTTATTTGATGCACCGTAAGTCTGAGAGCTTTGAAAAATTCAAAGAGTACAAGGCTGAAACGAAAAAACGTCATGGAAAATGTATCAAGTCATTACGATCAGATCGTGGTGGCAAGTACCTCTTTGGAGAGTTTAGGGATTATTTATCAGAGGCTGGTATTACATCCCAATTGACTGCACCTGGAATGCCCCAGCAGAATGGTATAGCCGAAAGAAGGAATAGAACTCTTATGGAGATGGTTAGGTCAATGATGAGTTATTCAGATTTACTAGATTCATTTTGGGGATATGCCTTAGAGACTGCAGCTTATATTCTGAACTTGGTTCCTTCTAAGTCAGTACCTCTTACTCCCACAGAGCTGTGGATTGGACGTAAGCCTAGTCTGAAACATGTTCGAATTTGGGATAGTCCAGTGCATGTACTGAATGGAAAAACAGATAAGTTAGAATCTCGTATAGAAGTACTCTTGTTTGTAGGCTATCCAAGAGGAACGAAAGGAGGTTTATTTTATAGTTCTAAGGATCAGAAGGTCATTATTAGCACCAATGTCCGATTCTTAGAGGAAGACTATGTGATGAACCATAAACCCACAAGTAGAGTTATTCTAGAAGAACTGAGAGGTGAGACACCAAGTACTTCAGTACCAATAGTACAAAAGGATAAACCACAAATAACTGCATAATGTGTCATAAATGTTACACAACAACCGACAGTGCCTCGTCGTTGTGGGAGGGTTGTGATACAACCTAATAGATATATGTTCTTGGGAGAGTCATCAGACTTCGTCCTTGAGGAACAAGATTATGATCCCTGTACCTGCAACGAAGCACTCCAAGATAAAGATGCAGAGTCTTGGCAAAAACTAATGATATCTGAAATAGAATATATGGATTCCAATCAGGTCTGGAGCTTGTAGAACCACCCGTTGGTGTAAAAGCCATTGGATGCAAGTGGGGCTATAAGAGAAAAAAAGGATCAGACGGTAAGGTTGAAACCTTTAAAGCTCGGCTTGTTGCAAAAGGTTTTACTCAAAGAGAGGGTATCGATTATGAGAAAACATTTTCTCCAATAGCCATGCTTAAGTCTATCTGGATTCTTTTATTTATTGCAGCTCATCTCGATTATGAGGTTTGGAAAATAGATGTTAAGACAACTTTCCTTAGTGGAAGTCTTGAGGAAGACATATATATGAAGCAACCAGACGGGTTCATTGAAAAGGACCAAGAGCATCTTGTTTGTAAGCTCAAGAAGTCCATTTATGGACTTAAACAAGCTTCTAGATCTTGGAACATATTTTTTGATCAGGTGATAAAATTCTATGGATTTGATCAATGTCAAGATGAATCATGTGTATACAGAAAGTGTAAGAAAAACGTAGTGGTATTCCTAGTACTTTACGTAGATGACATCTTGCTCATTGGAAATAATGTGAATGTGTTATCTGATGTAGGGGTATGGTTATCCAAACAGTTTGATATGAAGGACTTAGGAGAAGTAGGTCACATCTTTGGGACCAAAGTTCTACGAGATCGCAAGAAAAGGATGTTGGGCTTGTCCCAAGCTTCCTATGTCGATATTGTACTAACTCGTTTTAGCATGTAAAATTCTAAGAAATATTTCTTACCTTTTAGGCATGGAATTGCTCTATCAATGGAGCATTGTCCGAGGATACCTAAAGAGATAGAGAACATGAAAGCAGTTCCTTATGCTTCAGAAGTAGGAAGCTTAATGTATGCAATACTATGTATGAGACCAGACATCTACTTTGTCGTTGGCATGGTCAGCAGATATCAGTCTAACCTAGGATAAGAGCACTGGACTGTCGTAAAGCATATTTTGAAGTACCTGAAAAGGACTAAAGAGTATATGCTAGTTTACCAGGTAGATAGTTTAGTTCCCTTGGGGTATACAGACTCAGATTTTCAATCAGATAGGGATTCTAGAAAATCTACCTCAGGTTATGTATTTACTTTGGGAGATGGAGCCATTGTATGGAGGAGTATCAAGCAAAAATGTATTACTGATTCCACCAAAGAAGTCGAGTATGTGGCAGCCTCTGAGGCAGCCAAAGAAGCGGTTTAGCTCAGAAACTTCTTGTTGGACTTGGATGTGGTACCTAGTTTTCCTAAGGCTATTACACTTTATTGTGATAATAGTGGTACAGTTACAAACTCGAAGGAACCACGAGCCCATAAGACAGGTGAACACATTGAGCGCAAGTACCACCTGATATAAGATTTCGTAAAGAAAGTAAAGGTTGCTGTGATCAAGATAGCACTAGCCGACCACCTAGCTGATCCCTTTACAAAGAGCTTACCGGCTAAGGCTTTTGATAGTCATGTTGAGGGAATGGGAGTCAGATGTGTAGCAGCATGGCTTTAAGTATAAGTGGGAGATTTATAACAGTATACTGAAAAGCAATGCTTTGAGTATAAGTGGGAGATTGTTAGGGTTATATACTAAAAGCATCACTTTTGTATTAACTTTATTTCCTTAAATTTTGAATGAGAATCATATGGACAATGTTTGTATATTATATTTGTTACAAGTGTTGATGCAAGTGTCTGATACTCTATATTGTAGGTAATATGGTGTGTGGTATCACACAGAAGATCATATTATCAGTTCCCTATGGAATATATAAATGGTTCACAACCTAGATGGACTTGGACAACCTATTGAAAAGGTTGTTGTATAATATGGTATTAGTCTATCTTGACTATAGGTTTACACTAGTACACTTTGTGTGTATTGAACAGGACAACTTGAGACTGTTCTCTTTGTACTGACTACATAAGAGAACATACATCTCTATTATTATGGATGCTTGTGCTCTTAATTCGGATATAATAACAGACTTGTATATGCAGTGTGCATTACTTTGACTTATAAAAGAGTGAGATTCATTATGGATCAACAACCTCTATGAATTGGGTAATAACATTGTATGTATGATGGGCTATTGATTATAAAAGGAATCCATGTCCCGATACGTGGGGTTGATGATGTCCCCTTAAGGAGCTCATAAGGATTGTCATGTAAACCCTGCAGGTGGATTATTTCTGACATGACAAATAAAGTTGAGTGGTACTACTTAAGGATAAAAGATGTCGATCAATATAGTTGTCAGTAACTTAATCTGATCGGCTGACATTCGATATCTTAACATGGGAAGCCAAACGAGCTTATAATAGAAGGAGCCCACAATCATAATTTGGGATTAGAAAGGTATTACAACAATAGCTCATTAGTGGACCGAGCTATTGTTAATGGGCCTGGGTTGTGTGTTCGGGCTGAACACAGGACACCCAGATCCGTTAGGAGATCTAACACTAATTTCTCCTCATGGTCCCTGTCGTAGCCTTAAATATATCCTCTATTCTCTGGCCGCCAAATCATTATTAGAACTAAGAAGCTTTCCCTAAATTCGTGATCCACGTAAGAAGAGAAAAAAGGGGCTGCCAAGGAGAAGAAAAGGTTGGGAGATCGTCGTCCACATAACATCCAACCTGAGGAAGGAATACGTACAGAAGATCTTGGGGTCGTGACTGCTTGAGATTAATAGGAACTGTTGTCTTCTTTCTACCATAGGTATAATTCGTAAACCCTAGTTTCCGCCTATGAAAGGTCACGTTTATATCTATTTAACTTTCTATCAATCAATACGCACACCAAACTAGGGTCCTGGGAATCCCCAGTTCCATCACCTGCGAATTGTTACATGAACACAACCTTTTTATTACCTACTATAGGTTATTCCCTACTGCTGCCCAATATAGCAGTTGGTATTTTGCTAACTGTTTCCCAACTGTGAAATCTGCATTCATATGTTGATAAACCTCAATCCCATTGGTACCTTGCACTGACACCTACAAACTGTTTTTGTACCCCAACTGATACACTACTGCTACCTAGTTTTACCCAGTACCTGACATGTCCTACTGACTACAGAGAGTTGGTTTCCTCTTAGTATCTTGAGGCATACACACGAATGCACTAATTACGGATATATATACACATGCCTCATTAGTCTTCAACCAACATCCAGCTTGGACTAATTAGGGGTTTCCTTGACACACACGCGTGATACCAACTAAACTAGGCATAGGTAGGACACTGCATAGACATATGTAAGATAGGATACACTTGTGGGTACCCATGCTATCCAGGTTTTTTAGATCAATTATGGAGCTATAAGGAAGTAATAGGTTTTTCCTACCTCTGAACTTATCCCTTTGCCCCTTTAACACAAAATTGAGTTCCTCCTCTCCCATCTTCTGATACTAAGCAATCCTTAACAAGTGTATTATATGCTATTGCCCTGTTTTCCCCAAGGTTGCTGCCCTATGGACAATTACGCAGCTACATCTCACATCCTATCTTGTGCCTCCTAGGAATTATATCAAATACCTATTAATCCAGTCTAATGTTTTGCTAATGACAGGAATTTACAAACACATAAGATAGGAGAAGGTTTACCTTGGTGTTGATGACAGGGTTGGACTATCCTTTGATCCAAACTAGAACTTCCTCTCCCTGGTTTTCTCGTGCGAGGGAAAGAGGTAAGTTGCTAGGGTTGAGGGGGAAAGGATCGACTGTAATTTTTCTTTATATATCCAAGGTTTGGATAAACGTCGATGTCTCTAGGGATTAAGAGAGATCGAGTTCGAGACTAAATCAAAATTTGAATACAGATAGTGATCGATGTTATGTCCCGATCCCGCAGAGTCCTTTCATCCTCGCTTGGGCATGATGCCGTGTAAGCCTAAGTTGCACTTGCACAAGGCCAAGACCTATAATAAGACAAGATAGACAATATGTAGCGGAACATATTACAGAACATATGAATTGCACACAAGGTAACATAAATAAATTCTCTTTATTGTTTTCATTTGAACAGATTACAAGGTCTCATTTCTCTCTGATACAAAGCTTACATTCTCTCAAAAACATTACAGATTATAATGATCCTGTTCCATACATTACATCCCCTTATATACAAAACCTACTCTTTGTAATAGATGACCTTCTCTTGGCATCTCTTCTGATTTTTGGCTTCTGAGGATGAGGCACGGGCTATCGCTTCAGACTATACTTCTCGATGTGTCCTGCACCTGCGTGCAGACTGATGATGGGTCAGTATATCAGCATATTGGTTATTATGAACAAATGGCTACATTTGTCTGAAACGATCACTATTTATTTAGTGAGAAAATATTTCTTATGATGTGATCTTGCTATGTTTACCTATGTTCATTTCATGCAGTACAGAGTCAGTTTACATCTCTTTTAAAAATATCTTTGAAAAGCCACAGTTTATTTCTTTCAAGCATACGAGGGACTGTCCAATTCTTGTGTAGTGCGTAACATGTTTCATGAGCTATATCATTTCTCTTGTTCAAGCCACTCTTAGGGACAATTATAAGCACGATATCACATCTTTTCTTTAATGGGGCGTAGCATTTCTTTGCAATAGATTTATCTCTGCAAGCAATTCATATAGAAAACTTAAGCAACAAACGTATCATTGTTCAGTGATTCTTACCATAGCCGACGGTCCATTCCTGTATAAGACAAGGATTAGCATAAACATAACATAACCATCATTGTTATTTTTTTCGTCTCTGTATCGTTAGCTCTTAGCAAAATCGTTATCGACACATGCAGACTTGATTGGCAGCTGTGACTCTCCGGTTTAGCTCAGCACCAATCAACACTTATCTATATGATTGTCCATGGGTATTCCCATGATTAGCCGCTGTGACTCTTTGGTTCAGCTCGTTGCTAAGGACTCAACACCCCCCCTGATCGCGAGGTCTCTTTTACCTCAGGGTGCACTAATCTCTCCTAGGCCGAGTGTTTCAAGGCGCCCCAAAAATCTACCCGAGAGATGATACTTGTGCATAAATTGTCCGAGACCAATGCATATGCTTTAGCATTTCTATCAGATGAAACATATTTTGATCATATCTTTCAGATATGTGACACGTTCATTTTGTGCCTTAGCAGATATACGACACGTTCATTTCGTGCCTTCCTTCTTTTCGGATCATATAGCCAACAACTTCTCTTTTTTCTTATCAAGCATGACAATGAGTCATATTCAGAACAAATATCTATATTAGCATGGCATTATCTCATTTGATTTAATATGGCAAAAGTTTATTTCTTTTTATCAAGCAACAATCTTTCTTTTAGAATACAGGCATCATATTATTTCTTATTAGCAGGCAACAATTCTTCTTAGCATAAAAGTTATCACTTTTCTTGTTCTTAGCATGGCAACATGTGGATACTCTTATAAGCATACTCAATGACTACCATCTTATTATTAGCAAAAGCATTTAATCAAAAACTCATATTCTTATTAGGCGTACGCGAATCATAAAATACGACTTTGTCCAATCACCCAGATCAATCGTCTTCTGTTGCAGAGCCAGCAATCTGATCTCTCTATTTATCTAGTGCATTCGTGAAGTGGGGCACTACATAATTACCTACCGAGAAAAAGTTTCGTCCTCAAAACTTAAGGAGAAACTTATGATATCTATAGCAGCAATAGTCCTCATCCTTCGCCATCATCAATCCATGCATTCATGATTCATTTTGTATCAAAAGCTCATGTTCAATAAAACATATACCGACATCATAAAAATATTTACAGACTTATTGTATGGAACGTTTATCTCATCAATGATATCAAGCAGACAAGGAATTTTGATTAGGAGAATATCTTCGAATTCAATTGAATCAACAATTGGCTAGAGGATCGTGTTGCTCTGTTACCATTCTGTGACGCCCCGATCCCGCAGAGTCATTTCGCCCTCGCTTGGACGTGATGGCGTGCAAGCCTAAGTTGCACTTGCACAAGGCCAAGACCTGTAACAAGACAAGATAGATAATACACAGCAGAACATATTGCAGAATATATGAATTGAACACAAGGTAACAGAAACAAATTCTCTTTATTGATTTCATTTAAACAAATTACAAGCTCTCATTTCTCTCTAATACAAAGCTTATATTCTCTCAAAAATATTACAGATTACAATGATCTCGTTCCATACATTACATCCCCTTATATACAAAATCAACTCTTTGTAATAGATGACCTTCTCTTGGCATCTCTTCTGATTTCTATCTCCTGAGGATGAGGGACGGGCTATCGCTTCAGACGATACTTCTCGATGCATCCTGCACATGCATGTAGACTGATGATGGGTCAGTATATCAGCATACTGGTGATTATGAACAAAGTGCTACATTTGTCTGAAATGATCACTGTTCATTTAGTGAAAAAATATTTCTTGTTATGTAATCTTTCTACGTTTACCTATGTTCATTTCATGCAGTACAGAGTCAGTTTACATCTCTTTTGAAAACATCTTTAAAAAGCTATAGTTTATTTATTTTAAGCATACGAGGGACAGTTCAATTCTTGTATAGTGCTCAGCATGTTTCATGAGCTATATCATTTCTCTTATTCAAGCCACTCTTAGGGACAATTATAAGCATGATATCATATCTTTTCTTTAATGGGACGTAACTTCTTTGGAATAGATTTATCTCTGCAAGCAATTCATATAAAAAACTTAAGCAACAAACGTATCACTGTTCAGTGATTCTTACCATAGCCAACGGTCCATCCCTGCATAAGACAATGATTAGCATAAAATATAATATAACCAACATTCTTATTTCCTGTTCGTCGCTGCATCGTTAGCTCTTAGCAAAATCGTTATCGACACATGCAGACTCGATTGGCAGCTGTGACTCTCCAGTTCAGCTCTGCACCAATCAATACTTATCTATATAATGGTCCATGGGTATTCCCATGATTAGTCGCTGTGACTCTTTGGTTCAGCTCGTCGCTAAGGACTCAATACCCCCTGATCGCGAGGTATCTTTTACCTCAGGGTGCCGTAATCTCTCCTAGGCCGAGTGGTTCAAGGCGCCCTGTGAGCACCCTGAATTTTGGGTTGATTTTTTTTTATTTTTATTTTATTTTTCTGATTGTTTAGTTTCATTAAATAATTTATTCTGTTTATTTATCTGTAAATGTGCTTTTTCGTGCCTTTGATATTTGGAGTGTCAGGGATGTTCAACTCTGGAAATCTTTTTCAAGAGTTTTGTAGTGGACATAATTACCTTCATGATGGTATATAGTGTCCAACTCAAACTTGTTCCCTTGTACTCTTTCTGCTTCGCACAACTTCGGGTCGATTTAGACCATTTTATTATTAATTAATTTTTCCGCTCTTTTCCTTGATCATTTTTAGCACGTTACCGTGACTTTTGAATTGGGAGCACAAGACCAGTTATTTTCTTGAAACCAACTCATCATGCATGATCTACTCGAGACGCTCTTCACCCATGACCTTCGTGTCCCACTCAGACACGTCATTTTGTGCTCCATTTGCTTCACACAACTTTCCTGACACGTGACCCAATTTTATTTCACCCCACGGTATCATATTCATTTTCCAACTTGATTTGTGGGTACCTTGTCGACCAAAACCTGTCAAAACCAAATATAGACATGGCCCACATTGAGCCTACTACCCGCACGACACTTGTGTCCCATTTATTGGAATTCCCATGTGCTACTTATTTACCCATGATCATCAACACCTATTTTTATTCAATTTTTGCACAATGTCCGGTTTTGATCCAACCCGGCTTGACTGAACCCAACCCCAGCTCCATGTTACTCTCCATCACCATCACCCTCAGCCTCATTATCCTTGAAAAATATCAAATTCTTATCCTACCTATTTTTAATATTTAATGGAAAATTTCCTTTATTTAAATCCCTATAGGAATGACCAAAATTCCTATAATTAATTACTACCCTTGATTTCCCTCATTCAATCCTCACCATTTATTTCCCAAACACCCACACAAACCCCCCAGCCACATGTGGTCGGCCCTTAAATCTAGAATTGGTTTTCTCTCTCATCCCTCTCTCACAATTATTATTCTCTCTCTCTTCCTAAATTTCTAACATCCATTCACATGCAAACTTCCTCTTTCCCTCTCTCCTCTCCTACAGCACACTCTTCATCACCGAGCCCATCCCCCACGGCTGACCTCCCCTCCTCCTGGCCCAGCCTCGCCGTCGGCCACCCTCCAGGCCGTCGGCCACCCACAGCACCTCCACCATCATCACTTCCCTCCTCCTTCTCCAACACCATGGCCACCATCAACCATCAATAATCCGCTCACCATCACCTTAGCCCGAGCCCCCTGGCCGGATCTCCGCTGGCCACCGACCTTTCACCGCCGCCATGCTCCACTGGCCGCGCCGTCGCGCCGCCTGGCCAGGCCGGCCACCGCACTGTGCGCGTGGCAACCGCCAGCAAGCAGCGGCAGCAGCATGAACGGCAGTTGCAGCGGCCACGACGGCCGTCGTCGCCGGCCATGCGCCGCCGTGCGTGCCCCCCCTCCGGCGAACTCCGACGAGCAGTCCCCTGGCGGAGACCGTCCTCCGGGACGCGCCGTCGAGGCGATTCGTACGTTTCGCACGAAGTTCCGTCGTGACGCGCGTGGGAACGGTCCAGATTTTGCGTCCCGTCGCAGCAACTTCGCGCACATTTTCCCGGAAATTCGACCGTTGGATCGGCGATTTCTTCGCTCCATCACAATCTCGGTATATCCACCTTCACTCCTGTCAATTTTTATCCGTTGATTTTATCGTTTGATACATCAAAACCGGCCACCAAGTTGACCGTTTAAATTGTATTAATTTTGGACAGTTTTGCGGGGTCAACTTCATCAGCTTGTACCTCCTCCACCGCAGCTCCGTTTGGCGTGCTACCAGTTCCTGTGCGAAGCTGGTATAACCCCCTTGCTACCCCTCCAGTTTTGTTTCATTGTGAGCTTGTTTGATTGGTTGAATTCGACGCCAAAGTTGGCCGTCCGAATTAGTAATTTCCAACTTGTAAAATTTCATTTTTGAACACGGGACTCCAGATTTCATTTCTGAGACCACCATTAGACTCGTGGCATCGTTCTGCATGTTTTCATATAAAATTTGTTAGATTTGGAGGACGTGGGCCCTGGCACATTTTTTAGTGCAAAGTGGGTCCCACAGTCCGGGTCAACCGGACTTTTTGATGCCGGCTCATCGAAATCCAATTCCGGATATACCGTTGAGTTCGTATCGTCATTCTGGACTCGTTGACATATAATTTTCTAGGTTTTGGTGGACATTGGATCCGGCACGCATTTCAGTGCAAGTCGGATACCAATATCCGGGACAACGGGTCATTTTGAGATCGGCTCATCGGAATTCAATTCCGGATATACCGTTGAGTTCGTATCGTCATTCTGGACTCGTTGACATGTAGTTTGCTGAGTTTTGAGAACTTTGGCTTCGGCACGTATTTTCGTGCAAACCGGTATTCCAAGTTCTGGTAAACGGACCAAATTGAGATCGGGTCAACGGAATCCAATTCTGGAGATACCGTTGGGTTCGTATCGTCATTCTCCTTTCGTAGACATATAATTTGTTATATTTTATAGACTTATTTTCTTGCACATTTTTCGGTGCAAAACGGCTCCGACATGGATACCATTTTGACCCGAAATTACCTTTTTGCCCTTGTGTCTAAATTGGACCGAAGGGTAGGCTATCCTAGCTAATTTGACCATTCTGGACAGGTTGGCGATGTTTATTTCATCATCCGACAATGTTTGTTGATAGTTTCTCTAAGTTTATCTTTTTATAATTTATTAATAATTAATTCTTATAATCGTATTTCGGGATTAGTACAACGAAACTGAGCTCAGTCAATTCCAGTGATCTCACATCGCTGAAATTGACAAGATGGACACGTAGATCACTATAATAAGATTTTCAACTTTACCGTTGATCTTCTTATCTCGATTTGCGTGTCGTAAGTTTCGACGTACAAATAACGAAGTACACTTTATATCTTTAATAATTAGACTAGAATTGACCCTGTTTGACCAGAGTTTACCAGTTGACCCAAAGTCAACTGTAAGTCAACACTTGACCTAGTTTGACTAGATTATTGGCCGGAGTTGACCTAGAGTTGTTTTGACTTAGAAGAACCTAGGATAAAATAGATTGCTTGTAGAGATTTATTTATTACAACTTGAACACCCTGTAACCTGTGTTGCTTTAAATAGGACTTTGTGGCTTCAGTTGGACCCCCTATACTTATCAGCTGTTCAGGTTATTAGGCGAGTACATTCTCTGATTATTTCATATCCTGTTAGAATTATTTTCCTGCTTTAGATTACTTTACTTGATACTGTCACGATGGTAACACGGATTAGTACTATATGGATCCATTCTTGAGATGTTATCCCCTCAGGGAGCATCGTATACTACATGTTCTGTGCGTTTCACTTACATGGTGTATCACTATGCTTCACGATTCTTCGATCACTTGTGACATGTACTCTCATGATCACAGAGTCTTCTCAGAATCACCCTATTTATGGGCATTCCCAGAATCACCCCATTGTGGGCATTCCCAAAATCACCAATTTATAGGCTATCCATGTATCACCCCTTGTGGGCCTTTGCATGGAATCATAACATAACCTGTTTGGATCCTTGTGTATTGATTGGGGATACGGGAGAGTAGAAGTAGACATGTGAATAATATCCATGTAGTGCAGTTCCCAGAATCACTTCATAGTATAGTTCCCAGAATCTCCTATGCCATTCACATGTTTATATTGTACTCTGACTCACTAGCCACTGTTAGTTCTCTACTTATAGTAGATAGTTCTATTACAGTTCTCTCTCTCTGTTTACATACTATATTTCCTTCAGATCCTGTATCTTACTTTACTGCATGATTATATTTTCTAGCCTCCTATGATTTGTTGAGATGTACTGTGCTCGCTCCTGTCCTGACTGGACCTGTTGATAAATTTTACAGATAGCTTGGAGGTTGCCTGCTAGCCTAGAGGAGACACATTAGAGGTTGTTTAGTTAGCTATTTTCAGTTGTCTGGAGTTGTATTTACTTTATGGATTACTGTATTTGAGCTTTGAGACGTATTTCTGGGTTTGTGTATCTTAGACACTTAGACTTCTATCTGCTGTATCTCTTTTGGATTTCATGTTTTATCTATCTTCCTTTATGCTCTACCTTAGATGTGATTGAGTTTATATTCTGCTATGTCACCCCCATTCGGGGAGTATAAACTGCTTAGCCTTATACTGTTAGATGCATGAGACCTAGGACAGCGTTCTACCGCCGACACTGCGGCATAGGCTGGGCGTTGTTACGTTCTCGTACCCTTACTCTAGGGTGCGGGTCGTGACACGTTTTTAGTGATGGCCCATGCAGGTCGAGTTTGTGTAGCGGTATTCGAACTAGAGTACCACTACAGCCTGCAGTAGGATTAGGATATATTTTTGAAGATACTCAATCACAGTTAGGATCCCTTGAGAGATTCCTGGGACGACCCTTGAGAATCTTATTTAACTTCGATTTGAAAACTCTCTTTTCCTTGATTTGATTTATCTTTATTTTCTGTTGTTGAATTTGATTTTTGATGGATTATTTTTGAATTTGAGTTTGTATTCATTGATTTTGATGGAAGATTGTTGAATTTTGAATCTTGATGTTAGCTGTAGCATCCGAGTTTGTATTTATATGATTTGAAGGATTTTTGTTCATTTTTGAATCTTGATGTTCGTTGATAAATTTGATTTGATTTTGAGTATTCATCGTTGATTTAATTTAAATTTTTGTCAAGATGAAATTATATGGGCTAAGTCATCTAAGTTTTGGAATCTAGTCTTCTATAGTCACATTAGCCAGCATGGTGAGGACATATAGTCTGATTTTGGATATATTTCTCGGGTGTGGAAATTTAAGGTTTTTGCTGCCAAGCTAGCGGCATTGCAAAAATGTTAAATACCATGATTCTAGAGGTATGTGCCTAAGTCGAGGACTTTGTGATTATCGTAGCCTTGCTTACTAGTATGACGGGGATTTAGAGCACCATGATTTTGGATAGACGCATATAATTATCAGATTGTACCTTAAATGTTTTGAACATATTTTCTCTACTTTTGTTCCAGTCCTTCAAAAAAAAGTTTTATTAATTGTTTGTTTTGTTTTGTTTCTCATTATTTAACTTAGTAGTAGCTTTAGCTATTTTTATAAACTTTGTGTAACTTCTTACTATAAATTTCTTCTTAATATAATGAATCGATGATTTAGCTAGACCTTATCTTGGATTTGATATTATAGCACTGGTTTCAAAATGGTTCCTCCTTTTAAACAGATAAGCAGAACAGATTCTATTATCATTTCTTTTCCTGCCAATATTTTATTTCCATCAATCTTTGTCTTATATAACTGTCCTGATTACATCAATTCCCTGCCTCGTATCTAATTCTGTCAGGTAGACTTTAAACCCTTGAATCTTCATATCATTTTACCTGAGAAATATTGAGGAAGTAACGTAAATCATCTAGTTCGGAAATGACGTAATTGGTTATCATAGGATGATTTTGTAGGAATCAGAATGTTAGATGTCAAATATGAAAAATTCGAGAGGGGGATGTGGTAAAGGTTTAGAATGGAATCGAGTGATAAATGTTATCAATTTAGAAACAATCGCAGAAAATTTTGGTTATGAGTAATTCATGGATATATTTCAAAAAAAAACTAATGGATATCAGAGGTCAACCTAGTTTTGAGAACTTAGAAAAATCTTGGTTATTGATTCTTGGGAACTATTACAAGGCTATGTAGAAATTTAGAGATGGAAAGGAGAATTTAATTGTATTCTATGATTATGCGAAGTTGAACTAGATATTGTAAGAGGGTGACTAGAGACAAAGAGAACACAAGGATTTTAAGTTATAGGAATTATTTTTAGATGATGGAAGAAAATTGTAGAATTCAAAAGGATAATATTTGAAGGTGAACGTTGAAGAAAATATGAAGGTTGATTTATAAATAAGAATAAATTTTGTGTGACATAGTGGTATTGGAGTTTAGTAAATACGAGACTCGATTAAACAAGTTCAAGGATTTCATAAACTGGATTTAGAGGTTTCGGATCTAAATTAAAACGAGGTGAAGGAATTTGAAAATTTGATTAAATGAATAAGTGTTGATACCTAAATAAGAGGGGTATGTTTCGTGGAAAATGTTTTAGAAGTTAGAAATTTTGTCTATGGTGATCATAGTAAAAGTTTAGATGACTGAAGGTTATAGAATTTTTGAGGGTAGTCATATGAAGGTTGATTTTCATATTGGGACTTGTGAGAAAAAAAAAGATATGGCAAATGATAAACTGATAGTATTAGAGAGAGATGATTTACTGACTTCGTATGAAATCTTTTCCTGTTTTTCTCTAAAAGGGTTTTTCAATATCATTGAATCCTAGTTTCCTTAATCACGACCAAATCGACTTCGATTATCTTTTCTTATCATATTAATATCTTGGGTTGTACTTAATTGAATTAAATTTGATTGTGACCTGAATCTCCATCCTTGTATGCTCGTTCTCAGACTTTGTTGAACCTGTCCTCCATATTGCCTAAATCTTGATTTCTCCAATTTGATCAACTTAGATCGTATCGAAACTAAATATTCTTAATATGTATGGTGATTGGAATTTTTCATGAAATTGGCTTTCATTCTTTAACTTCTGATTTTGATTTTTTGAATAGTACCCCATTTTAGGTAATTGGTAGTTATCTTTATTTTATTTTTGATGAGTACCAGTTTTTTTTATATAGTATGGTAGACTGCCTTACAGTTTTGATGATTTGTTATTTTTGTATCTTTTCTAGTTTAACACCCCAGACTGCTTGTGTGTTTTGATACCCTATGACTGTTTTTGTTTAGCATGACTAGTATACCTAGATGAGACTTTTACTACCACCGTATGCCATGACCCTGTATGTCGTCTTTTTTAATCATATGTTTTATTTAAGTTCTGGGATTTGATTGTGGGGGTTTGACCTAGAAGGAGTATGGACATTTTAATTTCGAGGACGAAATTTTTTATAAGATGGGTAGGATGTGAGCACCCTGAATTTCGGGTTAATTTTTTTTATTTTATTTTATTTTTCTGATTGTTTAGTTTCATTAAATAATTTATTCCGTTTATTTATCTGTAAATGTGCTTTTCCGTGCCTTTGATATTTGGAGTGTCAGGGATGTTTAACTCTGGAAATCTTCTACACGAGTTTTGTAGTGGACAGGATTACCTTCATGATGGTATATAGTGTCCCACTCAAACTTGTTCCCTTGTACTCTTTCTGCTTCGCACAACTTCGGGTCGATTTAGACCATTTGATTATTAATTAATTTTTCCACTCTTTTCCTTGATCATTTTTAGCACGTTACCGTGACTTTTGAATTGGGAGCACAAGACCAGTTATTTTCTTGAAACCAACTCATCATGCATGATCTACTCGAGACGCTCTTCACCCATGACCTTCGAGTCCCACTCAGACACGCCATTTTGTGCTCCATTTGCTTCGCACAACTTTCCTGACATGTGACCCGATTTTATTTCATCCCACGGTGTCACATTCATTTTCCAACTTGATTTGTGGGTAACTTGTCGACCAAAACCTGTCAACCCCAAATATGGACATGGCCTATATTGAGCCTACTACCCGCACGATACTTGTGTCCCATTTATTGGAATCTCCATGTGCTACTTATTTACCCATGATCATCAACACCTATTTTTATTCGATTTTTGCACAATATCCGGTTTTGATCCAACCCGGCTTGACTGAACCCAACCCCAGCTCCATGTTACTCTCCATCACCATCACCCTCAGCCTCATTATCCTTGAAAAATATCAAATTCTTATCCTACCTATTTTTAATATTTAATGGAAAATTTCCTTTATTTAAATCCCTATAGGAATGACCAAAATTCCTATAATTAATTACTACCCTTGATTTCCCTCATTCAATCCTCACCATTTATTTCCCAAACACCCACATAAACCCCCCCAGCCACATGTGGCCGGCCCTAAAATCTAGAATTGGTTTTCTCTCTCATCCCTCTCTCACAATTATTATTCTCTCTCTCTTCCTAAATTTCTAACATCCATTCACATGCAAACTTCCTCTTTCCCTCTCTCCTCTCCTACAGCACACTCTTCATCACCGAGCCCATCCCCCACGGCTGACCTCCCCTACTCCTGGCCCAGCCTCGCCGCCGGCCACCCTCCAGGCCGTCGGCCACCCACAACACCTCCACCATCATCACTTCCCTCCTCCTCCTCCAACACCATGGCCACCATCAACCATCAATAATCTGCTCACCATCACCTTAGCCCGAGCGCCCTGGCCGGAGCTCCGTCGGCCACCGGCCTCTCGCCGCCGCCATGCTCCACTGGCCGCGCCGTCGTGCCACCTGGCCGGGCCGGCCACCGCACTGTGCGCGCGGCAACAGCCAGCAAGCAGCGGCAGCAGCATGAACGGCAGTTGCAGCGGCGACGGCGGCCGTCGTCGCCGGCCACGCACCGCCGTGGGCGCCCCCCCCCTCCGGCGAACATTCCCCTGGCGGCCACCGTCCTTCGGGACGCGCCGTCGAGGCGATTCGTGCGTTTCGCACGAAGTTCCGTCGTGACGCGCGCTGGAACGGTCCAGATTTCGCGTCCCGTCGCAGCGACTTCGTGCACGTTTTTTCCGGAAATCCGACCGTTGGATCGGCGATTTCTTTGCTCCGTCACAATCTCGGTATATCCACCTTCACTTCTGTCAATTTTCATCCGTTGATTTTATCGTTTGATACATCAAAACCGGCCACCAAGTTGACCGTTTAAATTGTATTAATTTTGGACAGTTTCGTGGGGTCAACTTCGTCAGCTTGTACCTCCTCCACCGCAGCTCCGTTTGGCGTGCTACTAGTTCCTGTACGAATCTGGTATAACCCCCTTGCTACCCCTCCAGTTTTGTTTCATTGTGAGCTTGTTTGATTGGTTGAATTCGACGCCAAAGTTGGCCGTCCGAATTCGTAATTTCCAACTTGTAAAATTTTATTTTTGAACACGGGACTCCATATTTCATTTCTGATACCACCATTAGACTCGTGGCATCGTTCTGGCATGTTTTCATATAAAATTTGTTTGATTTGGAGGCGTGGCCCCTGGCACGTTTTTCGGTGCAAAGTGGGTCCCACAGTCCGGGTCAACGAGACTTTTTGACGCCGGCTCATCGGAATCCAATTCCGAATATACCGTTGAGTTCGTATCGTCATTCTGGACTCGTTGACATATAATTTGCTAGGTTTTGGTGGACATTGGATCCGGCACGTATTTCGGTACAAGTCGGATACCAATATCCGGGACAACGGGTCATTTTGAGATCGGCTCATCGGAATCCAATTCCGGATATACCGTTGAGTTCGTATCGTCATTCTGGACTCGTTAACATGTAGTTTGCTGAGTTTTGAGAACTTTGGCTCCGACACGCATTTCCGTGCAAATCGGAATTCCAAGTTCTGGTAAACGGACCAAATTGAGATCGGGTCAACGGAATCCAATTCTGGAGATACCGTTGGGTTCGTATCGTCATTCTGGTTTCGTAGACATATAATTTGTTATATTTTATAGACTTGTTTTCTTGCACATTTTTCGGTGCAAAACGGCTCCGACACGGATACCGATTTGACCCGAAATTACCTTTTTGCCCTTGTGTCCAAATTGGACCGAAGGGTAGGCTATCCTAGCTAATTTGACCATTCTGGACACGTTGGCGATGTTTATTTCATCATCCGACAATGTTTGTTGATAGTTTCTCTGAGTTTATCTTTTTATAATTTATTAATAATTAATTCTTATAATCGTATTTCGGGATTAGTACAACGAAACTGAGCTCAGTCAATTCCAGTGATCTCACATCGCTGAAATTGACAAGATGGAGAAGTGGATCACTATAATAAGATTTTCAACTTTACCGTTGATCTTCTTATCTCGATTTGCGTGTCGTAAGTTTCGACGTACAAATAACGAAGTACACTTTATATCTTTAATAATTAGACTAGAATTGACCCTGTTTGACCAGAGTTGACCAGTTGACCCAAAGTCAACTGTAAGTCAACACTTGACCTAGTTTGACTAGATTATTGGCCGGAGTTGACCTAGAGTTGTTTTGACTTATAAGAACCTAGGATAAAATAGATTGCTTGTAGAGATTTATTTATTACAACTTGAACACCTTGTAACCTGTGTTGCTTTGAATAGGACTCTGTGGCTTCAGTTGGACCCCCCTATACTTATCAGCTGTTCAGGTTATCAGGCGAGTACATTCTCTGATCATTTCATATCCTGTTAGAATTATTTTCCTGGTTTAGATTACTTTACTTGATGTTGTCACGATGGTAACACGGATTAGTACTATATGGATCCATTCTTGAGATGTTATCCCCTCAGGGAGCATCGTATACTACATGTTCTGTACGTTTCACTTACATGGTGTATCACTATGCTTCACGATTCTTCGATCACTTGTGACATGTACTCTCATGATCACAGAGTCTTCCCAGAATCACCCCATTTATAGGCATTTCCAGAATTACCCCATTGTGGGCATTCCCAGAATCATCTATTTATGGACTATCCATGTATCACCCCTTGTGGGCCTTTGCATGGAATCATAACATAACCTGGTTGGATCCTTGTGTATTGATTGGGGGTACGGAGGAGTATAAGTAGACATGTGAATAATATCCAAGTAGTACAGTTCCCAAAATCACTCCATAGTATAGTTTCCAGAATCTCCTATGCCATTCACATGTTTATATTGTACTCTGACTCACTAGCCACTGTTAGTTCTCTACTTATAGTAGATATTTCTATTACAGTCCTCTCTCTCTATTTACATACTGTATTTCCTTCAGATCCTGTATCTTACTTTACTGCATGATTATATTTTCTAGCCTCCTATGATTTGTTGAGGTGTACTGTGCTCGCTCCTGTCCTGACTGGACCTGTTGATAAATTTTACAGATAGCTTGGAGGTTGCCTGCTAGCCTAGAGGAGACACATTAGAGGTTATTTAGTTAGCTATTTTCAGTTGTCTGGAAATGTATTTACTTTATGGATTACTATATTTGAGCTTTAAGACGTATTTCTGGGTTTGTGTATCTTAGACACTTAGACTTCTATCTGCTGTATCTCTTTTGGATTTCATGTTTTATCTATCTTCCTTTATGCTCTATCTTAGATGTGATTGAGTTTACATTCTGCTATGTCACCCCCATTCGGGGAGTATAAACTGCTCAGCCTTATACTATTAGATGCATGAGACCTAGGACAGCATTCTACCGCCGACACTGCGGCGTAGGCTGGGCGTTGTTACGTTCTCGTACCCTTACTCTAGGGTGCGGGTCGTGACACGCCCCAAGAATCCACCCGAGAGATGATACTTGTGCACAAATTGTTCAAGACCAATGCATATGCTCTAGCATTTCTATCAGATGAATCATATTTTGATCAGATCTTTCAGATATGCGACACGTTCATTTTGTGCCTTAGCAGATATACGACACATTCATTTCGTGCATTAACAGATGTACAACACGTACCTTTCGTGCCTTTTTTTTCCAGATCATATAGCCAACAGCTTCTCTCTTTTCTTATCAAGCATGACAATGAGGCATATTCAGAACAAATATCTATATTAGCATGGCATCATCTCATTTGATTTAACATGGCAAAAGTTCATTTCTTTTTATTAGGCAACAATCTTTCTTTTCGCATACAGGCATCAAATCATTTCTTATTAGCAGGCAACAATTCTTCTTAGCATACAAGTTATCTCTTTTCTTCTTCTTAGTATGGCAGCATGTGGATTATCTTATAAGCAAACTCAATGATTACCATCTTATCATTAGCAAAAGCATTCAATCAAAAACTCATATTTTTATTAGGCGTAAGCGAATCATAAAATGCATCTTTGTCCACTCACACAGATCAATCGTCTTCTACTGTAGAGCCAGCAATCCGATCTCTCTATTTATCGGCTGCAACTTTCCTTTATATATCCAAACTTTGGATATACGTCGATCTTTCTAGGGATTAAGAGAGATCGAGTTCGAGACTAAACCAAAATTTGAATACAGATGGTGATCGGCTATTAAACAAAGTTTGAATTTGTGAAGTTTGCACTTAAAGCCCTTTTAAAATGTATTTTACAAAAGCCCTCTCCTTCTCCCTATGTAATTAATACAAGCCTATACATTAATATATCATGATATATATATATATATATATATATATATATATATATATATATATATATATATATATATATATATATATATATATATCATGATATATATATATATATATATATATATATATATATATATATATATTATATATATATATATATATTATATATATATATATATATATATTTTGGGCTCATGGACTTACACTAGTCACGGTCTCACGAACTCCTATAAATAATAATAATAACTAATATCAATAACCACACCTCATTATTATTACCATATACCACATATACATATATTTATAACTCATAGGGTTAACTAATCTATATACTAGTCATAATTTAACTAACTAGTCATAATGTGCCTTCTAGGGCTAACAAAATCTCATAAAATATATGTGTAAAATATTCAATATTAATTATAAAATAATTTTATAATGTTCTGAAAATATCAATCATATAATTATTATGGCATAAAAATTATTTGAAAATCATCTCATGATCAAACTAGTATCCACATTGATAAATCGACGTTACTAGAACTTGTTTAAACATAAATAAAATAATTTTAATACTATGAAATAAATAGTAAACAATTATTTAAATTATCAAATATTCATGATAATAAGTTGACGACCAATAATAATGAGCTTTGGATTCACACAAAAATTATTTTGGGACTTATAAGATGGTAATGTCGACAGTACATTTTATGGTAGAATTTTGTCCTTCAAAGATGGAATAATTCAAGCATAAAATAGCAAAATTTTCAAAAGGTAATTGAAGGGGAATGTAGATAATCAAATTATGGTCGTTTTCATATATGATATCAATGGTAAAAGTTATTCTAACTAGATAAAAACATCTATATACCAAAAAGTGTCAATTCTTGACACCTTTTGGTAAAACGTGCCGACCAATCTAGGAAGAATTTCGACAAAAAATTTAAGGTAGTAGACACATAGGGGAACCCAAAAATGTTTGTCCCACAAATTTTTGATGTCTAAAAATGGAGAAAATGCAGTCGCAATATGATTTACCTACTGCGATGTTCGGCCAGCAAGATAGGAGTGCCTTTGGGCAGCTGCTGCAGCTTGTAGGGTCTATTTTAGGTGATGGCCGGCCTTGGGGAGGGGGTGAGGGGGTCTTGGGTACGTCGGGGATGAAGTGGTTGGGCTGGAGGTGGTCGGCAATGGCTCCAAATAGTGGCACAAAAGAGAAAAGCAGTAGCAGTAGTTCAGCAAGATTAGTATATTATATAGGTAGGGTTGCATGGGGTCGGTTATGGGCTGTATAGGTGGGTTTTTAGGTGATTTTTGGTGGATTTTGAAGTCCATATATAAGAGGGATTGACACAAGAAGATACAAGTTTCCAAATATTGAAACTTGTATTTATAGAGTTTCCCTATTAGGTTTGACCCAATAAAAGTCTCCAATAAATCTGAAATAAAAATTTAGGATAACCCTATCTATGTGGAGATGACCCTAACAAGTCATCTATAACTTGTTAGACAAGTTTAGGCTCAAGAAAAATTACCCGATTTGAAAATAGGCTTAAAAAGTCACATAAGGGATCTTGTGTGCTATTTGAATTTAAATAGCACATAGAGCCTAGATAGAGTGAGACACCCTAGACATGTGTGTAGTAGGCTAAAAAATAGTCGAAATCATATATTGGATCGTTTAGGTTGGATCGATGTCGAGTCCGGAATTTAAGCTGGAAGTTACGGTAAAGTCATATGGTAGATAACTTCTTGGCCTAAATTGACCCAAAGTTATGCAAAGCAAATAGAATACAAGAAGACATATTTGAGTGGGATATGATATACCAAATTGAAGATAAACTTGTTTAGGTCAAATTCCATGAAAGAAGTTTTTAGAGTTTGGCATTTCATGTGCTCCAAAAAACAAAATTACGAGAGTATTTAATAATAAAAAATAATAGTGAGAAAAAATATATTAATAACTATATTAAACAAAGTGATGAATAAATAAATAAATAAATAAGTATATAACTCACTACAACAAAAATACCTTTTAATGACGCTTGATAAATGGATTTCATGACGGCTGATAAAGAAGCGTCATCAAAGTTCAGCAAGACTAGATTCTATGACGGTTTACAATAAAAACGTTATTGATAGTCCTCCAGTGATACGAGCGTTATGAAAAAAAGTACGAAAATTTAAGTCAAAACCCCGACTCCCCCGCAATTCTCCCGCACTTACGAAAAATTCTAAACCCTCATCCTCTCTCTTTCTCCTTCTTCTTCTTCCTCCTCTCCCCAACTCCCCAACTTGCCGCTTCCGCTCTCCTTCTCCCCGCTCCCCCACTTAAGAAAAAGCCTAAACCCTGCCTCTCCTTCTCTCTCTATAACCCTAACCCTAATTTTTCCCCCTTCTCCAAACTCTAACCCTAAATCCCAGAAAAAAAAAGTCGAAAAAGAAAGAAGATCGGAGAATGGGAGGAGGCAACGGTCAGAAGGCCAAGATGGCTCGCGAGAAGAACTTCGAGAAGCAGAAGGCCGCAGGCAAAGGTCAGTCGGACCCCTCTTCCTTTCCTCTTTCATCGATCCCCCTCAATTTTTTTCCTTTATTTTAGGTTTCCTGGCAAATAATTGATCGATCGATAAAAATCTTTTTTTCCTTTCTTTTTGCAGGAAGCCAGCTGGAATCAAACAAGAAAGCCATGACGATTCAGGTCTCTCTTCCGTACTCCCTTTCTTTCTTTGGATCTGGTGGATCTTGATCCTTTTTGTTAGAATTTAGTAGATTTTTGTTATGGTTCACCTGAAATTTGTACTTAATAGGCAGGAAAATGAGGGTTTTTTTACCGTGGTTATTGTACTTAATCGTTATTGTCCAATATTTTGAAATATTTTGCAACAAAGTAAAACAAAAAATGTCAAACAAATCTAAGAATATAGTTTTGATATTATATACATCCTGGACTTCTGCTCTTTAATTCTTACAAGAAACACACAAATATGTGACTGAACTTAATCCTGAATAAGTAAAGCTATTGGACACTCTGACCTTGTTAAAACTAGAACCAATCTTTCACGAATTAGATGAAGTCCAGTTAACTAACTCATGGAATGGAATTACAACCCAATACTGCAAAAAGTTAGTTCTGATTTTCAAGTGAAAAGTCTTCACTTGTACATATTCATGTGCAAATAGCTAGTTCTATAATACTATGAAAAAGTGTAACCCTCTTGGATTTTCCAATCTCTGTAAATAGGAACATGAACAAGTGTTTGGTGGGAAGATGCATAACAGTTGATCATGTATCTCTGTTCTTACTTTCTTTTGGTATATCCATACTATGTCCTTACAAGTTTGGAGTCACGAGTCACTGATCTTTTTTCAGCAGCTGTATTGTTTACTTTGGGTCCATTTGTAATTAGAATTATGTGCATCAAAGGCAAACGAGGGGGGCCATTTTGGTGTTATGTAGACTAAAACTTTTAAGATAAGTAAACCAGTTGGTACTTTGATGCATCATTCCCTTTCCATTTTCTGTTGCTAAATGTTTTAATTTTTGATGCATTTCTAAGGAACCATTCTCCCTCACCTAATTGACCTTCTTTGTCCACGGAGATAGTATGGATTTACTTAGGACACAGTTTGGAAATGATTTTAAAATGATAGCCAGCCATTGAGGTTATCAGAAGATATAACATAGTGCATGTGTACAACTTTTGGACAGTTTATGTCTACACTCGTATAGTGCATGAATATTGATGAATTTTGTTAAAAATTCAAGTCATACAAAATAGTTGAAATCGAGGGTTCTGGTACTAGGCCTTGTGACATACTCAGAAGTTTTTTTTTAATACAATTTTAGGTTTTATGTTGTAGGGCTTATGATAATTTGAAAGCATTGTTTGCACTTGTGTCTATTTTTTTTCTTCTTCTGGTTAGAAATTTTGAGAAATGATACGGGCTTCGATATCTATTATTCTTGGGTTTAATCTTTCTAATTGAGGTTGTTTTCTTTTCTGTTACAAGATAAAGTAAATTTTATTCTCTAAATATACATTATTATTATTTGGAACAGATAACACAATTTTTAGATTCTCAAGGTTTTCTTGATTATATGGAAAGATGTGTCAGTTCCGGAGATCGAAGGCAGTCATAATCTTCTTGAAAAATTACAAGATGTAACAGGGAGGGGTCTGAGCCCTAGTACTATCTTTCCTTCTATGCTGGAAGAGCCTGAGATTATAACTATAACAGAACCTGATGCTGAAGATGCAGGTTTACCAAAAGTTTCTTTCAGCAGTACATTCATATTTATTATTGCTTCAAATTAGTCTAGTTAATCTTATACAATTTGCTGTTTATCGGTGTCTTGATCCAATTCTTACAGTGGTGTCTGGATTAAGTGTTCGAGATCCATTCTTGTTACCTCAAGACATGAAAGATGTGAGTAGAATATTTACACGTCTCTTCTTTTGATGGTGTAAAATAGTTCTCCATCATGCTATTAACTTAGCTTTGCAGTTACAACTAATTAATTTCACCATCTTAGCTACTGGTATAAGTGTCCACTTTCATACAGCATTGTGTATATGTTATTCTAGTACATTTTCTCAGAATAAGTGCTAGTTTTTTTACTATCCTGCTTGGCTTTGAACCCAAGATGTCATCTTCCCCTACAAAAGGCCGCAACTGTTGGTTGCCAAACTTTTGTTTTTTATTGAGCATTTTGATAAAGTCTCTAAATTTCTGAATGATTGTTATTTACCCAATATAATTTATTTTTAGTTCAAAGTTCAAACTTGGCCAAAGTGTAGCAACTTATCCTGTGATTTTGTTCTCGTCTTTTAGTTGGCAGGGACAGCAAAATCAAGATTCTCTGCAAAAGACTATAGTGATCATATGGCTCTTGTTCGTGCATATGAGGGGTGGAAAGATGCAGAGAGAGAAGGATCTGGTTATGAGTACTGTTGGAGGAACTTTCTTTCAGCTCAAACTCTTCAAGCTATCCATTCATTGCGGAAGCAATTCACTTTTATCTTAAAAGACTCTGGTTTATTAGATGCCGGCTCCAGCTCCAGTAATAGTTTGAGCCATAACCAATCATTGTGTCAGTGCTAAAGAGTTCTTTTTTTTAGTGCTAAAGAGTTGGTTTTTCAATTTTTGTATTCTCTTGAGGACTTATAAAATTTTTCTTCCATCTTTTTCAGGTGATAAATGCCGTTATAATCGATTTCCTTTGAACGTCAGGACAGAAGAGCAAGAAGAGAAGCGCAGATCAATCCTGGCATCAGCAAGTGGAAGCCTTTCTGGGAAATTATTGGTATATTTCCTTCAAATTCGTCCATAAAACTATGTCTACCCTCCTCCCATATTTTCTTCAAATCCGTTCAGAAATTATTGGTATATTTTTTTCATTTGTCCAACCTCCCCCCAATGTGATATCCACATGTGCAACACTTGAGCTGAAGTGTATATGATATCCAAATTTTCCTGATTATAATGTAACCACCTATAGATATTAGTGTATGAAAATATTACCACAAGTTAGCTTCAAAAGATATTAGTGTATGAAAATAGCCATTACTTGTGAAAGTGTACATGCATGTCATTGGTTTCTTACAATGAATACAAGAGATACCTTCAAATTTTAGTTGACCCAAAAGCAAAAGCTATTTTAATTGGGAGTTCAAATTCCTGCCCTGAATAGCTGCTATATATAAATTTATTGCTTAAGTAAAGGTGAGCCCCAGAACAATTGTGCACTGGACTTGATACCGCTAAGGAGGAAAGGTATAAAGTATGAAAAATAAATTAACGAAGCATGATTCAAAGTATACACGGCATATTTTCTCAAACAAGTGAATGATTAGAAAGTTCAACTTTGAGGCAAGTTTTTTGTGAGAGGTGCCTCTTGAGTACTTCTGTTCAAGTGGTAGGGACATATTACATAGGGCTATTACAGAAGATTGAGATTTGCTAGCTGCATTCTATTGATGTCAGTTTACTTGCTCTGTCTCCGAATCTCTCACTTGTTTTTTTATATCTTCTTGCTATTTCCTTGATCACCGTACTTTATTTAACAACAAATCGATTTTTGATATCAAGTACCTTTATTATTACACTACTATTTTTTGTTTGTTTGCCTAAGGTTACATGCTAAATAGAACAATCAACTTAAGAAACGCACATACAGGGCTGTTCTTCATCTTAAATTATATATATATATATATATATATATATATATATATATATATATATATTTCTGGTGCTAGTTGTCTCTTCTGTTTTGTAATCTTTGATCGTAGAATGGAGTAGTTGCGACTATGATGCAGTATGCTAAATTGCACATGTCAGGAAAATTAACTGTTGCGGGGAAGGCCAATAAATCATGAGTCTTTTGCTAAAAATATATAATATAGTAATTATTTAACTGTTGAATGTGTTTTTGAGTGATGGCTAACGATGTTTAACATACTCTCAGGCAATGAAACAAAGAAGGGAATGAGCAAGGGCATACCAGAGCCTAAACTTACTGCTATGGATGCAATGATTGACAAGTTGACTGGAGCAATATTTTTGTTTCAAATTGTAGTTGTTGTTGTTTTAGGTTTTGCTGGTAACATTTGGAAGGATACAGAAGCTCGTAAGGTAAGTTGTATGTTGTGGTGTGGGATATGTGGATAGTTTTGATGTAAAGTGTACTAGCTATATTGGATATTGATCTATAAATTTTTGTGAAGATGTATATATATATATATGGCCTGAGAAATGTAGAATGATAGCTAAAGTGTACTCTATTTTGAGACAATGGAATGTACCCTATTTTGAGACAATGAAATGGAGATTAATGTTACATTTCAATGTTTTGTTGTGAATATGGTTCAAATTAAGTGATTGTTTTCGAATTGAATTGAGCAGGGTTTGGAATGTATAACATGCAGTATAGAGCGTTATAAATGTTATACAAATGACCAATCATAACGCTTTCAAAATGTCCTGACCCCAACAATACTAAATATTCATAACGTTTTTACATAACTATCTATAACGGTTTGAAAATAGAACGTAGTAGAAATTCATATTATTAATGACGTTTTCGGTCAATTTATCTATAACGCTTTCAAAAACATTCATAACACCCGATTTCATAACGCTTGGCTGAAGAAAAAAAATCGTCATGGTATGTCATTAATGACGGTTTTTAGCCGTCATTAAATGGTATTTCTGTTGTAGTGACTCCAAAAATCCAGGTGGTTTACAACCTATCCACCTTAGAAAATTTTCTCCTCAAAATTAAACATACAATAATATAACAACACATAATATTAATAATAACAAATAATCTATGACACCGTCCTAACTTCTTCTTGCAAACCTTCTAAACATATCCCTTCTTTCCGCAAATGTGACAAGTGGGGAGCTTCTATGTCTGGTACAAGATGACCTTCTTTTGAAGATGTCCTTCTGGCTGTATGCTTGGTCTTACATACTATCCTCAAATTTAAAACATGATATAAAAGAAACTAATCAAACACTATTTCTAAAGGACACTACTACTATTGGGATTCTAAGTTCACACAACCTACCAGGAAATATGGTACCCTTAGTTCTAGGTCCATCCTAACTTATGTGATGACAACAACAAAAGTCAATGTCAAGAATGGTACAACTTCCTATATCAAATATAAAACTTAGGTATTACGGAATGAAATCAAGGCTTTCTAAGGAGTCCTAAGTACCGTCATAGTGCTATTGGTTAGCAACTCTATAAGAAAAAATTATTACTAACTCAACACTATTCCTATATAGGCCAAGTCTTCAACAAAATAGAAGAAAAATAATACTCTACTCCTTCTGACTGTCAACGGGCTATACAATTATTACAAGTACACCTAAAATTTTGCACCTATCGGCTAGATAAGGGTCGAGGCTGAGCTGTACAGATACATACACCTATTGGTCAATCTTCTAGTCATGGTGTTTTATAGATCGTTTCAAGGCTAGTCTTACCATAATCGTCTAGCCTAACTTAAACCTTCATACTTCTAGGTCACCTATCATGATATTAGCACTGGATAAAAATCCCTCTAATACTTCTATTCAAGGTTATATCTTAGGCAAAAGGTAATATAGATTACTCTAGTAATCTTAAGGTCTCTCGTTATGGACAAATCCTACAATGTACTCTCTAACTTCTGTCTTAGGGGGATATCTATAAAATTCTACCCATCTTAGCTATTTACCTAATCCTATCAAGCATGGGTTCTTATGTCCTCTAAGTAAAAATTTCTACCGCCGAAGAATGCTACTCCTACCTACTTAGTCCATCTAGTATAGGTGTCTATCTCTACCCTACTCGTCTGTGGACAATCACTCCCTATATTATTTTATCCCTCTTACTTCTATCCCATAATATAAACAAAATAGTTCATCAAGCACAGATGTTCGATTTTTCGAAACTAGAAAAGGCGAGAACTCGATAAAAAAGTTCAAGAGAGGTATGTTCGATTACAAATACGAGGTTCAAAGGCGATAGTAGATATCAAAGGGAATTCAATAGCAGTTGTGGATTGAAATTCTAATAAACTATCCTATTGCAGGCTTGTTCGGCATAGTAACATAATCGAAACGATTTAATCAGGACCTGCATGGGCCACCACAAAAACATGTCACGCCCCAGTTCCAAAAATACTTGGAAATCCAAGGCATAAGCATGCCAGCTATACGACTAGAATAAGTATCCTAATTTATTGGACTTGTCCTAATCGTAGTACGCTGTAAAGTGAACTAACATATGCTAACTAATCTATGTCTCAACTATGTCTCAATCCACAATAATGAACAAAATCAAGAGCAAACGATATATGTCATGGTCTGCAGCCCATTAGAATATATGTTTGAAATGGACTCGAAGAATAATAAAGGTCCAGTAAGACTAGGTTTTGACAACAAAGATATAAATAAATAATACAAAGAATGCGAAAGTGATAATAAGAAATACTACCAATAATACCTAAATCTTGCAGAATACATCTTGATAACTTCATACCAGAAGTCCGACTAACACCTGGAGAGATCACCAGGTCCTCAGAGGGACGTAACAAGATACAACAACTAGCCACATTATGAACAGTAAAAGTAATATACATGAACATGAATGTAACTGACAAAGGGAGACTAACCATCTAAGTATATGCATGTCGAAGACTACTTTGGTACGTATGAGTAGGTGGAGGAATAAAGCATAGCATTCACTAGAGGCTTATGTATATACTAGCATACCTCCCAACCGTGTTCTGACGCACGGTCAGCGACCGCCGTCGGATATATACTCTAACAATACACCCATACCCGAGAAACTATGAACCCATAACCGGGCAACTATGAGGCTAAAATGGTGGCTATCTCATATGCCTACTAATAGCCTTCCTCGCCCAGGAGTACTACACGATCATGTCCATGACTCACACGACTCGTATCTCACATGCAAGTCCTCTAAATAACACAACTAGCCATATACAATCCGTCACACGAACCCCTTGTATCGGTCGAGTACATGGTGCGTATCAAATCCAATGTAACTCTCACTCCAAGTGTCGTGTTATGAGTCGTGTCCAGTCATAGAAGTCATTGAAAAATAACTTTAACACGAAGAAGTCTACTAGCAAGCTAGGTCACACACACACGCACTATATGTCATCGATGGCATCATCGACACACCCAAGTCACACTTGGACACACTTCTAACACATCTAATCCTAACACACAACAACACATTCTTGTATAACAGAAAATGAAATAAGATCACATTGGCACGATATCTTGCCTGGAATTGCCTCGAAGGAATAAAGTACCAGTCTGGCTTTAACCTCCGTAGTCACAGTCTCATGAGCTCCTATAAATAATAATTAACTAACATTAATAACTATACCTTATTATTATTACCATATACCATATATACATATATTTATAACTTATAGGGTTAACTAATCAATATACTATTCATAATTTAACTAACTAGTCATAATGTGCCTTCTAGGGCTAACAAAATATTTAAAATTATATGTGTAAAATATTCAGTATTAGTTCTAAAATAAATCTATAGTATTATGGAAATATAAATCATATAATTATTATGTCATAAAAATCATTTAAAAATCATCTCATGATTAAACTAGTATCTATATTGATAAATCAATGTTATTAGAACTTTTTTTAACCATAAATAAAATAGCTTTAATATTCTAAAATAAATAGTAAACAATTATTTAAATTATAAAATATTCATGATCATAAGTAGAGACCGATAATATTGAGCTTTGGATGCAAAAAAAATATTTTGGGACTCATAAGATAGTAATGTCGACAGTCCATTTTACGACAGAATTTTGTTCTTCAAAGATGGAATAATTCAAGGATTAAAACAGCAAAATTATCCAAAATTAATTGAAGGGGATTGTAGATAATCTAATTACAGTCATTTTTATATATGATACCAATGGTAAAAGTTATTCTAATTAGATCAAAATCTCCATATACCAAATAGTGTCAATTCTGGACACCCTTCGGTAAGACGTGTGCCTCGACTAATCTAGGAAGAATTTCGAATTAAATTTTACACAAATGTAGTAGACACATAGAGGAACCCATCATTTTTGGTCCCATGAAGTTTTGATGTCTATAAGTGAATAAAACACCGTTGCAATATGGCATATATGTTGTAATGTTTGGCCAATAAGGTAGGGGTCAGGTAGGGGTGTCTTTGGACGGCTGTTACGGCTTGTAGGGGCTATTTCAGGTGACGGATGACCTTAGGGAGGTGTTAGGGGGTCTTGGGAATGTAGGGGATGAAGTGGTTGGTTTAGAGGTGGTCGACAATGGTTCCAAATTGCAGCGCAAAAGAGAAGAGCAGCAATGACAGTTTGGCAAGAGTAGGGTTGGGTTTAGGGTTTGTAGAGGAGGCTTTTGGGTAGATTAGTATGTTATATAGGTAGGGTTGCTAGGGTGTCGATTATCGGTTGTATAGGTGGGTTTTCGGGTGAGTTTTGGTGGATTTTGGAGTCTATATAAAAGAGGGATTGGCACAAGAAGATACAAGTTTCTAAATATAGGAACTTACATTTATAGAGTTTTCCTATTAGGTTTGACCCAATTAAAGTCTCCAATAAATCTGAAATAAAAATCTAGGATGACTCTATCTATGTGGGGATGACCATAACAAGTCATCTACAACCTGTTAGACAAGTTTAGGCTCAAGAAAAATTACCCGATTTAAAAATAGGCTTAAAAAGTCACATAAGGGGTCTTTGTGCCATTTGAATTTAAATAGCACATGGAGCCTCGAATGAGTGAGACACCCTAGGCATGTGTGTAGTAGGCTAAAAATAGTCAAAATCATATAATGGGTCGTTTAGGTTGGATCGATATAGAGTCCGAAATTTAAGTTGGAAGTTACGACAAGTCTTATAGTAGATAACTTCTTGGCCTAAATTGATCCAAAGTTATGCGAAGCAAATAGAATACAGGAAGACATATTTGAGTGGAACATGATATACCATATTGAAGATAAACTTGTCTAGGTCAAATAATATGAAGGAAGTTTCTAAAGTTTGACATTTGTTGTGCTCCAAAAATTAAAGTTACAGAAAAGAGTATTTAATGATAAAAAAATAATAGTCAAAAAAATATATATTAATAACTATATTAAATAAATAAATAAATAAATAACTCCAAAAATTCAGGGGGCTTACAACCTATCCACCTTAGAAAATTTCGTCCTCGAAATTAAATATACAATAATATAACAAAACGTAATATTAATAATAACAAATAATCCATGGCACCGTCCTAACTTCTTCTTGCAATCTTTCTGAACATATCCCTTCTTGCCGTAAATATGACAATTGTAGAGCTTCTTTGTCTGGTATAAGGCGACCTTTTGCTGAAGATTCCTTCTGGCCGTCTGCTTGGTCTTACATGCTATCCTCAAATTTAAAACTTGATATAAAAGAAACTAATCAAACACGATTTCTAAAGGACACTACTACTATTGGGATTCTAAGTTCACACAACCTACCAGAAAATATGGTACCCTTAGTTCTAGGTCCATCCTAACTTATGTGATGACAACAACAAAAGTCAATGTCAAGAACGGTACAACTTCCTATATGGAATACGAAACTTAGGTATTGTGGAATGATCAAGGCTTTCTAAGGAGTCCTTAGTACCGTCATGGTGCTATTGGTTAGCAACTCTATAAGAAGAAATTATTACTAACTTAACACTATTCCTATATAGGCCAAGTCTTCAACAAAATAGAAGGAAAACAATACTCTACTCCTTCTGACTAGCAACATGCTATACAATTCTTACAAGTACACCTAAAATTTTGTACCTATCTGCTAGATAAGGGTTGAGGCTAAGCTGAACAGATACACACACACACCTATTGGTCAATCTTCTAGTCATGGTGTTTTATAGATCGTTTCAAGGCTAGTCTTACCATAATCGTGCAACTTAACTTAAATCTTCATACTTCTAGGTCACATATCATAATATTAGCACTGGATAAAAAATCCCTCCAATACTTCTATCAAGGTTATATCTTAGGCAAATGATAGCATAAATTAGTCTAGTAATCTTAGGCTCTCTCATTATGAACAAATACTACAATGTACTCTATTCTAACTTCCGTCTTAGGGGGACACCTATAAAATTCTACCCACCTTAGCTATTTACCTACTCCTATCAAGAATGGGTTCTTATGTCCTGTAAGTAGAAATTTCTACTACCGAAGAATGCTACTCCTGTAGAAGCTCAGATATTTTCAATAGAGTGCACTGCGCCGTTTACAGTTAGCACGCATGATAGCACCAAAATAGCGCTATCTATTAAATGGTGCCAAACGTTGAGTAGGACCATCCATCAGATACCGCCAGGACACGTAGCAAAGCTTCCTTAAGAAGACAAAACTTTATGTCATATCAATCATGATGACTGACAGCACGACAATCAAGTAGATGTTTTTTCGAGTTCAGCGCACGCAGCGCTCAAGGAAGATATTTGTCAGATACAGTTGGCGCCAAAACGGGATCGTACAAATCAGACGTAAACTCAAATAGTGCCAAACAACAAAATTCTACCACGTGGCAATCTTTCTCGAGAAGCCAAATCTCATGTCTTTTCAGAAAGATTTGTCATGATAACTGTCAGTGCACTTTCTCAGAGCCATTTACCAAATGGTACGGATTGACAAATTCTTGCACACACAGCACCAACTACAGTTTGACGCTAACCAACAGAACGAGCCATTCATTAAATTGGCGCCAATCAACCACAATTACCATCCAGAAGTAGTTAAAGATGACATGGCATGCATGCCACTAATCTCGAAGAACGTGCACACGATACTGCCCATGACCAAGCATATTTCTCTCACAGAAAGCCACGCGTCCTATGCTATTAAGTTTACCATTCGCACAAATGGATGAAACGATACATGGCGCGCAAAGCAATGCACAATCAGTGTATCTTTGTACTGTGCGCCAATCATTGTAATAGCCTGGCAGTTATCTCAAACTCTATAAATAGAGTTCCAAAATTACTTTTTATGGTATCGACACTTATCATCGACTCCTAGCAAGAGTTTTCGGCAATTCTCTATCGCTTCCGCAACAAGTTCAAGTGCTTTTCTTCTCCAACATCACATCTTTCAAGGGATAAAGTGATCGTCTTCGGATCAGATTCATATAGTTGTACTTCCCCAGAATCAAAATTGTACTTAGATCTTTGTATAAGGATTTTGTACTTTCTTTCTTAGTTTGTAGTTAAGTTTTCTTTAGAAGACTTTTGTTCTTTGAAAATAAAATGATGACTCTGCTAGGGATGACTTTCTCCTCTGACGAAAAAGTGGCAGCTCAATGCGATGTTGCGTTGGTCGGCACAACGCATGATACTTTAGTCGTAAAATTCGATCAAATGGCTTACGAAGATATGATTGGCGTCGAGCGTACCAAGCACGCCACTACTGCTTCCAAGAACAAGAAAATGTGCGCCATTTAGACTCCAAAGTCTAAATGCGTGCCAATTACTGCTACTGATGTGCAAATCAAGGGAAAGCACCAAATGGCCATTCTCCACTCTTTTCCAGTCTTCGACTTGGTGGAAAAAACACTCGATTGTGCCTATGCGCCAATCAGTGCTCAAACACTTCTGGATAGAAAGTCTACATTTCTTGGCAAAGAAAATCAAAATGATGCCAAGAATGTAAGTCATGTTCAAGGTGCAACTTCTTCTGCCCATAGGTGCCGCACCAAACACGCCGGGTCAATGTACGTACAGCAACAAGGCATTCTACCCACTCTGCGCCAAACTGATCTGCCTAAACTGGTCTGCACCAATCAGGTCCGTGCCAGATCTCTCCACCTTGTGCATATCAAGGACTGAACATGGAAAATTGAAAGTGTCACAAACGGACAATCAAATGATGCCAGACACTGATGTACGTGCTTATCTCAATAGGTGCCGAATAAAACTTCCCAAACCAAGCCATATGGCACGCTAGAGGACTTTGATACAGTCTGTGCCGACCACCAGTTTGTGCATAGTGAAGGTTTCTAAGAACAAGAACCCACTCACTTATGCCAATGAACTCAGTACTTTCCTGTACACACAAGGGACACAACAATTTAGGAATAAAAATATATATTCCTAATGTAATCAGGCAGAGTCTGCCTTCTTCTTCTTCTTCTCCTTCTAATGTAACATATCTCCGCGAGCAAATCTTATAAAAGTAGAAGATCAAGGACTCGTCTCGTGCAATAGTGAGTTCACATAATGAACATTACTGTAATTCACATAAGATAGTAATCAAGTGTTGCTATAAATCAGCCAAACAGTCTATGTTTGACCGCATGAATTACCCTCGTTCCCCTAATGTGATCCTGATAGATGAAGAAGAGTTGATATTTGCCTCCGTCAATATGACTTCTCGTAGTACTGGGTGTAGGAGATGCCCAAGGCGTAATTCATCTCAAACATCGAGTCGACAATATCTCGATCGAATCCTTGACTCTGTTGAAGAAGTCTATCAAAACACATGTTCGAGAAACCAAGACCTCCTCAGTGAGGGAAATCTTCCTGATTCTAACCCGGGGAGTAGCAGCTTACTGGACTTCGATACTGAAAACAAGGATTATGATCGGACTATCTTGTCTACCAGCTTATCCTCGACATTAAAAGAAGTATCTGTTTACGTGACCAATGAAGAACAAGACGCTACCAGTTTTGCTAATCAAGAACAAATAATTACTGCTTTGGAAGCTAATCTGAAGACCATGAATGACATGGTTACAAGCATGCACGTGGTGATTATGGCACAACATGCTGCTCCACCAGTTGTGAACCCAACTCCAGTTCAAGAACACATAGCAGTCTATGGGCCTGTCCAAACTGGTCCGGGGGTACAATTTCCTCTAAATACCACTATACCAGAAGTCATACATCTTCAAGCACAGGCTACTTCAAGTCACTCCGGTGCTGGAGATGGTGCTTACCATGCAGTTCCACATCCCAATCTATCAAATCAATCTGTTACTCCTTAAATATCTGGAGACCCTCTTGAAGTAGTCAAGCTTCTATAAAATCAGTTTGAAGCTTTTAAGCAAAAAAAAAGGGATTACAGAAACTAGGTATCAAACAACCCTACCCTGCAGAGTGGAACGATGTTTTGTTTCCGCTCAAATACAAACTGCAGTCTATGACGCTATTTGGAGGCAAGACATCTCTGAGTCAATATATCAATTACTTCGAGATGATGACTGCTCACCTCCAGAAGAATGATGCTCTACTCACTAGAATATTCGTTGGATGCTTAGCAGGGGTTGCTTACGATTGGTATCGAAGCCTACCAGATGGTTGTATAACATCTTTCGCTGTCTTAAAACAGATGTTCTTGGAATAATTTTATGAAGGGATGAACGACATGACCATGTCTACCCTTACAAAAATTAAATAGAAGCCTAATAAAATAGTCAAATGTTTCATAGAGCACTTCTGCAAGAGTCACCGAAAATGCCTCCGGGCACCCCTGGCGCATTGACTATCGATACTTGTAAATCAAATTTGTTACCTATAGTCAGCATATGGACGGGACCAATATAATTTCAAGATTGGGGTTCCTTTATCGCAAGTGCCAGAGCAGCTGAAGACAGTACTAAAAAATTTTGGCAGCTACGCATCCCGATGTTGAACCTTGTTAAAGATAAACATCCTGCTACCAGCAGCGGCAGTCACCCTGTCACTCCCATTTTCCGTTATACGTATTTTTCATATATGTGTACGAAATTCTTACATTTGTCAAGTGACCTGTATTTAGACTTGTCTTGCTTAATCTTGGCTTATTTTAGTTTTGGTTTGTTCTTGTCTAGTCTTGGTTTGGTTCACCTTGGTTCTACATGACATGTTGGCTTGGTTTGGTTTAGGGTTGGGTTGAGATGAGTTGGCTGGGCATATAAACCAACTTCTCTCCTCTCTCCTCCATTATTACCATTTACTTCTTCTTCTTCATTTACTCCTCCCACTAAACCCTAGGCAAGTACAACTTGCTCCATGGAGAAAATGATGGATCTCCATTTTTGTTTTTTCTATCTTCTTCTCTACATGATTCTAAGCATCTTTAGAACTTAAAATTTTTGCTTTTGATGGTTATATTTTGTAGATCTAAGTTTTAAGCTTTCTCTTATTTTTCTTGGTTTTAATCTCTAAAAACTTGGTATTTCCAAAAAACTAATGGTTCTATGTCGTAGAGAATTTGATTTCGTGTAGTTTTGACTTTTATTTCGCTTGATTTCGACTTCAGATGAGGAACTTATGGTCATGGCGAGTTTTTGGAACTTCCATGGCTGAACTTGCTGTTTGGAGACGACGAACCCCATGCGCCGGGATTCCCATGTGCCGGAATTCCTATGCGCCGAAACCCCCATGTGCTTGGGAGGCCATGCGCCGTGAAGTCCCGACAACGCATCCTTTGACTCCGAACGTGTCATGCGCGTAGTTTCCCTACGTGCATGTACTGTAGACGCAACGTGAGTTTTCCATGCGCAGATGTGCATGAATTTCCCATACGCAGATGTGCGAAAATTTTCATACGCGGATGTACAGGAATTTTACATGCACGGATGTGCAAAAAATTCTCATACACGGATGTGTAGGAATTCCCATGCACGGATGTGCAGAAATTCCCATGCATTGGAACTGCCCAGCATTCCCATGCGCCAGAACTGCCCAGAGTTGACCATGTGCCGAATTTGCTCTATTTTACTATTTTTGCCTGTTTAAGTTATTTTGTAGCTAGAATCTTGAAAAACTCAAAACATGAAAGTCGTAGATCTTTGTCTTGGCTTCAAGAATCTTCTTGTCATACTTTAATTGGAATTTACATGTGATTGATAGTTTCAATCACCCATGAATATACTTGACCTTCTTTGCATGTTTTTTTTGTACTTGGCCTAATTTGCGACGACCCTACTTGATAAGCTTGAACTTGACTTGAACATGATAACATGACCCCGTCTCGACATGACTTGATAGTGGTCCGTCGAAGCGCACTCTTGACAAGTAACAAGTAAACTTGATATGACATGTATGAACTTGATAGTGGCCCATCGAGCTGCACTTCCGACAAGTACTCTTGACACGACCAGTAACCCGATATGACATGTATAATCTTGAAAGGCTGTTGCGACAGCTACCCTGACTTGCTAAGTAACTCTTGTCTTGACACCGTGGTTAATTTTCTTGATTGTGCCTATACAAGCTACCCGTCTCGTCTTGTATCATGTCTAGGACATGGATTCCTGGTTACCACGGTCAGGAATTCATAATGAATTCGACTAGGTTAATGACTAGATTGATCAAGTAGTCCATATTGAGATATTTTTCCAGTTACAGGCGATCCCGTTATCTCGGCCACACCTGAGGGACTTGTAGCCTGCCGACGAGTAGGGCACATTTTCAGCTCACTATCATGTGGGGCACTTCTTGAAAACATAAGTATTGAAAGTACACCAGCAATCTTGATAACCCTTATAACTCATATAAATCACCTCGACTGGATAACCTGGATAGTTGTAGGGCTTCGACAGCGGGAACAACTCATTACATCTTGTTAGTAACTAAGCTTGTGATAACCCTAGTTAGCTAACAATAGCAAGCCGTAGGACTTGATTGGCCGTGCTTGAATGAATTGTCTCATGATTAACATGGAAATTATATTCCACCTCTTGTTCCTCCTAGTACAAGCTTACGTTAACTCAGTTTTTCACATTATTTATCTATGCTATTTTATCAGTTCTTCTTTTAGTTATATGCTGGTTTTAGTTCCTAAGTGGAGCTTGCCTTGTGGCACTTGCTCTTTCTGGGGTCTAACCCAGCTGGTTTTGTATGGCCAGATTTCGGAGCAGCACCCGAGGATCTACCCGCCTTCCAGCCAGATGGTGAACATCAGGCGTAATCCTGGCAACGAGTGGGTTCCTTATTTTGCTTTTCCACTCAATTGTAAGTTATTCTTTTGAAGCGTTTAGCCGTCGAGCAAGTGTCAGCTCGTGTTGAAACTTAATTTCTGTTTGCCTAAGGACTGTAATATGATTAACATATCCTAGGTTGATCATATATGACTTAACTCTTGCTAGTCTTTGTATTTTGTATGACTAGCTTCATGATCATCTGAATATGTAATGTTTGGGATGCCTTACCTTGTATGTCTGATGATCTAACATCTTGTAACAACTATTTGCTTGCTTGAGATTGAGACACTAGGCTTATTCTTGACCATAAGAGACTAATGGATTGTAGTTTAACCCTCATGCATCAAGACAGCCGTGACCGTATTGCGAGATGGGTTGCATTTCAATGTACGTAGCTAGCTGTGTCTGTCCCCCGCTCTCCAGTATTCTGGTTCTGGGGCGTGACACACCCGAACACTCATAAGGGTAAAGAAGCATTGGCAATCAATGTAGGTCAACCAACACCTACGACAGCGGCACCTCAATAGAGGACAACAACGCGACCTAAGGAAGAGTATTCCGTCAATGTTAAAGATGTCATAAGCATCTTCGATTGCTTAACCAAGAGCAATTAGCTTCAACTCCCTGAGATCAAACGACCAGACGAAGTAGGTAAAACTGATAACCCTAAATATTGTATATATCACAGGTTTCTGGGTCATCCAACCAGGGCATGCTATGTACTCAAAGGAAAGATCCAAGAGCTAATCAATCCTAAGGCGATCACTCTCTAGAAGGACGAGAAGACGGTGACTGCCAACGTCGTATCTCTACAATTCCGAGACTTTTCTGCTCAACTAGTCTCTGACGGCGTCGTCCCGATACCGAAAGCAACTATGGAGATTGTCAATCTCCCGCCAGCACGAAATGACGATTTGGTACCATTGTCGATAGCTAAAGGCAAAATTATGTGGGTTCATCCAGACTTAGTCGCCGACTTCGAATAGAAGACATCCATTCATTCTACTAAATCAAATAAATCGAAAAAATACAAATCATACAACATGACTTTGAGTAATCCCACCTCACTTGGTGGTCGTGTCCTTTCCTTGAATATTTCCTTCATTCCAGCAGGATATGCATCTTTCTCTTCAAAGACAGCTTCGTCAACGTAAGAAGGTGACTACCAACCAGAATTCCATCGATACAGTCATCAATTTCGTGAGCTGATGCTGAAGATGGGATATGATTTTCAGAAAGCACAGGGTTTAAATGCTGGAAAAGGGTCTCCGGTATCTCTATCTTTGCAAATACAAAACAAGTCTCGTATCAGTCTGGGATTTGGGTTAAGTCACATGTTACCTCCTCAAAGAAAGAAATCTTCCAAAAGCAGGGCACAAACGAAGACCTGTAACATGGTTTTCCTTTCACCTACTCCAGAGGAAGAAGTCTTGACCGGTACTAGGTCTGGAAGACTCTATCTTAGAGACAACCCAGAAGGCCAGGAGAATGAAGGCCACTCCTCCTCCTGCTCCTAATTCTCTTCCAACATCATCTCCACCAGCTGATTCAGACCCTTCCAAGCCAACAACAGCTGACAAGGGCAAGCAGCAGGTTTCTTCGACAAAAACTTGAAGAAATTTTAAGTACAAGGTCTCGAAAAGCCGTAAAATTTTGATATATTGGCTCAACTAGCCAACACTCTAGCAAGATTATCAAACTTCGAACTCCATCGCCTCTCAAAGGAAACTCAAGAAACGTTAAGTGAAGCCCTGATGCAAGCTGATGTTTGCCTTGCATATCTCAAGAAGCCAGATTGGGAGCCTGTGGCATGCCCTCAACGTTACAGTATGATAGAAATAATTCAAAATATTACCTTCACCTAGGATGATATGATGCTAGAAGACAACCGGCATGACCGACCTCTTTACTTTACTGGATATGTCGACACAATGAAGGTAGATCGCATTCTTGTTGATCCTGGATCCGCACTCAGCATAATTCTAAAAACTTTGCCGGATTCTTTGAAAATTCCAGTCTATAGCCTCTCAACGACGGTTACAACTATTTTCGGGAGGAAGAGTAAACCACTGGAAAAGATTCATTTAAGAGTCCAAATTGACGATCTTTGTACGAAAGTCACCTGCTATGTGATTGACTATCACGTTTCCTATAACATATTATTAGGGAGGTCGTGGTTGCATGAGCACAATATTGTGCCATCCATTCTCCACCAGTGCTTTAAGTACGTGGACGACAATGGAGAGGTTAAGAAGGAAGTTGCTGACCTCAACCCTTTCTAAGGCATTGAAGCCAATTATACAGACTCCAGGATGTACAAAGAAGAATACATGAAGGTTGTATTAGCTATGGACATGGAAGAAGACCAAAAAGATGACCCAGATGAGGCCTTGGTGATTCCAGTCAAAGGACACACTTTTCGTCTTTCATCCTCTCAAATGTTGACCATCAATCTCGTCCCTCCTACTGAAAAAGTGAAACAAAGGAAGCTCACCTCTTTTGAGCCTCTTGTTATCGACCTTTCTCGTAACAAGCTTATTACTTCTCTTTCTCCTCCTCTTATTATCGACTTGGTGATGTCTTCAGCCAAGGTCGAAAATGCTATTGTAATGGTTGAAACAGAGAAAGGTATCAATAAAGAAATGCCTTCTTCACAGTATATCAATGTCGATTTTTATACACAGCTTAAAATTTTTGGATAATTTCGAACCTCTCACCTTGGAAGCAATTCAACCCTTCCAGGATGAGATAATATTTGAACCTGTACAAAACTCGTTCTTTATATTTCCTTCCCGAAACGATGAGGAGCATCTAATTCTCTTCAATAGTGAACATAATCAAAGGGCTATACTCAACAGCGAATCTGAAAACGATGATTGTGGAAGAATACAACTGCGTCATTATAGTCGACAATCCAAGAACATTATTCAAAAAATAGGTTACAATTTCAGGTTTGGACTTAATAGAGGTAGAGGTAGACGAACTCCTATTCGACAACCTGCCCCAAAAGGAAGGTCATCGTAGTATTATACTAAGACTAAACATGGGTTATGTTATACTAAGTCGATCACAACCCTAGACAAATCTGAGTCAGACGAAGGGATACGGTCTCATTCTTCTGACTCCTTCTCATGAGATTCAGACACCAGCGTAGGGGATGTCCATCGACTGACTCTATCCGCCAATATGGTGATAGTTGAATTTCTAGAAGACGATAATGACTTTATCGAGACATATGAGAACGAGCCTTGGGCACAAAGTATGGATACTCAATGGGAACTTCGCTTCAAACAGCGTGAACCACCCACTAAGGATGAACTGATCCAGATTGACGTCGGAGACGAAGCTTCTCCAAGGCCTATCTTCATCAGTAAAAGCCTCACTAAGGTAGACAAACAAGAACCGATCCGGCTCATTAAAGAGTACATTGACGTATTCGCCTGGAGCAATGAGGATATGCCGAGACTAGATACTAAGATTGCTACTCATAAGCTCAATATCATACCAAATGCTAAGTCGGTTAAAACAACAACGATGGTTCCAACCTGATATGATGGGCGCTATAGAAGCTGAAGTCAAGAAGCTCATCGCCTGCAGCTTCGTTAGGGAGGAACAACATCCCGATTGGGTGGCTAATGTCGTCCCGGTTATGAAAAAATAGGAAAAGTTCGAGTCTGCATCGACTTTAGAGTCCTCAACGCAGCTTGTCCCAAAGACGAGTTTCCTCTCCCAATCATCGATGTCATGATCGATAATACTTGCAGGTTCGAACGAATGTCTTTTATGGACGGATTCTCTGGTTATAATCAGATCAAGATGAATCCTGAAGACGAAAAGCATACATCATTCCGCACTCCTCTTGGAGTCTACTGGTATACAGTCATGCCGTTTGGTCTCAAGAATGCTAATGCTACCTATTAGCGGGCCATGAGTACTATCTTTTGTGAACATTTACAAAAAATAGTTGAATATTATGTCGACGATATTACTGTCAAGAGTCGTTTAAAGGAAGATCACATCAAAGACCTAAAAACTATCTTTGACCTAATGCATCAACATCAGCTCAAGATGAATCCTAGAAAGTCATTCCTAGGTGTCTCTAGTGGCAAATTTCTCGGATTCGTTATTACCTCTAAGGGTATACACGTTGACCCCGATAAAGTCAAAGTCATTCAAGAGATGCATCCTCCACACAATCTGAAGGAGCTACGAGGATTCCAAGGATGACTTACCTATATCAGGAGATTCATCTCAAACCTCTCTAGACGTTGTAGACCGTTCAATCAATTAATGAAAAAGGTATACCTTTTATTTGGACTGATGAATGTCAATAAGCATTTGAGGACATTAAGCAGTACTTGATGAACCCTCCAGTCTTAGTTCTTCCAATCACAGGAAAATCCTTCCTGACGTATGTTTGAGCAATGAATCATTCTTGTGGTGCCCTTCTAGCCCAGAAGAACAACGAGGGCCACAAGCAAGCAATCTACTACCTCAACCGCACAATGGTCAGCACTGAACACCGATACAGTCCAGTAGAAAAAGAATGTCTAGCCTTGATGTTCGCTGTCCAGAAAATGCGTCACTATATCACGGGTCAAACCATCCATGTTATCTCCAGAATCAATCCTCTGCAAGTCCTGATGAACAAGCCTAGTACACTCAATTCCTGACTTGCTACCTGGGCGATGCTGTTAGCACAGTATGATATGCTCTATGTCCCGTAGAAGTCTGTCTAGAGTTAAGTCCTAGCAGACTTCTTGGCTGCTCATCCAATTCCTGAAACTTCAAAACTTTATGATGAGATTTCCGACGAAACTCTAGAGTCTAACACGACTTCAGAAGAAGTACCCACTTGGCGTCTATTCTTTGATGGTGCATCCAGAATTGAACCTAATGGTATCTTCATCGCTGGAGTTGGAGTTGTCCTCGTATCTCCAGAAGGGCTAGTCATTCAGAGAACCTATTATCTAGACGAGCCATATTCCAACAATGTTGCTGAATACCACGCTTTGCTCTCCAATTAGCTAAACAACTAGATATCGATTATCTCGAAGTATACAGAGACTCCAAATGATTGTCAAAGGTACGTATGAGGTCCGGCACCAAGATCTCATCCCCTACCAAAAGGCAGTAGTTGAACTTGCTATATCATTCATGTAGTGCCCCGTCCCTACATCGTGCCCCGTACTTGTCCACGGGGTGCGCGAGAAAGGAACACTGTCGCTATCGATTCGGTCGGGACCGATAGGTCGGGATCGGCCTAGTTGATCGAATGGGAACGGTTGAATTAAGATCCATTCCTCGTTATAGAATGTCTTCTTCGGAACCAAGTCCCATATTCAGCGGGTTGCGCCTCGAGGATTGACTCTGCGGCTGAGTCGGGAGAGACCTCCCGTTGCTCTGCTTTTTTACGCCGCTTGCGTTGGTTTTGGCTTTGTTTTCTGAATGCGTTTTCGTGAATGTTTTCGATGGTTTTCATGGCTTGCATTTCGAACTCGCATTTCCTATCGAACTCCTTGAATAATGCAGTGTTCTAATCAGTTGCTTGTGCGATTTCAGGTAATCGCGTAGGCGACGTCTAGCGCAGCCAACAAGTTCTCTCGCCAAGAAGTAAACTCAAGGTGAGTGGCTGACCCTTCTCTTCTCGACCCCTTCTTAAGTAAATTGATAGTGTTGTTGCGGAAGAAAGAATGAATGCAAGGGCACGAACACGGTAAAATAATCAAGATTCAAAGAGAAAGTAGGCTAGGCCTTAATAACTAAATGTTGTCTTAATTCGGTCATTGGACAACTTGTCGACAAGGAGAGAGTTTCCTCGAGCGACTACCCGGGGCCACGGGACCGACTCGGCCTAGGAGGAAACACGGTATAGCTGTGATGGATGATAGCACGGGTTAAGCGGGGACTTGCAGCGGGGCTCGCTACTTGCACTGCAAGGGCCCCGGCTAACAAAGCTATAGTCCAGGATGGCTTGTGATGTCAGTGACCAAGCACACGTAATGTTGCACTTGGAATGTAAATGATAACAATTGACAGGGAAGAACATGGTAAGTTTCAAAAGGCGCGGCACGGTCCGCCGGGGGTAAGTTCCGACGTAAATTACATTATGCTTGTCATTGCTCGCTTGAAATTCATTAGGATGGTTAGAAACATTCATGAACTAAGTCATATAAACTCATTCAACCAAATGAGAGCTTGGAACTTAACTTGCCACGCACCAGTACAAAGTGTAATATACTGATCCTCGCTCTCCACGCAGGTACCCCGAACCACGAAGGGCGTACCACCTAAAATCTCAAGGCGACGTGGACACTTTTGAAGCCTCGTCCGTGTAAAGGCTTGTTTCTGAATTCCTTTTGAAGACTCCGCATTCAGTACAAAAGAAGACCAATGGCGACTCGGCTTCCCTCGATCGTAGGTGGAAATGTGTAATAGTTTTTGCTTGTATAAAGGGGTGTAATGTATGGAACGACTATCTCATCGGCGTTCATTTTGTAAGTCGAGTCATATTGTAGCCCGCGCGGCAATGAATGTAATGAAGTCAATGTAAATAAAGTTTTATTATCAATGAAAAAGTTTACTTCTATTTCAAATGTGCCAATCAATTTCTCTGCGTACTCTAACTTGATGTTGTGTTTCGGATAACCTTATGACTATGCCTTGTGCGATCGCAACTTAGGTTCGTACGGCATCACGCCCGGGGGATGACTATCGATTCTACGGAATCGGGGCGTGATATAATGGTATCAGAGCACGGCTTTACATCCTTTGACCTCGCATCGATGATATAAGTTGTTCCATACAATGAGTCCGTAATATTTTGTGACTGATGTGTTTCCCTTCGTATCGCAGAAGTGACAGAACCCACGGCCGAGCAAGAACAGAGCGCTTCAAGCGGCTCTAGTAGTTCGCATCGTCCGCGGGCCGGACCTTCTAACGATACCATCGAAAGGATGCTGCGCGTGATGGAGGCGCAGCGAAACCAGTCCGAGAACCGACATCAATAAGTAGAGGAACGACAGGCCCAGTTCGAAGCTCGCTTTGATGCACATGCCAAACTTCAGCAAAAGCAGCTAGATACCCTGCAGCAGATCGTCCAGATAATGGCGTCCAACGGAAATTCTGCGACTGTGCCTACCGTCACCGTGCCGACGATCCAACCCATTGAAGTCGACACGGAGGATCCCGAGCGTCAACCAGCGGCACCGAAAAAGTACAACTTTGAAGTGTCCGAATTCAAGAAGGCGTGCCGCACTTCCTTCAGCGGTACCGAGAGTCCTTCCATGGCAATCGACTGGTTGGAAGAGCTGGAAGATCACTTCGAGCTTCTCAGGATTGAAGAATCGAAGCAAGTCGCCTGTGCACAACTTCAACTACGGTTAAACGCGCACGACTGGTGGGCCGTGCGCAAGCGAGCGATCCGACCGGACAACACCATCGCGCCGATCTCTTGGGCCACATTCCGCAAAGCTTTTGAAGTCCAGTACCTTCCGTCAGCCGTTCGTCAAGCGAAGGAGAATGAATTCATGCAGTTGAAGCAAGGGAGCAGGACAGTGGAACAGTACGCCGCAGAATTCAACAATTTGTCTAAGTTTGCTGGCCAATTTCTGCCTACTGAAGAGTGCCGTGTGCGACGGTTCGAAGTGGGTCTGCGACACTCTATCGGTGCGCATGTCGGGGTCCCGGAGTTCAAGACCGTGGGCGAGGCTCTGAATCACGCCCTCCGTCTTGAGAACCTGCATCCTTCCGGTGCTGACGACGTTGTGCGCCACTCCAATCACAAACGTCCTAGCTATACGGGAGGCAACAATCACGCTTCAAAGCGTCCGAACCACGGCAGTTACCAGGGGCGAACCCCACCATTTCCTTGTGCCAAATGTCAACACTTCGGTCACCATGCCAACGATTGTCATGTCCGCGAAGGAGGATGCTTCAACTGTGGAGCAAGGAACCACCAAGCACGAGAATGCCCCCGAAAATGGAATCGTAACGCCCCGCCACAACAACACCGTCAAGAGAATCGAGGACAGGCGCCTCGACCTCCTCCGCCCACTCAACCCGCACCGCAAGATGGCCGAGACCGTCGCCCCAACACTCAGGGCCGCGTCTACGCCATGACTCGAGACGAAGTGCTGGCATCAGATACAGTAGTGTCAGGTATACTAAAATTCAATAATGTGCCTGCTCGTGTGTTATTTGATTCAGGCGCTTCGCATAGTTTTATATCGATGGACTTTGCCGCCGAGTACAAATTTCCTGTAATATCACCGTTCATTACTGTGCACGATCAGCTGTCCACATGTAGGGTGGCGTGCACTATTAAACAGCTTTGTTTCAAAGATTTCTTTAATTAGCACTATGCATTTATTCTTTCCCTCTTTCCCTATAACACAGTAGCAGCATACAATTTTTTTTTTTTTAAATTCTTTCCCTATAACACAGTAGCAGCATACAATATAAATGTATATTGTTCATGCTATAGATAAGAGAGAGGAAGAAACTGAGTATAGTAAATCATAGTTTCCTATTCACCTATAGCTAGCTATTCACTTATAGAAAGAAGGAACAACATTAGAAATAAAAGCAACAGAGTAGTGTTCACGTGCATGTGTATTAAAAGTATAGAAAATTCATGAAGGCCCCTGAAACTTAGAAAATTACTCACTAGACCCTATATTATATTTATATTAATCTTTGTGTTAAATATATATATATACTTTTGGTAGGCCATTGGATTATTTAAGCTTGGAACCTAACATTCAAACAGCAAGATAGTTATCGCCGCTGGACCCAGCGTGCGACGTGCCGTATTCAACAAGAACAATCATTACTAGAAAGATAGCCATCGCCGCTTGGCCGAGCGTGCGATGTGCCGTATTTACTCGTCTAAACAAGAAAGATAGTCGTCGCCACTTGGCCGAACGTGCGATGTGCCGTATTTACTCGTCTAAACAAGAAAGATAGCCGTCGCACGCTTGCCAAGCTTGCGGTGTGCCGTATTTACTCACTATTCGTTTACATGACAAGAACAGTATTTCAAAACACACTGGATTAGTGACTTGTACTAGAATCACATGTCTCATGTTTTACAGATTGGACTCGTATCACATTGTTCTAGTTTAGTATTTCTATTTACAGTCTTCATTGCCATGCTCTCCTGATTCACTGTGGTTACTTTCCTTGTCTTAACTGTTGATTCTATTTCATTTATATGTCTCAACTTTCCATGATTCATCAAATATAACTGTCTATAACTGCTTTATAGTCTTTTTCATTTACTTGGAATTGCTAGATGAGATGTGCTCGTTCCATCCTGACTGATATATTTTTCAGATAATTGTCCGGAGGATACGTGTCCTTATCCATTATGGATCTGAGGAGGGGATAGCTACCTTGGGTCCCGATTCTCAGGAGTGACCAAGAGACTAGTTTAGTAGACTTGTTTTATATTCTCTGTTTTGAACTTGTGTTATAATAAGTGGAGATTTTTGATATTGTATTTGAGTTTGTTTCAGATATTATTTTAGTTGTTGTTGAGTCTTTATAGTTATTTAGACTTATGTTTATTTTATCGTGCTTTAGACTGTGTTTGAGTATCATCATATCTTTATACTTGTCCTCCATTCAGAGTTGAAATCTATGACAGGTATATTATATTATGTTGTGAGTTGTTAGTTAGCGACCTAGAACAACGTTCTACCGTCGATTTTGCGGCGTAGGCTGGGCACTGTTACGCACTCGTGCCCCTATACCGGGTGCAGGTTGTGACACCATCTGTAGGTGGATGTTAGGCCGCTTGGACGGCTATGATTTCAACAGAATTTGGCCCTCTTACAAGGGTTACCTTGCAGACGAAGTGCTAATAGACCAAGACAAAGTGGATAGTGATCTGACTCTTTGTGCCTTCCATTGGCTGCAGTCCATCGGTCCTTCACACTTAGTGTACCGGAATCAGAATCGGGTATATCTGGAACCCTATTTGTCGAGTCGGTTTGCACGATAATTCGGATATAGCCAGACGATGATGGACAACCCAAGCTCTTGCCTTGGTTATGAGGGAAGTCTGTTGGACGGCACCTGGACATGGTGCTATTACAACGCTGGGTGTACTGGAATGAAGTTCACGATCCCCATGATGCACGGAGAGACTCGTATCTTGTACTCCGTCGTGAAGTTTTACTGCATTGCTAATACCTTCTCATCGGACTACGATCGAGAACGGAGTTTGATTGAAGGGACAAAATTTAAGGCACCTCAGTCGGTCCTTGCGCGCCTTCGAGAGCTTGCGTCGTCGGATGATAGATCCTCGAACGGTTCTAGTTCATCTCGGGAGAGAAAAGAGGAGGAAGCACCCCAGAGTAATTCGTTGAAACATCGGGCTCCTTCGGGGACGAGTTCTCCTCCTATCAAGAGAACCAAAATGGTTGTACCTAGGCGGTGCGGACCCTCGCAACGATCTTTACCGTGTCAGAGCATTTCGCCTGTTGAACCCTCTTCACAGGTACACTTCAGTTCTTTTCATTCGAGTTTTTATCCCGGACCTTCCGCTTATCACCGTCTTACTTGTACAGGTGCAGAAGAAGAAGAAGCTTTTATGGTCGGAGATACACAGGGAACTTTCTGAGTAACCGGCCCCGGAGGTGCCCCAGAGGGAGCCACTGCGTCCGGTGGTTAGAGTCACCATCCCTTTACCTGCCGAAGGTCCTCCTTTGAGAAGGGAAGAAAGAATCACCTCTGTCGTAGGTCTTTCAAATCTTGAGACGCCTACGACAGCGAGGACCGAAGAGGCTAGTGTTCCGGATGAGAACCCGGCGACCTCAGCTGCTGAGGCTGCTGACTCAGGAGATGTTTCTCCTTATGCTCCTTTCGAGTACGAGATTCAGGGCTTCTCGGAACCAGCGGCTCCACCTCAGCGAGAAGCTTGCCCAACTGTGGACGAGCCTGTGGAGATACCCCGGATCGGTCTTGCGGTGGCGAAAGGCATGACTCCAGAATCCATATCCGCGACGGACCGAACAGCTGAGGATACTGAAGGCATTGCTCGGGACCCCTCAACGGTACCTCCTCCCTATACTGAAGAAGGGGCTAAAGACAACCCAGATTTTTCTCCAGCTATTCGAGATTTGGGGCATGTTTTATTTATTTGGGATATGTACCTATTGATATAGACTTCTAGACTTTGTTGTATTTGACTTATGCTACAAGACTTCTATTTCATCATTCCATATCTTTATATCTCTTCGTGCTTTTATCTTCCTTAGATATCTGTGATTGAATTTATGGTTCTAGATGATATATTATCCTCCGTTCGGAGTTGAGATTATTGTTGACAGGTTATGATCACATATCTATTAGACTGTAAGATAGTATTGTTGACCTATACAGCGTTCTACTGTCGATACTGCGGCGTAGGCTGGATGTACCCACATACTCGTGCCCCTATACCGGGTGCAGGTCGTGACAACTCCTCCAACTATTCTTGTTCCTACTCCTTATCCTGTCATTCCGGACAGCATGCAGCAGGCGTTGACTACATTTATCATGCAGTTTATACGCATCCAACGACCACCTATAGGGTGATTTTGTAAGTTTGTGTACACCAATGTTTTATTTAATTTGTACTTGTTGAATTTTGTTGTATTTGATCCATGACGGTGTGTGTTTTTCTATTTTAGGAATGTCAATATTATGGTCGATGGACATGACTTTTTGATATATTTATTAGTTATTATTGTGTTGCACGTATAAATAAATTTGTCTTCTTGTTATTTCTTATTCTTATGATGCATAAATCATTCTTGTTATTTCTTATTCTTATGATGCATAAATCATCTCAGTGTTGTGTTATATCTATTATCACATTGTGTATAGCAGATTTTTAAAATTGAAAAATGTTACCAACTTATCGACGGAATAACGACGAAATAACGACAAAAACCTAAAAATATTAGCTAAGCAACAGCTCAATGACGAACGACAACGAAATAGGAAGTGAAAGTTTCATCCCATTTTGTTACTATTCTACGTATTATACCCAAATTTATCACAGTTTGTCTCCATTAGTCATTTGTTCCGTATTTTTGACGCCAACTTTTCGTCGTCGTTTTCTTCGGTGTTCCGCCGAAACACTTTGTGATAGAATTTGAACGACAACGTTGACGGATTTTGTTGGTTGCATTGTCATCATTATTTTGATATAACAACGAGTATAGAAATTTGGTCGCTAGTGGAACTGTTCCTTCACCTCGAGCATTCTGAAGCCCAAAGCCCACTTGAAATTCAAGATTAGCCCAAGATCTGAGTTCCTAAGGTAGAGTTTACGTGTCAAAATATACTTAATTAAATTTGTTACAATACCAAATATATATATATATATATATATATATATATATATATATATATATTGTAGTTGAACCTCATTAAAATTTCCTGTTCAAACTGGGAATCATTGGAAACAATGCATAAGAGCATTCCAATCAAGTGCTAAGCAATAAAAAGGTAAATTCTCAAATAACTTCGGGTGCTATAAATACAAGAGGCATAGACGTCATTAAAGAAAAGCAACTAAAAATTTAGCCACTATCCAATTGTATTAAAATTTTAACAAAAAAATAAAATGAATGTAGACTTCAATTTGCACATGCAAGTTGTGGTACAAGAGAATTTCTTTGACCAACCAACTCGTGAAGATCATGAACAATTTTGAAAACAGCATCGGGTCGAGCTAGCTTCAACGCATTCTGAGACATGACTTTAAGTTCATCAGAATTTGGACCGAACCACTGGGCAACTATTTTTGCTATTTCTTTGGGCGACTTCGAAAACTTCCCGCATCCATTTTTTACAACATAGGGAACGTTGCCAACTTCCTGTACATAAACCATCCATCATTACTGAAACACCTATTTGACAGCTGATGAGCGAACTCTACAATGAAATTTTTTTAATATTCTTTATTCTGAAAACACTCGGTTCAAAATTCATAAGTAGGAATTAAAGGGGTCATGAGGTGTTGCGGGGACTGAATATTTGACAATACACCTGGTTTAGTACTCATCACATACAGTTCACATAATATACTATACGAATTTGATCCTTCTCCGCATAAAAGAAGCTGATGTTTTTCAGCTTTGATGCTTCTCAAGGGAAATCATGTTTTCCCTACATACCACAACATTGTGGATTTTCAGTTATGCAGATGGTAAGAGAGCCTGGACATGAAAATAATCTGTCAACAGCTAGATATAGATTTCTTCCCTTTCAGTTTTCTAACATGGTGAAAAGCAAGGTTTATGTTGGAGGTTTTCCTTGACATGTAGAAAGAACTTGCTCTCTTTACATGCCTAGTTTTTAGTCTCACATCGGAAATGCACCATAAAGTGTATCTCAATATATACATGGTGTGGTGTTGAGGTATGCACATGGGATGGTGACCCTAAAGAGGGAACCATGTGAGTGATTTTACTAGCAGGTAAGGATAAGGCTCCATATTAAAGCATTAACGCTTTTTGTCATGCCCTTGGAATTTATTCCTTAGGAGCTAAGTCTCGTAGGGGCTTAGCGACTCGGACTCGAAATCGGGCTCATGAGACATTTCGTTGGCGCACTTTGCACTTCGTGCGGCTAGATGGCGCGACAGTTTGCGGGCGCAATTGGCGCGCAGTGCGTGCAGCGCAACACGTCCCGAACGTTTCGTATACTGGACGGTTACTGCGCGCACCTATATAAGTTCCTCTCTTCTCTCTCATTTGCACAAGTTCCTTACGAAAATCATAATTCAGAGAAAGAGAGAAACAGAGATAGAGTTATGTCCATCCGAGGAGTCCAGAAGAGCATTTCGTCATAGTGTTCCGCAGTTCGTCTTCGAACTTGCTGGTTTCTGAGAGCTGAACGTTGTATGGGACGAATATAGCTTTAAGCTCCGGTGATTCGTCACCCCAGCAGGCCTCTTCTCTTCTTCCGTTCATCTCTTTTCACTTGTAACTCGTTCTGAACGAGTTCTCTGATCTAATCAGAAAACTTTCTATGGGCTTTCGTCGCTGCTGTTACGAAATTCATTTGTGCCTTCTTCGAAGTGTTACATTTGATTTCGTCTCTCTGAATCCTCCGGGATCTCAGTTGTGAGTGTTGCCAAAATCTGTTTTTCATCTTAAAATCACGCATCCACACTAAACGAGGAGATGAGAAAATGCTGCCTCAGGTGAAGAAATTTCGGAAGTTGCGTCAGAAATTGGAAGATGAGGAGATGCCCCTCAATGACAAGTTCGTTGTTGGAGGGATCGTCTCCAAGCTTCCCGCTGGATGGAGCAAATTCTATGCGAATATGTATAGGAAAGAACTGGAGATAAGTCTGGAAGATCTCATGCAAGAATTTATGTTGAGGACCAGATGAGGGCTCAACTGAAGGTGGACACTCTGTCCAAGCAGATGGATAAGGCCAACTTGGTCCAGACGAAGGAATCCAAGGAAAAGCAGGTGGCTTCCCACCACAAGAAGAAGGACCTCACTAATCTGAAAGTGAAGGGGTCTTCTTTCAAGCACCAGAAGCCAAAGTCCAATGTGACTTGCTTTAACTATGGCAAGAAGGGTCATTACAAGAGTGAATGCAGATCCAAGCCCAAGCAGTCAGAGCAAGGTGAGCCTAGTAAGGTTTCTATGGTTACTGACGTAATTGCTATAATTGCTCAGGTCACTGCGGTGGAGGCTGACTCTGACTGGTGGGTAGACAGTGTTGCCACCTGCCATGTCTGCTCTAGCAAGGAATGGTTCACCACGTACAAACCAACCTATGAAAATGTTATGGTGGCGAACCAGACACAAGTTGAAGTACAAGAGATCGGGACGGTGGTGTTGAAGCCGACTTCAGGAAAGTCGCTGACGCTTCATGTCGTGAAGCATGTACCTGTTATTGCAAAGAACCTGATCTCTGGAGACCTACTCTGTAACGCAGGCCTAAGGATGGATATCAATGATTGCCAAATGGTGATGCCTATTAAAGGAACATACTTCGGAAAAGCCTTTTATACCGAAGGGATGTTTAAACTTCAGCTTGTAAATCAGTCTAATGAAATTAATGCAATCGCTCATTCTGATTATACTCTTAAGTTGTGTCATAATAGACTATGACATGTTCATTGTAAAAGAATAAACAAAATGTCTAAGCTATAACTTATCTCCAAATGTGGAGGTAAAGTAGAGAAATGTGAAGTGTGTGCTCAGACGAAGATCACAAAGAAACCTTTTCATCGGGTTAATCGAAGCACAGATCTTTTGGAGTTGATACACTCCGATATCTGTGACTTCAAATAATTCTCTACAAAAGTCGGGATGAAGTATTTCATAACCTTCATTGATGACTTCTCAAAATACGCGTTCGTCTACTTGCTGAAAACTAAAGACGAAGCGTTCAAGAAGTTCAAAGAGTTCAGGGCCGAAGCTGAACAACAAATTGGACAACTCAGGAGATTAAGAAGTGATCGAGACGGAGAGTATCAGTCTCATGAATTCGCATCGTTCTGCAAAGAACATGCAATCATCAACGAGACTAATGCTCTATATTCTCCTCAATCTAACGGAGTAACAGAAAGGAAGAACAAAACATTAACAGAAATAATAAACTCAATGTTGTTGACTGCGGGTCTTCCAAAATGCTATTGGAGAGAAGCTACATTGACGGCCACTTTTGTTCTGAATAGAGTGCTGTATACAACTTCTGACATCACTCCTCATGAACTCTAGTTCAAAGTCAGGCCTAACTTGAATATCATTCGAGTGTGGGGGTGTCTGGCATATGTAAAGCTCCCAAATCTGAAGATTCAAAAACTTGGGACAAGGATTACGAAGACGATCTTCTTGGGATATGCCGAGAAGAGTGATTCTCGGAGATTTCTTGATATAGAATCAAATCAAATAATTGAATCTCGCGACGCAGAATAATTTGAAGATAAATTTGCAAGGCACAAGAACATTGTTCTTGTGGACATTCCAGAGAATAATGAGGGTGCGCAGGAAATAGATGTTTCCAATGAGAACGTAGTCCAAGAAGAAGAAGTTGCAGAAACAACTGTTGAACTAGAACTCGTATCTAAGCGAGTGAGGAGACCGAAAAACTTCGGAGATGACTTTGTCACCTATCATGTGGAAACAGATCCGCTTACCTATGATGAGACGATGAAGACTATTTTCTGGAAGGAGACGATCGACAATGAAATTGATTCAATCACCTCCAATAACACTTGGGTGTTGGTTGATCTTCCTGAAGGAGCGAAACCCATCAGATGCAAATGGATCTTCAAGAAGAAGATGAAAGCAGATGGAACTATTGACAAGTTCAAGGCTAGGCTAGTAGCCAAGGGGTTCTCTCAGAAGCAAGAGATTGACTACTTCGACACGTATGCTCCACTAGCCCGGATGACCACCATCATAATGCTAATTGCTCTCGCAGCAATACATAAGTTGGTGATACATCAGATTGATGTAAAGACAGCATTCCTGAATGACGAGCTAACTGAAAAGATTTACATGCAACAGCCAGAAGGATTTGTCAAGGGTCTTGAAGACAAAGTTTGCAAGTTGATAAAATCCTTGTACGGCTTGAAACAGGCTCCAAAAATGTGGCATGAAAAGTTTGACAAAGTCATAAGGTCAAATGACTACAGGGTCAGCGAAACGGACAAATGTATTTACACGAAGTTTGCTGATTGAAGAGGTGTAATCGTTTGTCTCTACGTGGACGACATGCTGATCCTAGGTACGGATATAGGCTATGTCACGGAGACAAAGAAGTTAATCTCGACCAAGTTCAGTATGAAGGACTTGGGAGAAGCTGATGTGATCTTGGACATCAAGATTATCCGGAGGACACTGGACTGGCGTTGTCACAGTCTCATTATATTGAGAAGATGATCACACGCTACGGGTATCAGGATCTTCCAGTGATCGATACGCCTTACAGCTGTGACCTGAAGCTGAAGCCGAATTCGAGGGAAAGCGTCAGGCAGCTGGAGTATGCAAGCATCATCAGGAGTTTGATGTACGCTACTACTGCCACTAGGCCTAACATAGCTTTCGTCATGGGAATGTTGAGTCGATTCACGAGCAACCCAGGCGTTGAACACTGGAAAGCTGTAAAACGGGTAATGAGATATCTCAAGAAAACTCAGACATATGCACTGCACTACAGCGGAGATCCGCTAGTAGTAGAAGGCTTCAGTGATACGAGCTGGTGCTCAGAGGTGGAGAGCGAGAGATCCACAGGTGGATTCATTTTCTCCATGGGTGGAGCTGCTATATCGTGGAAGTCGAAGAAGTAGACTATGCACTCTCGTTCCTCCATGTACGATCTGAGTTCTTCGCACTTGATTCTGCAGCAGAAGAAGCAGAATGACTTCGGGAGCTCATGTACGATCTTCTATTGGTTATGGCGCAGATATCGGCGATACATATATATTGCGACAACCAGGCGACTGTTGCGGTAGCATCGAATGACCTCTTCAACGGAAAGAATAGAACTGTATGGCTAAAGCACAGAGCAATGCACGATCTCATCAAGAGAGGTGCCATTGCAGTGATTGATGTTCAGAGTCGGAAGAACCTGACGGATCCGTTCACAAAGGACCTCAAGCGCCAGCTGGTCGAAGACAGCAAGTAAAATGGGCTTGAAGGCATTCTGATATTGTGTTATTGTAATCATACCATAAAGTTTTATGCTATTAGCTCAAAGAGAAATCTACTAGACATTTAGTTTTTGGTTCAAGGGAGGACCACTAACTGAAAAAATATCAGGAACAGTGGGTACATGTCCTCTGTGACATAGAAGGGATACGGACCCACAACCATTGTTGTCTACTACATGTTTTCTGCGGAGAACAGATCTTGTGGAGAGGGTGGTTTAAACGCCTTAACGAGTTCTCAGGCAGAGTGAATGCCTATTGTGCTTTACAGGAAGCATAGCACAGCACTACAAGGAGTGTTACAACTCCATGCTACAGTAGGGTGACTCCACTATGAGGTTCCTAAGTAGTGGTAATACATCGGCTTTGCGAGTTAAGTCACAGCGGCGTAGCACCGCATATATGCAGGTAGCCTAATGTTGTATGATAAAATTAAAGAGTTGTAGACAGCACTACAAAGAAAACGGTGTCCTCATGTTACAGTGGCACGATACCACGAAAAGGTACCCAGGTAGGGGTAAAGTATCGGCTACGCAAGCCACATCGTTACAGCGTAACACCGCAAGGAAGCGTAAGGCTTCTACTGGGTAGTCTGGCACTACAGAGAGGCTTGTGACAATATGCTAAAGTAGTATGACACTACGATGAGGTACCTAGGTAGGGGTAATGCATCGGCTTTAAGCCATGTCATAGCAGCGTAGCACTGCAAGGAAGCGCAAGGCTTCATACCATGTATCTTTAATAAAGAACTCACCTAGAGTGTATGAACACAGATAGCAGGCCGCCTCTTGAGGGTAAACTTGTACCACCCAAAATACATGCACCGAAACCAGGCTGGCACAGGGCCTTTAATGTGCAGCCAGAAGCACGTGTGACTACATTGTGTTAGTAGAAAGAATTACAGCTATGGTGCAGAATTCAAGGCTTAGTCCATTATTGTATCATACTGTTGTTTGATCCATGCAGGAAGATTCAAGTCGTCAGCGACATCTATCCTAATGCATGATGGAGAGTCACTGTAGGAAACACTCAAACCTATATATTGAGATATGTGGGAGATTGTTAGAGCTTTTCCTTGACATGTAGAAAAAACTTGCTCTTATTACATACCTAGTTTTTAGTCCCACATCGGAAATGCACAATGAAGTGTATCTCAATATATACATAGTGTGGTGTTGAGGTATGCACATGGGGTGGTGACCCTAAGAAGGAAATCATATGGGTGATTTTACTAGGAGATAAGGATAAGGCTCCATATTAAAGCATTAATGCTTTTTGTCATGCTCTTGAAATTTATTCCTTAGAAGCTAAGCCCCATAGGGACTTAGCGACTCAAACTCGGACTTGAAATCGGACTCAGACTCAGACTCGGGCTCATGAGGCGTAATGTGGCGTTTTGTTGGCGCACTTTGCACTTAGCACATCAGCATCGTCGATAGGCACATAGTGCGCTTTAGTTGCGCAGGTTGCGCAAGCCTCTGCGCTGTCGATCGCGCGCCCGTTTGCGCGGACCATTCGCACGGCCAGTTAGCACAGACCGTTCACGCGGGCAGTTGGCGCGGCCAGTTGGCGTGGCCCGTTCGTGCGGCCAGATGGCGTGACAGTTTACAGGCGCAGTTGGCACGCAGTGCGTGCAGCGCGCGCAGTGCGCAGTGCGTGCAGCGCGTGCAGTGCGCAGTGCGTGCAACGCGCGCTGTGTGCTTTGTGCGCAGGTGCGCGAGCGCACGCTGACGCAGATGGCGCTAATTGTTGTAGCACGCGTGCGGCGTCGTGTCTGACCACGATCTGAACAGTTATGAAACGTTCAAAAACGGTTCCTCCTTTCACGCAACACGTTTCGAACGTTTCGTATACTGGACGATTACTGCGCGCACCTATATAAGTTTCTCTTCTCTCTCATTTGCACAAGTTCCTTACGAAAATCATAATTCGAAGAAAGAAACAGAGAGAGTTTTGTCCATCCGAGGAGTCTAAAAGAGCATTTCGTCATAGTGTTCCGCAGTTCGTCTTCGAACTTGCTGGTTCCTGGGAGCTGATCGTCGTGTGGGTCGAATCTAGCTTTGAGCTCTGGTGATTCGTCATCCCAGCAGGCCTCTTCTCTTCTTCCGTTCATCTGTTTTCACTTGTAACTCGTTCTGAACGAGATCTTCTCTGATCTAATCAAAAAAAATTCTGTGGGCTTTCGTCGTTGCTGTTACGAAATTCATTTGTGCTTTCTTCGAAGTGTTACATTTGATTTCGTCTCTCTAAATCCTTCGGGATCTCAGTTGTGCACCTTCGTCGAAATGTTGCCAAAATTTGCTTTTCATCTTAAAATCACGCCCCGGCACTAACAGTTTAAAGGCGTGACGCGCACTTGAGGCACAAGGGTCCTCTAGAGACTAGACGCAAGGCGCACGGCAAGGCGAGGGCTTCACGCACATTGTCACAAGTTTGTTTATATTCAAATAAACAAACTCATAAAAATATATTAACATGTCTATAATTTATATTTCAATAGACATATTAGTACCACAAACATGACCTAGATAATATATCAAAATCAGAATATAGATGGAAAAAAAAAAGTCGGGATAAAAAACGGCCGAAAAACAACAAAGAAAGAAACATAGAAAAGGCTGGAATAGAGGAATAATGAAAACAAAAAAAAAGCCAAAAATGAATTGAAAAGAAGAAAAACGCAATCATAGCCGAGGCCGGAGCTGGCGGCTGGAGCGGATGACGTCGGCTTCCAATGGCATGTCGGCCATCAGAAGGTGGGTGGCGGCGGCTCGGACAGAGAGGGATGAGATTGACAGGAGGGCAGAGGGGATTTGTGAGATAGAGAAGGAAAGGAATTCCATCAGGTTAGGGATAGGGTAGGGTTTTTTTTCACTTAAAAAAGTTGGTCTCGTCCGGTCGTCCGGTCGAGACATATTGGGTTGACAGGTTGAGCTCAGATTAACAGAGGTGTGCACCTCGTGGGCCTTGTGCCTAGGGCCGAGCGCACGCCTTTGGGGCCTTAGCTGCAACCAGGCCAATGTGCTGCGCCTAGAACATTTTGAGGTGCCACTATGCACCTCAAGCCTCAGGCACGCCTAGTGCCTGGTGAGCTTTTAAAACATTGTTGAAAAGTCAATCATTAACTTCATGAAATCAGAGGGCATCACTTAGCGGGGAGGTAATGCTCGTCACTTGCATACAGAGGATGCTTCAACAAGCTACAGGTGGGGCATCAAATGTTTTGACCCTCTAGAGTATGCATTAGCATAAGTGGACCATTTTTCATCTCAACAAAAACACGGCCGATCCCCAAATTTATTTTCATACTATTCCCCACAAATTTTCCCAAAAAGAAAAATGAAAAAAAAAAAAGTTATCTGAAGAAAGCAAAAGCAAGCAAGAGATCAACGAACAGACCCAATTAATATACACGTATTCCATTAACAGTCAGTAAAAGAATGGCATATGATTTTGAAATTTCTCATACCACGCTTGCAGCAATAAACATAGTATGTAGAATGAAGTATACTATCCTAGTCATTCCGAGTATGGCACATTATATAGAAACCAAGGAAAGGTGGCTGAAGAAATTCACAGTAAAAATATGAAAGCAGCCAAAAATCCCAGACATAGCAAGACAAAATATGCCACACAAGGGATGGATACAAGGCATGAAATTGAGCCCCCAAATGAATGATACACGCAGAACTGAGAATATACTTGACTTGTATCACTGAATCTCAATATATATCTCGACTTACAGGCGAATAATATAAGTACCTCAAAGGTTTTGCAGTGTTGTAAAAATCCCTCTAGGCGGCCGACTAGTCCCCGACTAGTCGCTAGTCGGCCGCCGCCGACTCGACTAGGGGCTAGTCCCCGACTAGTCACTTGTCGGCCACCGTCGACTCGATTATGGGCTGGTCCATCCAAAAATTGGCTAAATTGGTACTAGTCTGGGCTGCCGTCGACTTCATCAAGGCAGTCGCCGTCGACTCTTTACTTTGTTGCTGCATTTTTTCTATTTTTGAAAAAAGTGACTAGCCTGCTCTTTTTTTATTTTTACTTTTTCTTTGTTCTCTCTTTGCTACTGTTGTGGCTCTTTTTTTAATTTTTGCTTGTTACTTTTGCTTGCTACTGCGGCTGTAACTCTCTGTGCAAAATAGTAAGTTGTTAACATATTATTTAAAGATTTATCGAAATAGAAATTTGTGCAAAATAATGAATAAGAAAATGCACTGCAATAACTAAAAGTTCAACAATTAACATATTATTTTTTAAAATATTTTTATAACATATTACATATATATATTCATTAAAAATTCTAAACCGACTAGTCCCCGACTAGTCCTCGAGTAGTCCGATTAATCCGTAGTCCCCACAAACCGACTAGCGGCCAACCAGCGATTTTTACAACCTTGAGGTTTTGACAGGAGGTTTTACCATGATAAGCTTAGATTTTACAAGAAATTATATCCTTCCAGGAGGCAAGATGATGGATCCTATACACTCAGAAAGGAGCATAGAAAAGTGCAATAAATGGCTAAAGCTGGGCCAGTTCAGTGGGAAAAGTATGAAAATAAGAAACCAAAGAACTTGCCAAAGAAGACAAAATATAGCAAGGCACAATATCCACACGAGGGAAGGATACAAGATGGGGGGAAAACCAAACTGGCTTTTCTTCAGGAAGAACAGGAAATATACTTCACTAGTTGGTATCACTTGATCTCAAATATTATCACATCCTAGTGATTAAGAGAAGTACCTCAGGTATTGAGAGGAGTTCTGACAAGGTATAAGGGTTAGACTGTACCAAAGTTGATCCTTACAGCCTTCTAGGAAGCAAGTTGATGGATATTCAACAACCAGAAAGGAGAATGGACATATAGCAATAAAATATCACTAACTCTTTCACTGTTTATTATAATCCAAGTGACTTAAAGTTGGACGAGTTCAGCAAGAAAAGTATTTTAATGTAGAAATTGTACAAGAAGTGTATCCAAATATACTATCATCAAAACCCATTGCAACATAGTCGAGCACCAAGAATAAACAAATGCCTCATCAGTATTATAACCATGCTAAACATTGAATTCTGCACTCATGAGTTATTGAAATCATTTCATCTTAGTTAAGGCCTAGTTATCTATGATTCACCACATATTTTCCAATATGGAGCAAAACAACTTATCTTCTTTATTAGATCTTCTGGTAACATAGTTATCAGACCTGGACCTGACATCAACCAGGTCAAAGCTTCGGATCATCGGGTCACCGCTCCATACAAGATGGGTGGATCAAGAAGGAAGCTGCCAGGTTATCTAAAAAAATTGTCGAGTTGCCTTCTCTAGCAGCAAGATAATTTCCAATGAGGTGACGTTCGACATTGTAATATGGACATGTCTTGCATCAGTTTCGATCGACCATCACAGTACAATGTCAACACCATTCACAATGCAGTACAATGTCAACACACCCACAAATGAAGAATGTTGTCGTTGTGAAGGACAAAGGACCTCTGTTTGTCGGTCAATGAGAAGAGCCCACCCAATCCCCAAAGGAAAAGGGTACACCACTCCTCATCATGGAGAGAGAAGAGGCTTTGACTAGCAACTCATTAGAAAGGGGAAATATATGTCCTTATTGGCAAAGACGAGATCTCTTATCCCGCCAAAAATACAGTCTCTAGACTCTCTACTGAAGAGACCGAATGATTTTAGGGACGTAGTGCAGAGCTCCCAACTAAATCACCTCCCATGAAAAACATTCAACAAGATTACTTTGTACCAGGAGCATGACTCCAGAACCTACTGCACTCGCACGAGTCCCCAGTAAGTGTGAGGTCTTGCAGAACCGGATTGAGGAAGTTCTGAAGAAGGGGTTCATACACAAAGCATTAGCCCTCATGTCGTGCCTGAGCCATCAACAAGATCACCATCAAGTATCAATCCTAGGCTTGAGGATAATCGACATGCTCATTGTGTCCAAGTTGTTTACCAAAGTCGACTACCACCAAATCCAGGTTTGGTCTGGCGATGACCAGAATACCTAATTTAAGAAGCAGGAAGGGCTCTACGAATAGCTGATATAGTTATATCAGGCCCAGCCCGGATATTCAACCCAATAAGCTCCTTTGTGTGTGTGTGTGTGTGTGCGCGCGCGCAGGAAACTGTAAAAATTGTAGAAAGCAAAGACTACATTGTGACTAAATGGGATGTTTCATTATGGCTCTAGGCCTTACAATATATAAACATTACAAAGTGATAAAGACAAAATGGAGAGTTAGTAAGCTTGGCTCCCAAGAAACTAAATAAACCTATTTTATTTTTTGCATTTATCCGCAAACTGGAACATGCGAAACATGTTAATGTTCACGTCCACTTTGGAGAGAATGCGAAGGAATATCCAAAAAAATGAGAAAAGAGTAGACGTCGTAGCAGAAGAAGTGGAGTATCATCAATGTAGACGTGTGAGAGCTGAGTTGCAGCCATATAGGACATGCGAGAGACTCTGAGTTGTGGCCATCTAGGGTGCACAAAAAAGTCTTGAGTTGTGGCCATCTAGGACCTACAAGAGCAAGTAGATGCCAGAAAGTTGTCGACATGCGAGCGTGCTCAACAAGGAATGGCGCACAAGATGCTCGACCAAGAGAGTTGTCGGCATGCGAGTGTCCTCGATAAGAGCAGATGCATGAAGATGCTCGACCAAGAGAGTTGTTGGGGCGTGATGACCCTCGACAAGAACGACGTGTAAAGATGCTCGACCAAGAGCGTTGTCGAGGAGCGAGGGGCCTCGATAAAAGCCGGTATATGAAGACGCTCGACCGAAAAAGTAGTAAAATCAAATAATCATCACGAATGATACCGATGTTGAAAGAAAGAGAGATGGGAGAAACAAAGAGTTGCGGAGAAGGGGTGCCAACTTGAATAAATTGTAGTCATTTTGTAAAGAAAAGAAGAACGTACACAGGCCCGATCGCGCTAAGCAAGCCAAACGTCCGGGGGAGGGGGTTTTAAATGACATAAAAGGATCGTTTGCGCTCCAGGAATGGAGTGAGTCTTCGTTGGTTATCGTTGATTGCTGAGGAGGTGTATGGGGTTTCTGGATTTTAAGTTGACGACAAATCTTAACACGGGACAATGCATTCATGTGCAGAAGTTCGAGCGGAATGGAGGGGGTTTGATGTGTTCTTTGCAAGGTTCGCAGTATCAGTATCGGTATCGAAACATTCCTATGAGAATCGGGATCGGCGGATGAAGATCGGAGTATCGAATTTTTTGGTATCGGAAAGCAAATAATTATTAATAAATTTTAGAAAATATCTTTTATACATTTAGGCGTAATTTTCAGTATTTCCAATGTTGTTTCTCAGTAGTTCTGAAATTGAATGACAAAGCAGTCATTCTTGCCGATTGGTTTACATGTGATAGATAAGTTTTCTTCTTTTACATGCTTTTACAACCTTACTATACTTTTACACCCATGTTGATTGGTCTTTTTCATTCAATTTTCTTTGTTAAATTGACCGATAAATAGATCCCGATGTCGACATCGGGTATCGATCGGTATTGGGTATCGATTGGTATCAGATCGGGACATATCAACTCGAATGGGTATCGGCCGTATCGGATCGATATCGGTCGATACTGGAAACTATGGTTCTTTGTGCAGGAGTTCGAGCGGTCGCCGACGTGATCGGCCGGAGTTGGTAGGGTGATCGGAGTGGGAACTAGGACTGGAACGTAGTATATAGTAACGAAGTGATGCCCACACATGAACTTGATTAGGGAGGGGTATCATAGCCTCTTCTAGATGATGATGGCTTAGACAATATATGGTCAAGTTGTTGTTAGACTGTATGGTAGTGATGGAGGCGCTGTAAAGTGGTAGAGGGTTAAGTGGCTCGAGTTCATATAGTAAGGAGGAAGGATAAGAACAAGAGTAGGACCTCTTTGGTGGAGGGACCTAGGGCACGGCGACAATGGTCAAGTATTGGATATATCATGAGAGGATCGGAGCTTGCAAGCTATTGGAGCTCCAGGAGATAAGTTACGAGAGCCGCCTCCTGTCAGTCAAATCCGAGAGAGGAGGAAGGAGACAAGATGGAGGTAGTGGGGTTCAGGTCATGGTTGCTCGAGAGGGATTGTTTAAGGTAAAGTTAAGGGGAGAAGAGGAGTGAGGAAGAAGATGAAAAGGAGTGTAAGAAGTGGGATCTCTTGGTTGTTGTCCACTAAAGATGAAGGAAAGGAGTACTTTAGATCTAGGGCTTCTCAAAAGGAGATGGTAATAGAGGCTAAGGCTTGATGGAGAAGGAAGTGTTAATTAGGGTTTGATTGGATGGAGGGTTAGGATTTTACTTAACAAAAGTAAGGGTCAAGATCATCTTGCTTTGATACCATGTAGAAATATGGACTACATTGCTATATAGAGCCTACAAAAGTGAGAAGAAAAAAAATCGATAGCTAGTAAGCTTGGTCCTAAAACTAAGAAAACAAATTTATTTTGTTCAAAAATAATTCAAAATAAGTCCTCAGTAACAAACTAAAGAGTCCATGTCTAAGAAAATGAAGAGACTCAACTATTAAGCCTTTTTGCCTAGAATACTGACGAATTTTTGTGTTGAAATAGTTTTATCTTAATTAGGGTTCTCCTAAACACAAACAAAGCTTCTAAGTGAAATGAATTTAAAAAAGGTAAGTAACATTCAAAATTGATATTTTACCAATTAAATAAACTTGATCGGGTCTTTAAAACCCACCAGGTCGAAGACTTTGAACTTGTTAGGATCATTTCGTGCATGTATTCTGAAGCAATTCCCATTGCCTCACAACTTTTGTATCGATAAATCTTATCCATACTCTTGAATTTGAATTCATTTGACATAACCTTGAACTTGTTACGATTTCATTATTGCAATTATCATAATTAATTTTTTCATATTCATAATCAATATATATATATATATATATATATATATATATATATATTGGAAAAAGGTAAATTTTATTCCAAATGAAAAGCCATAATCATACAACATACAGTCTGAGCGGGACTCCCACTCAACACTCATCCATTCTCCATAGCACTCACATCAAACTCGATATTATGGAGAATGCCAACCGGAGGTGTGACTAGTCCCTCAAAGATCCAACGGTTTCGCTTCCGCCAAACATGCCAAACCGAAGCCGCCAGACGAACTCTGGCTGTGCGGAACCAGTACTGACCTCGACCCCTGCTATCTCGTATCACCTGGATGATGTCCCCAATGCATTTACCAGAGGCGCACACCCCCAATACCCGACTCTGCTCCGACCATATCTGCCATGCCAGAGTGCACTCGAAAAAGATATGTTTAATAGACTCCGGCTCCAAACAGCAAAGCACATATTTGGGGTCCGGCACTGGCACTCCGAAAGAACTCAGGCGATCCCTCGTCAAGAGACGACCCAGAAGAAGCTTGTAAACACACAACTGCATCTTCCTGGCCAGACCCTTACACCAGACGAAATTGTAATCAGAACTCAGAGGGGAAATGTGCCGGATAAGATTGTAGCAACTACGGAACTGGAACTCCCCCGAGCCCGAAGATACTCCAGTCGGCTCCCAGATCCACCGATCCGCAGGCAAAGCCGGATCAATGACTGTAGACATAATGAGCCCTCCCAGCTCCTCAGTGTACCTATAAGATTCCGGCCTCCACTCTCCATCTCGTAAGATCCGACTACACGTCAGACCTCGCCTGTCCTCCGAATGAGTCGGGGATCCCCTGATGTCTAGCAACGAATGCCGATCTATCCAAGGGTCCCGCCAGAGGTCCGTACCCGACCCATCCTTCATGACCCTCCGGATAGCAGACTTGAGCACACCCCTGTGTCGCAGGACAGTCTTGAACGTGACGGAATGGTTGTTATCAGGAGAACACGTCCAAAAATTGCCCTGCTTCACGTATCTGCTGTGCATCCAGTCCGCCCAGAGAGACCCCCCGCTAATGAATCTCCAGGCCAGCTTGAGCGCTGAGGCCTCCCTGATCTCCAGCAACGGCCTGATCCCCACACCTCCCTCCTTCCTGGGACGACAGAGCTGCTCACACGAGATCGCATGCATACCCCCCCTCCAAAGGAAATCAGCACATAGACGCTCCACTCGCCGAATAGTGGCCACCGGAAGGAGGATGGACTGTAGCCAAAAGTGGGCCACAGCCGAGATCACAGATCTGATCAGCTCTATGCGTCCGCCAAAAGACAGACCGGCGGCTTGCCAGCCTTCTACTCTCCGCTGAACATACTCTACCAGGCCCTGGCAGTCCTGATCCCGCGCATAATTGACTGTGAGGGGCACACCTAAATAACGCACCGGAAGATCACTCCTCGCGATACCCAGGACATCAGCCCGCTCCTCCTTCTGGGAACACCGGGAGCTGAAGTATACCCGACTCTTATCCCTGTTCAGCTGGAGACCCGAGAAGGACTTCAGATCTTCCATAATACCCGCAAGCGTCTGTAACCCCATCGTCGAAGGCTGAATGAAGACCAGAAGATCATCAGCATATATAAGGTGGGTAACTGGGGGGTCCATCCTCCGAAACAGAGGCACCAGCCGTCCACGGTGCACTGCCAGATCCATCAGACAAGAAAAGTATTCCATCACAAGCGTGAACAGGTAAAGGGACAGTGGGTCACCTTGCCTAAGCCCACGGTTGCTCTGGAAGTACCCATAAGGAACGCCCTGGATGAGAACTGAGAAAGTAGGGGACGTAATGCACTCCCTGATCAACGCAACCCAGTGATCCGCGAATCCCATGGCAGACATCAGATGGCAGAGGAAGTCCCGATTGACCATGTCATACGCCTTTCTCAGGTCCAGTTTAACACAAGCTTTCTCCCCACCAGGTCTGCTGAATCTCCTCACCATCTCATGTGCCAGGAGGCTATGCTCCGCAATCGACCTCCCCTTGATGAATGCAGCCTGATTTGGAGAAACCAAGTCCTGCATGATTCCCTCCATCCGCCGGCACATAAGATGCGTAATTATCTTATAAAGATAATTACAACATGCAATAGGTCTGAAATCTGCCAATGCTGTCGCACCCTCCTTCTTAGGCACCAAGGTCAAGAAAGTGTGATTCAGCTCCTTCAAAAGCTTCCCCTTAGTGAAGAACTCCTGGACCACCTCCAATACGTGAAGCTTCAGAATATCCCAATGGCGCTTGAAGAACCCACTGCTGAAGCCATCTGGACCAGGAGCCTTGTTGGGGTCCGCCATCTTGACAATAGATTCCACCTCCTCCAAAGTGACAGGGGCAAGTAGGATGCTATTCCCAAATGGAGTCACCAACCGCTTCGTAACAACCTCTGGGAACACGGACAGGTAGTCAGTCTGGAAATATAAATCAGAATAGTACCTGACAGCCTCGCCCTGTATCTCAGCCGGCGTCCCCACCAGAGTGCCATCCGCATCAAGAAGCTGGGATATGTGATTCTGATTCTGTCTAGTCCGGATAACGTCATAAAAGAACTTGGAGCACCGGTCTCCATCCTTCAGCCAGGAACATTTGGCTCGCTGAGCCGAGCTAATTTCCTTCTGCAGCATCAGAATGTTGACTTCTCCAATTAGCTCATTCTCTCTAGCCGCCAGATCTCCATTAAGCATGTCAGCTTGTAAATTCTGCTGCAAAGATCTCAACTCAGCCTCCTTTTCTTCTAGTGTGGTCTTGGGCAACCCCTGCATCCAACTCCTGAGAGCTCTCTTCGTGGCCTTAAGGCGACGAACCAATCGGAATTGAGTCGTCCCCTCCTGACCGCTAGATAGCCCCTCTGCGACAGCCTCTAGGTAGCCCTCCGAGAGATACCAACTGTTGTTATACCTGAACGGACGGGACTTCCCAAGAGATCGAGCAGAGAAGCCAACCCTGATGGGGGAGTGATCGCTCGTCCCAGCTGCCAGACCCTCAGCCGAAGAGTTAGGGAAGTGACGGAACCACTCCCCGTTGCCCAGAGCTCGATCAAGCTGACAAGCAACCCTGTTGTGAGTTGCTTTGTTGTGCCAAGTCCAGATGAAGCCTGAGCGAGACAGATCCCTAAGCCCCGCAAGCAGGAGGCATCTCTGAAAATCATAAAGGATAGAGTCTGGAACCGGACGACCACCCAGCTTCTCCCCATGATGCATAAGAGCGTTGAAGTCCCCGATCAAGAGAAGAGGAAGACACGACGACTCGGCAACAGCGGAAACACGAGAGATGTCACTCCATAGTGACTCCCTTCTCCTTCTGTCATTGTGGCCGTAGACTGCCCCAAGCAAGAACCGGAAGCCACCCTTGTTCACGAAGGAGATGGCAATCAACTGCTCCGTCATCAAGATCAAATCACCATCCCAACTCTTCGAGTTCCAGCGAACCCAAATCCTGGATATGTCACATAGGGCCAGGTTGTGCAACTGGGCCCAATGAGAAGGGGTCCGCCGAGTAAGGGTCTTCTCCCCTTTGATCTTGGATTCTAAAATAACAGAAATGTCACACTGCTCTCTGTGGAGTACCCCACAAATCTCTCTCCACCTCCCTAGCGAACACGCCCCCCACACATTCCAGGCGATAATGGCCATTAATTAATGAGAGGTGGGGTCCCCTGTGAAACTCCCGGTACGGCACCTGGGGAAGGAGCCGCAACCGTCGCTAAAGAATCCTCCTCCATCCCGGTCGGAGCTGCCTGTAGGGGAGCAACCTGAGATAGAACCAACGCCCAGGCAGGGTTGTCAACACACACCGCCTCCTCTCTGTCTGTGGTATGTCCCACCTCCATGGCGGGTCCATCTCTCAATATGCCGACAGCACGCCTCTTCCTACAGTAGACCTGCCCTCCAGACGATCCCCCCCCCCTCTCGTGCCTCAATCTCCGACTCCACCATACCTCTATTAACTATACTACTCTGCGCCTGGCTAGTGGACTTGGCCCCACCCTTGGGAACAAGCTGAGTAGATACAACGAGGCTCAAACCGCCATCGCTCATGGGATGAGTATCCTCCTCCGCCAAGACCTCCTCTCCGCTCTCATCTCTGACATCCATATCACAAGGGACATCTGGGGCCACCCTAGGGAGGATAATCGGGACCGCCGGAGGTCCAACCTCCGAACAGGCACTGGCCAGATGCCCGAAACAAGAACATCGAGAACAGGTAGGTGGAACCCATTCATACTCCACCTTCTGGGTAAGCACCTCTCCAGAAGGAATCACATATTCCACCGTCTTTGGGAGCTCTCCCCCTGCCCGAATCTCCACAAAGATCCTCGCATACATCAACCGCGTCCGGAAAGCAGTAGGATCATCTGCCTTGATCGGGGTGCCCACCAAACTGGCCAGTCGCATCAACAGGGGTACGCTCCAGAACCGGACCGGGAACTCAGGAAATCGAATCCATACTGGAATGGCATTCAGAACCTCCCTCTCACATCTCAGCTCCGGAGTCCACTCCTTGAGGATGATCAGTCGGCCGTCGAACGTCCAGGGGCCGCCTTGGAGGATCCTAGCGACATCCTCCGTCAGTCCGAACTTCACATAATATAAGCCATTCTCACGGGCAAAAAACTCCATACTCCCCTTAGGTTGCCAGACTCGCGCTGCATAGCCCCTGATCTGGCCATAAAAAGGCTTATTGCCCAAGACATACAGGACGAGGGTATTTTTCCAGTATGCTGTCACCTTCTGGATCTCCTCCGCCGGGAATGATTCCCTGAAACCCCTTCCTGCCTTAATCGGCAGAACGTACTCCATCGATGTAGGAGATTTAGGCCCCATAGGTTTGCAGATCTCAGCCCAGGACCGTCCAGCAGGCCGAGGGGTCGTCCCAAGAGGCCTCGGGGCAATCACCGGGCGGGGAGTCCCAGACTCCTGAACTTCCAGATCCACCACTTTGCTCTTCCCCTTCGCCGCCGCGGTTGCCTTAGGCCGCCAACCCACCGATCCCCCAGCAGACATCACCTGACCCCGGCCAGATGACCGACTCCTTAACCCGTTCTGACGGCTAACATGGGGGCGATCCCTAACCTGACCCTGTCCGCCACCCATCTTCCCCCGGACTTCGCCACTCGACGACGTGTAACCGTCGTCCACCCTCCACCCTCCGTTTGGTTCCCCAGCGATCCGGAGCTGATCCGAATTGGAAGTTCGGATCAATGGAGCCACCCCGCAGCGAGATCGGCCCCCCGGACCCCTCGTGAAGGGTGCCCGACCCACCTTTCGAAGAACCCCCCCCCCTTCCGCCTGGGGGGTCGTCACCGACCCAGGGGGGTCCACCCGACCCCCCCCCCCCCCCACCGCCTGGGGGGGAACTTTCGCTCGCGCCGGCGACAGGGGGTCCGCCCGACCCCCCTGGTCCCGCTCCCGCCCCCCCCAGCGCCGGAGGGGGGGCCGCTCGCCTTGCTCGTCGACCTGGCGCCGCCGGCCAGGGGGTCCGGCGGTCGCGGAGGCGGCCCGTACAAAACCCTAGCCCGTTCGCCCGAGGGGTCGCACGCAGCAGCCATTGTTTATATATATATATATATATATATATATATATATATATATATATATATAAAAGGAGAGAGAGAGGGAGAGAGAGAGAGAGACCCACCTCAACTGGTCCTGTACCTGTGCTAGATTTGATATCAAAGCCCTAAGTATTACCATATTTTATGCACTCCAGTAGAGGTAGGGTTAAAGGAATAGAGTTACCATCAATGACTCTAGACAAAAACCTGTTGACAATTTGCCCCTATTGACTGCTAGGTTCAACCAATTAAGCACCGATGTCCCAACATGCATGCCGAGTTGTGTGATTCTCTTCATAGTTACTTAAAGCGCTCCTAGGCTCACGCCAAGGAGAGAAGCTCAGAACAAGGGGTTTGCGCCTCGCTTCCCTAGACATAGGGCCGCGAAGGACCTTAGGGCCTAAGTCCGCTTTTCGTCTTTTGATAACTTTGATTCTCATGAACGATCAAACCAGTTATGTATCAAGGTGCGACTTGGTCACCAACGCACTCAAATACATGTAGAGATACACAACCATTTCGTAAATCAAAGCACCTGACTAGAAACTAGGATTGACACAGTAGAGGATAAAGTAGACATATGACTTGGTGAGGTAAACCTTAGATTTGACACTTTTGGCACTAGAGTTGGCACCACAGAGCTTAAACCGGAAACTTAATTATGTGATAATTATGTGATGTCAACACTACGGTAGATGCAAAAGTTTCTGAGATAAACACGAGGGCCGATGCATTAGGGTCCGTTTGAATACAGTTTCTGATTTTTTTTCTTTCTGAAAACAGTTTTCATAGTAGACGTTATAAAATTGTTTTCTGGATATAAAGATTATGAGTTTGCGTTTGGTTACTTTCTTTTGGAAAATAGTTTTCTTGAAAAAAAATTAAAAATTTCTTTGGAAATTTTTTTTCAGAAAATAATTTTAAAGCTGTGTTCATTATGTGTCCCCAACAAACGTGTCCGTGTCCCAAAATCTGTCCTCAACTCAATTCGTGTCTGTCCCCCAAAAAGCTATGGTCATTCTGCTCTTCTTCCCGACAGCGCCGCCCTAGCCGCTGTCCCCATCCCCGAGCCCGACGAGCAGTGTTCTAAATGGCGTCCGCCTAGGCCGCCTAGGCCGCCTAGGCGGCGCCTAGGCGGTAGGCAGTCCTTCTCCGTACCGTTTTTCGGTAGGCGGTGGAGTAGGCGGCCAACGGAGGTTGGCGGCATAGGCGGAGGTGACGCGGCGAAGGCGGCGCCTAGACGGAGCAATACTTAACAAAATATTTTGGCCAAAAAAGTTTTTTTTTTAAGTATTATGGGCCTATGGTTCACTTTTACAAAACTAAAACTTTATAAATCTTCGTTCTACAACTTAGTAATGGATGGAACACCCTTAAATATGCATATTATGCAAAAAAAAGTGGCAAAATAGTAAAAAGTATTCAAGATGTACCGACCGCCTAGGCGGCACCTAGGCACCGCCTAGGTGGCCTAGGCGGTAGACGGACTCTCTCCGCCGCACACCGGCCTACCGCCGTTTATAACCTTGCCGACGTGTGCCCCTAGTTGCTCCCGACGCGCCCAAGCCTTGCGTCGCGCCCCTATCGTGCGCACGGGCAGCTGCGACAGCAACTCCCCAACGCCATCCGACGCCCCCCGCGTCATGTGCGCGCACAGCAGTCGTGCCGCACCGCCGACAATACCCCAGGCTGACTGTACCGCACCCCGGCTGGCCGACCAGAGACCCGCACGTAGAGTTCGATCGTCGTCGAGTCGAGGTCGTCCTGTCCTCGTAGTCGCCCTTCGTCCTCAACACGACGACCACGAGCAGACTCCCCAACCTTTTTTTTCCTCTAAAGGAAGAAGGACCAGACCCAAACTTTTAGCAGACTCCTCAAGCTTTTTTTTTCCTCTGGAGGAAGGAGCAGACCCCAACCTTTTTTCCACTAGGAGAGAAGAGAGGAGAGAGAATCTGGAGAGAAGGGATGGGTTAGTGGGATGGGACCCGCCAAACAATACAAAAAGTTTAAAAAAGGACTCAAAAAACAGGTTTGAGCTGCTCTCCGAAAATAGTGTTGAAAAGCTGTTTTTAGAAAAATATTTTGAAGTGTACATTTTCAAAGAGTCCCTCCAAACGCTATTTATTGTCCACTTTACGTTACAACTCAAAAAATTGAGTTATAACCATAACCAAACACACCCTTAAACACTAGGGTTACCACTTAGAACACTAAGGTCAATGATTAGAGGCCAAAGTTGTTCTCGAGGTTGGTGACGCTCTCATTCAGCTCGAATAGGTGTGACACCTACTTAAGATTCACGAGCCTCCCGTTAGACACCTTCCTAGAGTTCAGGGCCCGCGTATTATTGTTGACCTTATGGCTTATGCCCTACCCTATTAAAGAGGACACAGGAGGGTAGAGCAACATGTTCATAGATAAAGCCCCTGGTTCCTATTCCACCTAGGGGTGATTTCAGACGACGAGTTGTCCGTGTGCCACGATCATGATGATTATCCTCGAAGGAGGATTATAGGCCTAGAGAAGATGACATCACGAGAAAGGTCAAAATAGAGTCACCAACATTTAAAGGGAGAAAAAAGCGCAAAGCGTTTACCGACTGTCTGTTTGACATGGACTATTACTTTGATTGATACAACATGAGCAACGAGCATCATCAGGTTTGTCAGGATAAAGCTTGTAGCGGTAGCTAGGATTTTCTAGTGTTAGTACCTATCGATACATGGAACTAGATAAAGGAGATTCTAAGAGACAATATATCCCAGTCATATAAGGATCAATTGATTGACCAACTATCTACACATTGCAACAAGATGAAATGTGTGTTCGTGACTACATGTCTGGATTTGATGATTTGTTTACGCGGGGTAAGATCAAAAAGGATAAAAGTATCACACTATTTCGCTTCTAATCGGGATTAAAGACAGATATGAGGGTCGTGATAGTCTCTTGTAAGGTGATTTATTTCTCAAATGACCCTCAATTTCATGCAACATTTGAAAAGTACAACTTACAACAAGTCCAATCAAGTCGAGGTGTACCTGGACGATGGTACGAGAACAAGAATAAACCTAAGGAGATTGCAGACAAGGACAAGGGAAAATGATTGTAGGAGATTGGAGTCGACCAAAGGGTCCAAAGTGATTTGCATGTCAAGGTTGTAGACACTATTCAAACCAGTGTTCCAATAGGAGTTTGTACTTAGGACACACTATGAGGGACATAGATGAGTTGGAGGAGAATGTTCATGTACCAGATGAGGGTGATAGTGATTGTGAGCTAGACTAGGGTGTCAGTGATGATCATTATGAATCTGAAACATGTTATCTTAGCAGGTTGGAGATGCTATTCACTGGAGAGTACGTATTGGGTACAAAGACACCTAAGACAGCCGAGTATCATGCGATTGGGACACGATCATTCCGAGTTCTTCGGGAGGTAGGTCATGGATTGTATGAGTTGGATATCTAGAGGTTTACCTAATTTTCTTCATGGATGACTTGACACCATTTTGCAAGCCTTCACTACTTCTTGCCACGACATCAACATATGTTTCGCTGACCGGCTAGTTATTCATCAGAGTTCAAGACACCATGATCAGCAACACCAGAGCCTCAACCTGGTTGCTTCATGATGCAATCACCACTTTTCCCACATGGTGGAGGTTGATGGAGGACCTTGGGTCCGGCACTATGGTTTGATTCGATTGAGTTTGAGCTAGTTATTGTTACGATTGTTAATGAGTTATCAGACTTATTTATTTGCTTATCGTGGTTTTGGGTTATAAGTTCCTTAATTTTGCTATATTCAGGGTCAGGAGCCCCAAATTTTGATAATTACATTAAAGTTTCCCAAATCCCAAAAATGAGTTAAGAGTCCCCTTCATCTACAACAACCGAAAATTAATCCAACCATTATGTTAATGGTGTGAAACTACTATTTTCCCTTCCTCCCTCCTCTAATTTCCCTTCCTTTACTATGAGCTCATGAAGAACCTATGAACTTTCATTGCCTAACATAACTTTGAGAAGAATTAACCATGAACCAAAGAAGAATTTCTTCTTTACCTAACAATGAACCTATTGTTACCGAATACTAAAAAAATTCATGACTTTCTTGTCTACCATGAGCTCGAGAAACCCATGAACGTAAGCAGTAAGCACTAAGAAGAAAACATTGACTACCCATTGATTGTGCACCATGAGCTCGTTCAAGAAGAATCCATGAACACATTGTCTACTATGAGTTGAATAAGAACTCATGAATCCATTGCTATTTATGAGCTCAAGAGAAACTCATTGTTTAGGATAAGGTAGAAGGAGAGAGGAGGAAGACGAGGGCAAAATGGTCAAAGAAATATTTATGTTAGTTAACGAATTATTCCCTTATCACAAGTTAATTAACTTGGAGGACTCTTAACTTACATTGTTGGAGATACACAAGACTTGCCCGCAATTATTAGAATCTGGATTACTTAACTCTAAATATGAATCATTTGAGGGACATATCAGAAAACCCAAACCGTTAGTTTAGGGTTTGTTGTGTTTGCCTATTTTGGAGGTATGGTACGTACATCTTTTTCATTGACGATTGACAAATAAGAACTTTTCATCAAGGAATAACAGTAAAATTTCATTTTGCTTATTTGCTAAGAACAGCCAATCCCCAACTTCTAATTATTTGTAATTCAAAACCTATCTTTGTGTTGTTTGAATAGGTAAGAATCGGCTTGACTCTAGTAAGGTCAAGGATAGATAATCTCCAATGAGATCTCGGAGAGAAATCGTTATACTAGTGTCAGAATCTGATGCTTCGCGTTTTACACTCGGAACCCAACCCGAAATGATGTTGATGAAGTTGGCAATAGCAACTGTTGGTTTCCATGTTTTGGGATATTTTAGCACTTCGAACAACGTCGGATGACGACTCGGGATACTATAGCACTTAGCACTTAAAATAGTAATTTCTCTAGTTGTCAATAGACTCAATACCCAAACAATGGCTAACCCATGGAAATAGTGCAAGTTATTTGTTTGAAAACATAATTATCGGGGTCCCCTGCAATTACCCCAACAGTTGAGGTGGTTATCTACAATCTTTAATAAATTAAATGGAATAGTTTCAAGTGACAAAAGTCCATCAAAGGCATAAGGAAGTATACCTGGCCTGCAATGAAATCATTGAGAATAATAGGAAGGCCACGAATCATGGCTTCTGCAATAGTCCCGGGTCCTGCCTGCAGATGAAATAAACACACACTAACTAAATATGCATGATACTACCAAATAGAAATTTTATTATCACAACAATTTACAAGTTACCTTTGTTATAATACAGTCACATGCACCCATGCAGTCTTCCATCTTTGTGACAAAACCCTTCACCTAAATATCCAAAGCAAGAAACACAAGCTGCTGGTATTATTTTTTGCACCATATTTAAGTTTGGGTAAAATACTGAAAATCAGTACCTGTTAACTGACTAATGTAGTTGAAATCTATATGTTAGGTCCAGCATGTTATATTCTTAAATTGACATGTAAGAGTAGTTTTTAAGAATAAACTCAAGTAATAATAGAAGAAACAATGAAAATCTGTATACATGGCTTTCCTGCTTCAAACCTAGGAATGTAATGTATGGCAATCTGCAACGAGTAAAAGGTGAAAGATTTATATGAAAATAATTAAGTACTGAAGACTGGGTATCATTGATAGCATAATCTCAGAAGGTTATGTAATATATTTTTTCAGATCACAATCACGCTGACCACAAACAATCTAGAAAGTATTCAGCGTTTAGTTGACATTTCAGAACTTAAAAAAACAGTAGCTGGAAATTTTTATTTTATTACATGTTTTTGTTTGACTTGGGTTCTGTAATTTTAGGTAAGAACAAATATTTGTTGTCATTTTTGTGATGCACCTGGAGAGATCTTTCAGAAAAGTAGCCATGAGAAATATATGACTTGCATGTTTCTTTTAAAATCGAGCTAGAAATGGTGATTTTTTACTTTAGTGCAAGGAGAGGAAACATTCAAGTTACAACCTAGTATTGGTTGTGTGGATTTTCTTGAATCAATGTGGAACTCTTGCTTCCACTCATGTCTTTCTGAGGATTTTAAATTCTCTAGTTTCTCCTACATAACTTGGTAGAGAAGGATTCTTTTTCTTTCATTGACGAGTTCCCATGAGGTTGGCAAGACCACATAATACTGTGCAAGTCAACTTGCTGATATTACTAATTAAAATGATTAAATGCTGATTTGCACTTAAATACCATGATTTTTCCAATTTTTGCAATGTGAAACCATAAAGTACTCTTATAGGCAACTTGATACCATGAACTTTGAAAGTTCTTGCAAGTTACATCTACCTTTATCTTACAGTCAAACTTGATTTAGGACTCTTTTGGCCCTACCCAAATGAAAAACTATTCTTCAGCCAATAATTTCACTTAAAAAACAATTTCATTTTAAAAAAACAGAAAGGAAAGGAAAGAGAAAAGAACCACACCCTAACCCATACTCTTCCCATCGTTGCTGCCGCCCCTCCTGCCACCATCGCTGTCGCCGAGGCCCCTCTCCATCACCGGACCACGTTCCCATCATCTCCAGTGCCCCCGTACACCACTGCTGGCTGCAATCGCAGCAGCAGAGGCAACAACAGCGAGAAGCTGGTATTATGGATACTAGCCAACATCGGCGTTAGATGGTCAAGCTTGATAAGGACATCACATCCTTGAGTGAAGGAAATTGTGAAAGAGTGGTGCATTTTGGAAAGTGGGCCAAGGGATGTGCACATGTGGCCCACGCACGGATCATGTCATGGCAGGCCCGTGTGCCGGCGCATGACATATAGAATTATAGATTCCTTTTTTACATTTTCATCATAGAAGAACTGAAGACTAAAGAATTAGTCTCGGCATTTCTCAGGCCTTTCAATCAGAAAGGAACGGAGTTTAAGAGCATATAACATGTTGCTTCCACTTCAATTACTAGTAATACAGAACCAGTAGTTGTCTTTTCACATTCCCCGTACTACTTTGATTGCGTGTTTGATGCATCACCATGATGGCATACAACTTAATACATATACAACTACCAAAGAGTTAATCATTGTACCCCATGGCAACTTCTGACCTCAAGCAGTAGAGAGAAACCTAATAGAAAATACACCTCAACCTGAATAAATAGGTAGCTAGATCACAGCAACCTCATCATCTGTTCCGCTTAAAATAACAAGCACTTGCTCCGCCTTGCAATCAACCGAGTCCTTTCCTCTTGGAAAAAAGAAAAAGAAAAAAATGAAACAAGGAGAGTTTGTTGCCGTCAAGACCATGTTAATTGAGGAAGCTCAAGGTTGCTAGTATAATACCTCTTAGTTCATCCTTAAACCCTTGGCATCACCAAACCAAAAGTCTGACACTCATTCTCAACATCAAGAAACACGAATACATCCGTCAATGGTATACAAAAGTTAAGCTTGAACCTCAAGTTTAATGTCCAGAAATGAGATATCTGCTGCAATCATCATATTCCTTAAGAAGACAGAAGACAGGGGACAGTCGAGTTGAAAACTACATGAATAAACAAGACACATTTCTATTTACTTGTGAAACTCCAGTACATAGTTGATCTAGGGACAATCTCGGGAAACTAACCATGAATCTCACCCTGATATTATTGAGATGCAAATTGTATTATAATAGAATTCCAAAGTTCTATCTTGTATTATATAATGCGCTAAACCAGGTCCAGTTCCCAATTGATTGGATTAAGCAGCTGGTTGTTCACAATTACACGGCCACCTGGGAATTCTGCTTAATTATTCACCCAAATATTCCTCTTAACCACTTAATTGTCACTCAATCTTCGTTTTAGCAAACTGACAAAACTGAAAGCCATGGGTGTTACCTCTGAAAACTAAGATGAGAAGAAAGCTTATTTGAGTTATGTATTTCCTTTCTTATGAGATCTCTCCTTGACCAACCTAAACATGAAATACATATAGTTCAAGATAAAAGCACTAATGGACTTAGTGCTCAAAATAACTAAGGAATTTTTCTAATATTTGACATTGGAAAACTCAAATTGAACTGCATACAAGCATCTAAGGAAGTAAGCTACCTGAACAGGGATCTTCCAGTCAATTGAAAGCAATCGGCTAGCAAGTTTTTTGTTACGGCCACATATGACAAGAATTTGGCCTATAGGTTCTTCAAGATTCTCATCATATAATGCCTTCCCAAGTGCACGAGCAGTAGCTTCGATGGGACCCATGCCTTCCCCCCCTCCCATTAACAGAACAGCAGGTAAATCTTCATCCATTCCTAATTCCTTTCTCAGCATATCCTATTCATAGATGAAAGAAAATAACCGAAGAACCCATTGGACCATGAATAGATCAATAACTAAACTAAATCAATTTGAAAGTAACATCATGAAAAAGTGTCAATACTTTGAAAAACATTACCAACCTTTGGTCCGACTGGCTTTACAAAAGAAGGCCGCACTGGAAGACCGTAGACCTTTATTTGGGAAGGCTGGAGCCCAGCTTTTAGTGCCCTTTTTGCCACCTCAGGAGAAGGGCAATAGCACCTTGTTACAAGCTTATGAAACCTGGAATAAGGAACAAAAGAAGTTAAGAACATTCAGTACAACAGTCCATCATGAAAAGTAAAAGAAAGGTAGGTCTATCTTAAAAGGATTGCCTATAGAAAATGAAATGAGACATAAATATACAAGAAATGATGTCAAACGTTGTAATAATCAACCTACCAAGTTGGATGACAAGTACTTAAATCCGTGATGACTGTTGTAAATACAATCTTCTTTAGCAGACCTTTAGCCCTCAGTATTCGGAGGGGAACATGCTGCATTAGAGGATGTACACTGATAATAATATCAGGCTGGTATTTCATCAGTCCTTTTGCAACCTCTCTGTACAAATTACATAAAAGTACCACGTTAAAGCCAATGCCCAGAGGCATTGCTTTTCAGAATCCTGCCAGCACTGTAATGGTTTTAGCAATAACATACTTAGAGCAACATATATATAACTAATAGAACAAAACATACAAGAAATAAATTGGCAGATAATAAAATAACAGGAGAGGGAAGGATAACCATTAAAAGTTATTAAGCTGATTAAGAAATTGGAAAATGTCATTTGAAGTACATGTTATGACAGGTATATAGTAACTACAAATAACTCCGATTTTCCATCATTAGTCGGTCCATTATGATAATAAATGTGTTGGTGTTTGGCCTTTAAGACTGGAAATATAGTCCCACATTGCCTAGGCCAAATAGTTAGTATCTCTATATATAAGCTTTGCTTGTGTTGAGAGATGCACATGAGGTGTGGAGAGGCATATGGGTGCCATGTGGGGGGTGTTTTTCTAGTGGAAAGAAGGCAAACTCCACTAAGAAAGCATTTATGCTTTTTGTCATGCTCTTGGAATTAATTCCTTAGGAGCTAAGTCCCGTAAGGGCTTAGCGACTCGGACTCGGACTTGACTCATGGGCTCATGAGGCGTAATGTGGCGTTTTGTTTGCGCACTTTGTACTTAGCACGTCAGCATCGATTCATTTGCGCCTTCTTCGAAGTGTTACATTTGATTTCTTCTTTCTGAATCCTCCGGGGTCTCAGTTGTGCACCTTCCTCGAAGTGTTGCCAAAATCTGTTTTTCATTTTAAATCACGTCCCGGGACTAACAATCTCAAAGCTAGATTTACAAGATGGAAAACTCTCGTGCTGCACTCCTCGATTCTAACTTTAACAAGTTAGAAAAATTCGATAGAGAGCACTACCAAATCTGGAAGAGCAAGGTTAGCCTCAATCTTCAACTTGTGGACGTCGACCACGTGTTATCTGAGGACGAACCTAAGATTCCAGAAAATGGGACTGCGACCGCAGTTGCTGCTGCTACTGCCAAAAAGTCCAAATGGAAGAAGAAAAATAGCCTCTGTAGGCTTTTGATCCTCAATGCTATGGAGGACTCTCTGGCAGAATCTTACTCAAAGAAGACCAATGCCAGAGAGATATGGGAGTCTTTGGAGAAACTGTATGAAGATGACAAGAACAAGAGCAAGATATTCATCGTCGAAAAATATCATAAATGACTCTTTGAAGACGAGAATACGATGCTACCTCAGGTGAAGGAATTTCTGAAGCTGTGTCAGAAATTGGAAGATGAGGAGATGCCCCTCAATGACAAGTTCGTTGTTGGAGGGATCGTCTCCAAGCTTTCCGCTGGATGGAGCAAATTCTATGCAAATATGCATAGAAAGAAACTGGAGATCAGTCTGGAAGATCTCCTGCAAAAAATTTATGTTGAGGACCATATGAGGGCTCAACTGAAGGTGGACACTCTGTCCAAGCAGATGGCTAAGGCCAACTTGGTTCAGACGAAGGAATCAAAGGGAAAGCATGTGGCTTTCCACCACAAGAAGAAGGACTTCACTAATCTGAAAGTGAAGGGTTCTTTCAAGCACCAGAAGCCAAAGTCCAATGTGACTTGCTTTAACTGTGGCAAGAAGGGCATTACAAGAGTGACTGCAAATCCAAACCCAAGCAGTCAGAGCAAGATGAGCCTAGTAAGGTTTACATCGTTACTGACGTAATTGCTATAATTGCTCAGGTCACTGCGGTGGAGGCTGACTCTGACTGGTGGATAGATACTGGTGCCACCTGCCATGTCTGCTCTAGCAAGGAATGGTTTACCACGTACAAATCAACCTCTGAAAATGTTAGGTGGCAAACCAGGCACAAGCAGATGTGAAACCCAGTTTTGATTTGTAATTTATTATTATTATAATATTATTGCTATTATTGTTATTATATAGTGGGTCCAAAATTAAATTCAAATTAATAATTTGGATTTTTGGTTGCCGACCTGACCCGAGCCTGGACCACTTCGAACCCAACTTCCCGAAACCAAACCCGATCTGAACCCATTCCCTTTTATTTGAAATCCTGATTACTTTATATATAAAAAAATAACCTATGGCCTGGTCTCCCCACGACCAGGCCTTCTCCCCTATTCTCCAGAACATTTTTTTTTCCTCTCCTCCACACGTTTTAACCCACTCCCTCACTTCTCCACTTATAACACCACCACCCCCCATCACTCACGAGCACAACTACTCCCAGCACACTTCTTCCCCCTTCCCCTTAAGAGCACACACACAACCACCATTCCACTACTTCCCTCACTTTTCCCCCTCTCCCCAACCTTCACTCCCAAAACTCTCCCCGAGCTTCCTCTCGGCCGCGCCCGACGCCCTCTCGGCCCGACTCCGGCGCCCCTCCCGCTGGACCCCCTTGGTCGGCCGTGCCCTAGCGCCGCCCTCCAGCGCCCAGGCCAGCCCAAGCGGCGGCCGCCCTCCCCTGCCGGCGCCGCCCCGCAGCCAACGCCGCCCGCCGTTCCCGGCCGCGCGCCTCCCCCGGCTTCCCCGCGCCCCTGCCGGACCCGTGTCTGCACGCCCGCGGCTCCGCCCTCTCCGGCGCGCGTCTCCTGCCGGACCCCCGAGCTCCGGCGCTGCACCCCTCTGCCGCGCGGACCTCCCCGAGCCCGGCCCCCTCTTCTGGACCAGCGCTACTCCGGCGTGGTTTCCGCGAGTCTCTCGTGCCTTCGTTGTTCTGTCCAGCGCTGTCCCGGGCTTTCTCGACTTGCTGTCTGCGATTATCTTTCTCTAAATTTCATCTGAGAGCTCTAGCCGAGCAACCCAAGGTATAACTCCTCTGTCTCGTCCCATTTCGGTAGTCAATGATGAAATTGGTCCCCGATTTCCTCCCAGGAATTCGGTTTTTGAGCGACGTCGTAACTTCGGATTTTCGGAGATGTTCTGTGATATTCGGTGTTTATTTCGGACTTTTCCGAAATATATTTTCTGGATTTTAGGCGCTGTGATTTCCGAATTCATTTCGGGAATTCCCGAAGCTATATTGCGGGTTTTCGATTAAGATTCGGAAATTATTCTGTGAATTTAATTGTAGTGTAAAATAGTTTGGAAATTGAATTCTGGGTGTTCCCTGGTTTGGGACTTTTTATAAATTGTGATTATGGCACACTTCCCAGTTTTTGGGTTGACCGAAAATAGAGGAAGTGCTGCCGGATTTTCTATAAAATTTAATTATATAATTTTAAAATAGTTTTTCGGAAAAGAGTATTATTTTGGATTTTTGGGCGACGACCGTATTGGTCAATGGGCCCTGGCTAAGTGCAAACGAAACCGGTTTCGCCCGGACGTTGAGGCATTAGCCTATATGACGATTGGACCAATATCTGAGACTCACTATTAAATTTATTTTAATTATTAGTTTATTTATAATTAAATTGTAGGGGAGATTTTAGAACTAACAAATGTTTCTTCTTATTTCAATTTATGTAAAATAATTTGTAAGGGCATAAGCCCAGCTTTTCTATTTTTTCTGTGGCCTGTAATTATTGTAGTGTAGTTTTCTTTCATTTTCTGGTTTTGCTGGTTTTTAGCGTAGACGCGTAAATCTAAAATAAATATTATTTTTATATAGAAAATTAATGAGGTTTTTCTCACATTAAAATTCACAAGTTTGTAATATTTAAACAACGATCATGTTTTCTCATTAAACAAGAAATTTAGTTTTATATATATAATTACGAAAAATACAAAGTTTTAACCAATTAAATTGGTAACCACGAGTTTTTCAAAAATAAAAGTTAAATTGATCTTTCCCTCGTAATTAATTACAACGCACCCGATAATCGAGATTTGTTGTGATAGTATAATAAAGATTAAAATTTGACTAGGACAAATTTAGAGATTGCAACTAGCATAGTTAGCATGGTAACTCTGGAATCTGAATCAAACTTCTCGAATGTAAGATTTCGAGGACGAGTCTAATTTCCATCTCGAAGTCTTCAACCTTTCAAATCCAGTCAAACCAAGGCAAGTACATTTTGTGTTAGTTTACAATTATTTAATAATCGTTTTATTGCAAGTTTAAACCACGATGCAACATGGAACTCTCTCTGAGAGCACTGACTGATTGACTGTTGGGTACTGGGGGAATAGTGTAATAATTATGACCACATCCAAAGTAATAACTTAGAACTGTATTAGCTTACCCCTCATACACACGGAGATAAGCCATATCGTATCAATAGGATACAACTGTACAACCCAAGCCGGTCATATTCATTGCCTATTCACATCACAATGTTTTAACTGCTAGAAAACTGTTTACTTCAAATTGTTTAAAAGTGCAAGATTCTATTATTATTTTAATTGTTAGATTATCATGAATTGTACTTTGCTCCCTCCTGACTGGAGATAGCATTTTTAGGGGATATTGAGGATGCTGAGCTGTTATACAACAGTTATTATAACCCAGTTCTGTACCCTGTGGTATTGCCAGAGTCCCCATTGGAGGACGCAGGACCTGAGGCCGACGAGCCGAACGCTTAGCTAGATTTTCTGTTTCCAGTTTGTTGCTTTGAAATTTTGGTTATTTGAATTCTGCATTTAATTCAGTTCTTCTGCATTCCAGCTGTATTTATTTTTAAAGTTGAATAAAGTTTTAAATTTCCGAATATTGAGTTGTGACAAATATTAAGATGTTGTTGTGATTACCTGCAATAGTGGATACAGCTTACTGCCGCCGTCTCAACAACGGTGCAGGCTGGGCATGATCCGGTTCGACCCAATTATTTGGGATCGGATCGTGACAGCTGAAGTGCTAGGGATCGGACGGTGGTATTGAAACTGACTTCAGGGAAGTCTCTGACGCTTCAAGACGTGAAACATGTACCAGTTATTGCAAAGAACCTGATCTCTGGAGGCCTACTCTATAACGCATGCCTAAGGATGGATATCAATGATGGCCATATAGTGATATCCATAAAATGAACCTACTTCGGAAAAGCCTTTTATACTAAAAGGATGTTTAAACTTCAGCTTGTAACTCGGTCTAATGAAATTAATGCAATCGCTCATTTTGATTATACTCTTGAGTTGTGGTATAATAGACTAGGACATGTTGATTGTAAAATAATAAACAAAATGTCTAGTCTAGGACTTATTTCCAAATGTAGAGGTAAGGTAGAGAAATGTGAAGTGTGTGCTCAGACGAAGATCACAAAGAAACCCTTTCATCGGATTAATCGAAGTACAGATCTTCTGGAGTTGGTACACTCTGATATCTGTGACTTCAAACAATTCTCTACAAAAGTCGGGATGAAGTATTTCATAACCTTCATCGATGACTTCTCAAAATATGCTTTCATCTACTTGCTGTAGTCTAAAGACGAATCGTTCGAGAAGTTTAAAGAGTTCAGGGCCGAAGCTGAACGGCAAACTGGACAACAACTCAAGAGATTAAGAAGTGATCTAAGAGGAGGGTATCGGTCTCATGAATTCGCATCGTTCTGCAAAGAACATGGAATCATCAACGAAACTACTGCTCTGTATTCTCCTCAATCTAACGGAGTAGTAAAAAGGAAGAACAGAACATTGATAGAAATGATAAACTCAATGTTGTTGACTTCGGGTCTTCCAAAATGCTATTGGGGAGAAGCTGCATTGACGGCCACTTTTATTCTGAATAGAGTATCGTATGCAACTTCTGACATCACTCCTAATGAACTCCGGTTCAAAGTCAGACCTAACTTGAATATCATTCGAGTGTAGGGATGTCTGGCATATGTAAAGCTCCAAAATCTGAAGATTCAGAAGCTCAGGACAAGGACTACGAAGACGATCTTCTTGGGATATACCGAGAAGAGTGATGCTCGAAGATTTCTTGATATAGAATCAAATCATATCATTGAATCTCACGACGCAGAATACTTTGAAGATAAATTTGCAACGCACAAGAACATTGTTCTTGCGGACATTCCAGAGAATAATGAGGGTGCGCAGGAAATTGAAGTTTCTAATGAGAACGTAGTCCAAGAAGAAGTTGTTGTAGAGAAAACAACACTTCAACCAGAACTCGTTGAGCCGTCAACTAAGGGAGTGAGAAGACCGAAGGACTTCGGAGATGACTTTGTCACCTATCATGTGAAAGCAGATCCGCTTACCTATGATGAGGCGATGAAGACCAGAGACGTTGCTTTCTAGAAGGAGGAGATCGATAATGAAATTGATTCAATCACCTCCAAAACACTTGGGTATTGGTTGATCTTCATGAAGGAGCGAAACACATCGGATGCAAATGGATCTTCAAGAAGAAGATGAAAGCAGATAGAACCATTGACAAGTTCAAGGCTATGCTAGTAGCCAAGGGGTTCTCTCAGAAGCAGGGGATCGACTACTTCGATATTATTGCTCCAGTAGCCCGGATGATCACCATCAGAATGTTAATTGCACTCGCAGCAATACATAAGTTGGTGATACATCAGATGGATGTAAAGACAGCATTTCTGAATGGCGAGCTGACCGAAAAGATTTACATGCAACAGCCAGAAGAATTTGTCGTCAAGGGCCTTAAAGACGAAGTCTGCAAGTTGGTGAAATCCGTGTACGGTTTGAAGCAGGCTCCCAAAATGTGGCATGAGAAGTTTGACAAGGTCATAAGGTCAAATGGCTACAGGGTCAGCGAAACGGACAAGTGTGTTTACACGAAGTTCGCTGATGGAAGAGGTATAATCGTTTGTCTGTACGTGGACGACATGCTGATCCTAGGTACAGATATTGGTTGTGTCACGGAGACAAAGAAGTTCATCTCGACCAAGTTCAGTATAAAGGACTTGGGGGAAGCTGATGTGATCTTTGGAATCAAGATCCGGACGGACACTGGACTGGCGTTGTCACAGTTTCATTATATTGAGAAGATGATCACACGCTACGGGTATCAGGATCTTCCAGTGATCGATACACCTTACAGGTGTGACCTGAAGCTGAAGCCGAATTCGAGGGAAAGCGTCAGGCAGCTGGAGTATACAAGCGTCATCGGGAGTTTGATGTACGCTACTACTGCCACTAGGCCTGACATAGCTTTCGCCGTGGGAATGCTGAGTTGATTCACGAGCAACCTAGGTATTGAGCACTGGAAAGTTGTGAAACAGGTAAATGAGATATTTCAAGAAGACTCAGACATATGCACTGCACTACAGCAGAGATCCGTCAGTAGTAGAAGGCTTCAGTGATGCTAGCTGGTGCTCAGAAGTGGAGAGCGAGAGATCCACAAGTGGATTCATTTTCTCCATGGGTGGAGCTGCTATATCGTGGAAGTCGAAGAAACAGACTATGCTCTCTCGTTCCTCCATGGAATCTGAGTTCTTTGCACTTGATTCCGCAGCAGAAGAAGCATAATGGCTTCGGGGGCTCATGTATGATCTTCCATTGGTTGGGGCGCAGATATTGACGATACCTATATACTGCGACAACCAGGCGACTGCTGCAGTTGCATCAAATGACCTCTTCAACGGGAAGAAGAGAACTGTGTGACTAAAGCGTAGGCTAGTTCACGATCTCATCAAGAGGTGTCATTGCAGTGATTGATATTCGGAGTCAGGAGAACCTGGCAGATCCGTTCACAAAGGGCCTCAAGTGCCAGCTGGTCGACGACACAGCAAGTAAAATGGACTTGAAGACATTCTAATATTGTGTTATTGTAATCCTGCCATAAAGTTTTATGTTATTAGTTCAAAGAGAAATCTACTAGGCATCTAGTTTTTGGTTCAAGGGAGGACCACTAACTAGGAAAATATCAGGAACAGTGGGTACATGTCATCTGGGACATGGAAGGGATACGGACCCACAACCATTGTTGTCTACTATATATTTTCTGCGGAGAACAGATCATGTGGAGAAGATGACTTAAATGCCTTAATAAGTTCTCAGGCAGAGTGAATGTATGTCGTGCTTTACAGGAAGCACGGTAGCACAGCACTACAAAGGAGTGTTAACTCCATGCTACAGTAGGGTGACTCCACCATGAGGTTCCCATGTAGGGGTAATGCCTCGATTTTGCGAGCCAAGTCACAGCGGCGTAGCACTGCATATAGGCAGGTAGCCTAATGTTGTATAATTAAAGAGCTGTGGACAGCACTACAAAGGGGACGGTGTCCTCATGTTACAGTAGCATGACACCACGATGAGGTACCCAGGTAGGGGTAAAGCCTCGGCTACGCAAGCCATGTCATCGCGGCGTAACACCGCAAGGATGCGCAAGGCTTCATTGTTGGGTAGTTTGGCACTACATAGAGGCTTGTGACCTCATGCTACAGTAGTATGACACAACGATGAGGTACCCAGGTAGGGATAATGTCTCAGCTTTAAGCCATGTCATAGCGGTGTAGCACCGCAAGGAAGCGCAAGACTTCATGTCATGTCTCTTTTATAAAGAACTCACCTAGAGTGTATGAACAAAGATAGTAGGTCGTCTCTTGAGGGTAAACTTGTAGACGACCAAAATACATACACCGAAACCAGACTGACACAGGACCTTTAATATGCAGCCAAAAGCACATGTGACTACATTGTGTGAGTGAAAAGAATTGCAGCTATGGTGCATAATTCAAGGCTTAGTCCATTTTTGTATTATACTGTTGTTTGACCCATGCGAAAAGATTCAAGTCGTCAGCGACATCTATCATAATGCATGATGGACAGTCACTGTGGAGAACACTCAACCCATATATATAGAGATATGGGGGGGATTGTTAGTGTTTGGCCTTTAAGACTAGAAATATAGTCCCACATTGCCTAGGCCAAATGGTTAGTATTTCTATATATAAGCTTTGCTTGTGTTGAGAGATGCACATGAGGTGTGGAGAGGCACATGAGTGCCATGTGACGGTGTTTTTCTAGTGGAAAGAAGGCAAACTCCACTAAGAAAGCATTTATGCTTTTTGTCATGCTCTTGGAATTAATTCCTTATGAGCTAAGCCCCGTAGGGGCTTAGAGACTAGGACTCGGACTCATGGACTCATAAGGCGTAATGTGGCGTACTTTATACTTAGCACGTCAGCATCGTCGCTTCGCTAGGCGCATAGTGCGCTTATGTTGCGCGAGCCTCTGCGATGCCGATCGTGCGTCCGTTCGCGTGGCCAGTTCGCGCGCCCGTTCGCGCTGTCAGATTACGCGGTCAGATGGCGCGGCCAGTTAGCGCGGCACATTCGCGAGGCCAGTTCGCGCGGACAGTTTGTGCAGTACGTGCAATGCGCGTTGTCCGTAGGTGCACGCGTACGCAGTTGACGCAAATTGTTGTAGCGCGCACGTCATGTCTGTTCATGATCTGAACAGTTACAAAACGATTCCTCCTTTTACGGACCTATATTACCACATCCCGAACGTTTCGTAAACTGGGCGGTTATTGGACTAACACTATATAAGTTTCTCTCTTCTCTCTTATTCAATCAGTTCATTCTACAAGTTCCTTACGAAATTCAGAGAGTAGAGAAGAGAGAAACAGAGAGAAGAGCGCGCAGTTATGTTCATCCGAGGAATCAGAAGAGCATTTCAACATAGTGTTCCAAAAGTTCATCTTAGAACTTGCTGGTTCCTGGGAGCTGTTCGTGTGGGGCGAATCTAGCTTTGAGCAACGGTGATCCGTCGCCCCAACAGGCTTTTTTCTTCTTTTGTTCATCTCTTCTCCACGTGTAACTCGTTCTTTGATCTAATCAGAAACTTTTTACGGAATTTTGTCGTTGCTGCTACGAAATTCATTTGCCATCTTCGAAGTGTTACATTTGATTTCGTCTTTCTGAATCCTCCGGGATCTCAGTTGTGCACCTTCCTCGAAGTGTTGCCAAAATCTGTTTTTCATCTTAAAATCACGCCCCGGGACTAACAAAATGTACTCTATCATGGTTAACCGATAGGTCGGACATTACCAATTATTGTCTTAGCTAACATTACAAGGGTCGCCACAAAGTTTTTGAAAATGAAATGCCTTGTTCCTACGTCCCATGATCCTCTAAAGCAACTTCCAAACATTTCCTATGATGCTTAAGTAGATCTTGATATCTAGCCCCAAAAATAATAAAAATGTCACAGAATGCGGTTCTTACAGAAATTGAGACATGAACTCGGCTTTAAATTTTAAATAGGAGACGAGGGGTAAAAACCATAAATATTCAGATTTGATCCTTGATCTTGCAGTTTTACAGTGTTGTGTGACTTCAATTCTCTATGTTGGTGCCAAATTCCAATGAAGATAGCTAAGCATGAGGTGTCATAAATCCAAGGTGGTCAATTAGCAAGTAGGTAGACCTACCTTTTGAATATGCAATTTAAGCTCATTCCGCCGAGGAGCACCCTCCAAGTTCCCCTGAACTATAAAGAGTCTAGACGAAGAGATAAGATGACAACCTTTTTTTTCCTTAGGAAATGTTTGGCAAGTAAATTAACCTTTAATTTCTTGAAGAGCAAACTGAATATTAGCCGATTGTATTTTTGTCTTACTAGAAAATTAGATAGGGTAGTATGCAAGGATTATAAAATTATATCACAAGAAGCTTGATGACACACAATAGGATGAAAGAGCAAGGGTAAATAAGAAACGGTAACTAGATAACAGAACTTAGATGGAGTAGAGTCGTTACTCTTTAAAGATAGAAAGACAGAAAATATTAGAACAAAGGGTAAGAAACTAATGTATTTTGGATTAATATGCCTACTTGTAGGACAAAACTAAAAATAAGAACTAAACTCCTGATATTGGAAGGACAAAGTCAATACTATATAAAGATAGAACGATAAGGAAAGAACATAAATATAGAATAAGAAACTAATGTATTCTAGAACAATGTCTATTAGTATGAAGAAAGTAGCCAACAAGATTCTTGGAGAATCTGAAGGTGGATTGAAAAGAACGGTGGAAAGAGGAGGAAACTTAAAAGGTTGCTAATGCAAAAAAAGAACATCATACAAATACAGTAAAAACTTTAAAAAGGCAAAACAGCATATGTTAAAACTAAGAAAGCACTGAGTGAAGTTAAAGATCTTTTGAGTGTTAACAAATTGTGTTGGCAGTAACAAAAAATAAGGTTTGCCGCCCATCCCCCCATATGGACCGGAGGACCGAGGAAGGGTCGGGCGAAGGACATTAGCTCAATGCTTATACCTTTCCCCCGCCCGTTTCATATTTTCATTATGTCCTTTCTAATTAATCAATTGTAGAAAATCAAAATATGTAATTCATTAGAACCACCCCTCCCTCCCCCACCCCCCACACCCCAACCCCCCATCTACAAAATCAGTCTACGTAAGTAATTCATAAGTTAGGAAGTTTAATTTAGATTGTGTTCTTCACTTACATCGTAGCATGAGTTAAGACTACTCATTGATTTACTTAGTCCACACCTATGTTCGAACTTCTTGTTAGACAACATCAAAGTGAACCACCATTTTTTTCCATAATGTCTTCATGCTCGTTATTTGATGAAAATATAATAAATGAATAGTTCATTCAATGAATGTTACTATTGGATTTCCTATCATAATTGAGCAGCATATTATACAACCATTATATTAGGATTGTCAACTAACAACAAGTTACTATTGAAGAAATGGTCTCTTTATGGAAGTAATTCATAACTTAAAGTTCAGATTAAGATTTTTATAATTGAAAGTCGCACAATACCAACCATGCCATCAAATTGTCTGGCTGAAGTCCTAATAAACCAATCTTCCAAACCAAATTCAAGAAAAAGAAATTGATTCTAATAAACTTCATAGATATTAAAAAAAGACCTTGCGTAAGGGGGGAACTTTCTGGCACTGGGCGACCCTTTTTTCACAGTTTTCGACAAAGTATAGCAAAATTTCCAAATATAACCATAAGAATTACTCATTAGCGAACTACCTAGAAAAGTTATGTGTATAGCTTCTTATTTTAAACATGAAACATATATGTGATTTTAATCCATTTGAAAAACTTCTAACGTATTATTCATTTGAAATAGCTTATAATCGATATACGTTACATCATTCTCCTTGTATAACTGAACATATGAAAGATTCCTCGTTAATAAATTAAAAAATTACTTAAATACCCCAAACTATCACATTTTTTCACTTTAATACCTTGTATTTAATCAAATATATACCCTACACAAAAAGACCATAATGCCCTTATAACAACAATAATAATAATAATAATAATAATAAGAAGAAGAATAATAATAATAGAATAATAATTTAATTAAAAATACAATACAATAATATTTTTCCTTCCACCCTTTGTTGTTAATCTCGAACATACATGATACGTATTATAGAATACGATACAAAAGGTTTCCGATCTGAATCGTATAGATGTGTCAGATTTGCTAAAAATCGTATAATACGTTTTTGTATCATCCGATGTGATATGTTTTTATTTTCTTCTTTTAACTTTTTTATGTTTCCTTTTTTCCTTGTCTATTTATTGGCTTTCTTCTCCTTTGTTTTTGGATTTCTTTTTCTTGTGTGTTTCATTGACTACTATTTCTATTATGGAACTTATGCTTGTGAATGGGTAAATTTATGGATGTTAGGAACTTGTGGTAGTTGTCTAACTTGTGTTTTACTTTTACTTTTAGTTGTCAACTTTATAATGAAGGTTACTTAGATGCTTAGTGATACTATTTATTGTTGTTTAATATGTTCAACTTATCCATATATGTTATATTAATTAGCCTATGTATTTGTAAATGGGATAATGTATCTTATGATTCACGGTATGATTCGATACATGATACAATAATCGAGTAAACTGACATACATTACGTATCGTGGTATCGTAGTATCGTGGTATGACAACCTAGCTCCCACCTTCATAATCCTAATCCATTATGATTCTCATCCCCACTCCGCCCACCACCATCGGACACCATCATCACCATTGCAGTCGAATCACCATGTTGGAGACGGCTCTTATTAGTATTCGAGGAAGGATTATAATAAGACTGACGACTAGATCCGAAGATGAGACCACATATACATGGAATTATATCAACCATACCTTCAAATGACATATACATGGAATCAATAGAAGAGTTTGGAAGGCTTCATTATTTTTGGGATTCAACCACTCCATTACGCACGTGACTGCATATACATGGAACCCGATTAAGGATCTTGGAGAGGTTTAATTGTTTTGGAATTCAGCAATTCCATGTGGTTATGCACTCGTGGCTTACCTGGTATGATAAAAAAGAGCTGCATCTACTTCACCAACAATGATAAGGAACCTTTGGTAGGGGCGGGACGGCTAACAATGACGAGTGGGGGCTACGTGTAGGTGGAATGAGATTGGGTTAGAGATGAATCTACTTCACTTTTTTTAACTTTTTATGAAAACAAAGAAGCTTTTTTATTTAATTGGTATCAAAAGAATCCTAAATAGTCACATGTTTTGCACATGACCCTTAAGTATGATGGGAGGCTAATGGAGGTAGTAGCTTAATTTTTTTTTAAAGGTTTATTATATTAACTGATTTAAAAAATAGTTCATGGTAATGAAGTAAAAAAAAAGTGATACTTCAGGATATTTAAGTAAAAAATAGCCTTAAAAAGTTTCACTTTCTAGATGGAGTTAAAGGGCTTATATTAGTGGAGTTTTATGTTAAATAACTTTGTATCCTGATGCGAGCGCACCTGGCGCCGCATCTTCCTCGGGTGGTGGAGGCGTCATCACGTACGCACGTCGCAGGAGACGCGGAGGAGCCGTTTAGGCATTTTATTTATTTTATTTCTATTTTAGTCATGGAGGGTTATTTTGGTCTTTCACCACAAATAATCCTCCTCTTTGCTTTTTCTATATATATTAGGTCTAGCCGTCTTTTATTGCTCATGCTTGTATTGAGAAGAAACTCTCAAGCGTCATTCAGAAGGATTTAGACTTTGTCCGTCCATCAAAGTTGGGAGTTTGTTCTTTTCTCTAATAAAGATCGTTCTTTTCCTTCTATTTCTATTTTTCTATAAATTATTTGTGAATCGATCTGGTCGATTCACATCATATCCCTTGCACTGAAATCCAGGTTCCACCTTCAAATAGGTGTTTCCTTGGTAATTCCAATCAGAACTAGAGCACATGAACAGTAAACTAAAACTATTAGGCAACATCAATAACATTGTATCATCAAATAGAGCATTCGTGCTCAATGAGCAAGTGTTTTAAAAGGTGCGAGACACACACTAAGCACTAGGGTCCTCTAGAGCCTAGGCATGAAATGCACGAAGAGGCTTGGGCTCAAAGAAACAAGGTGCAGATATTTAGATCTTTTTTATAAAAATATAGTCTAAACAAAGTCATATTATACCTAATCAATACAACATTATTGAAATACTAAAAAGTGGAGTACAGATGACAAAAGTTAACAACCAAGGAAGCATGGACACTACAAAGGTAACAACCTAGGGAGCATGAACACTCCAAAAATGTGGGTCATCTCGTGTCGGACACGTATTGTCCACGTACCGGATACAACACTACAACATAAACGCTCCAAAAAAAACTAGGGCACACACAAATAGATATTGTGTCTGTGTCGCCATGTCCTTAACGGGCCGCGTCATATTCGTGTTCGTGCCACATAGATAACAATTAAACATTTATCATCAAAACTCGATAGAAATTATCAAATTTTATAATAACCATAGTAGGAAATTATAACAAACCAAAAAAAATTATTATCCATATGATCATCTTCATACAAATGGGTTCAACTGGATTGGGTTGGATTAGAATTAAGTGTGTAAACGGGTATAGGTTAAAAAAAAAGGGGTCTGAACTGTAGGTAAACAGGTATGAACTACATAGTTCAGGGTCTAAACTCTAAAGACTCTAAACCGGTCTGGGAATCAGGCTTTAAACGAGTCAGGGTCGATAGGTAAACCATTCTGGTTTATAGGTAAAATGGGTCAGGGTCAATAGGGAAATGGGTCTGGACGTTCAAGGTCTTAATGGGTTGCGTCTAAAGTGCAAGTTAAGTAAGAAGTCAGGAAGAAGCAGAAGCAACATAACCGTTAGGTAGTTGGTGGTGATGGACCCAGGTTGAAGCGGCGGGGTGAGAACTACGATGTGAGATCTACAACGGCATTGCGTGCGAGATCCGTGCAACGATGGATGTATGTGGTGGAGCGGTAGATACAGAATGAATGATAGAGGAGGTGGAGGACCACTGAGATACGAATTTGCAGTTTGTGGAGGCAAGATGAGATTGATGCTGGGTGGTGGGTCATCTGGAAGTTGTATAGGTGGGTGGCAGCTAGTATAGGGCTAGGGTTAGTGTTAGGTTTTGGGCGCTATGCTAGGGCTAGGGTTTGGAGAAGAGAAAAGAAGGGTATGGTTTAAGGTTTATGGAGGAAGAAGAGCTAGGTTTTTGAGAGGCAAGAGAGGTAGGTTAAGGGATAACCATGCTCTGATACCATCTTGAGAAGTTGGCTCAGCATAATGGACATAATTCAGTAAGAAAAAGCGAGTGCAATATATAGGAGAGAATGGGCCTTCTTCCATCGAAGTTCCCTCATGTGAACTAAACTAAGGCTAATAAAGACAATGTAAAAATGTACACAGAGAGTTATCGACTACAGATCATATATGTGGTTTTCATCCATCTGAACAGCTTCTAATATTGTATCATCATTTGAAATAAGCTTATAAGCATTCCATTCCAGACATTACTTGTACCATTCTCCTAGTATAATATAATACAACATATCAAAGCTTTCTCATTAATTAAAGAATTAAGTTTTAACTAATTTTATGTTTAAGAACGAAATCCCGCTTCCACCTTGAACTAGGCAATTCCTTGGAATTCCAATCAGAATTAGAATTGTACGAATGGTATACTAAAGAGTAGTAGGCAAACATCCCGAACATCACTGGATCATCCAATAGAGCATCTGTGGTGCTCACCGGGCTATAAAAGCAGACGTGGCAGCAAAATGGGGCTGATGCACCAAAGTGGGAGCAGTCCCATAGTAGGTCATCTTCCACAACGCCTTGTGCTTCACCAAGAAGTTATAACTCCTCGGCAACTGGTTGAACGGCCAAGGAGTATGTTCAGTCCACAAATCTGTCACAAACACCTACACCAAGAAGTTATAGTAATAATACTGATGATAATAATCAACAAGTTTCCGCACCTGATACTCATCACCAAACTCCTGATTGAAAGCAGACTTTATGGCCTCGGCGGAAGCGCGGTGACCGCCGCCGGTGTCGCTCATCAAGATCAAGACTTTCTTGGCTGTCGCGGAACGCGGACCGTTGGTGGGGACGCCGCCGCCGTCGTCCTCCCCGGTAGAAGAAGGAATACTCGCTCCTCCCTCGCCGGAGTCCTCGTCCGTACTGGAGGAGGAGGAGGAGACGCCGACGGAGGCAAAATTAAAGCCAAGGGGGATGCGCTCGCAGTGGGTCTGGACGAAGCGGTTGAAGTCGTTCCAGAGGTTGGAGGTGATGGAGGCTCTGGGATTGGGATATTTTGTGCGAATGCGGCGGCGGAGAGAGGGAGAGATGCTGGTGGTGGAGTTGAGAAGAGAAGGGGCTTTGGGGGTGAAGGGGAGGGATGGGATGTGGTAGAGAAAGTCGACGACGGAGAAATGTTCTTGGTGGATGGAAGAAGAAGAAGAAGAAGAGGAGAAGAGAGAAGGCATTTTTCTTCTTTCGGGGTGGAGCTGTTAAGGAAGAACAAGGGCGCGACCTTGACAGTGTAAGCGAGATGAATTGGGGGATGGAACCATCGGTTTGGCCAGGGGTCTCGGAAGATGAAGCACGGGTTTTGCAAGGTGTTTATGGCGTGGATACGGTGGATTTGCCTGCTCTTTTAGCACTGCTAACACATTCAACCCATCTACAAATGAGGGAAGGGTTGTGTTCCAAATCCCCACCGTATAACCAAATTGATCAATCTTGGGTTTTAGAAAACGTACAAGAGGGCGGAAGTAAGAGACTGTGTGCATATACATCCTCCACCGGCCATTTTCGTCGTCTGGTTCTTGTGGTCGATATAAAATAGGGGCGTCTCCAACCCTATTATGAGTTTAAAAAAAATGTTTGCCATATAGAAATGACAAACTTTCATTTAAAAAAAAATTCAATACAAATGTAGAATAAATCATGAAGTTGACATGGCAAGGACAATGTGAAGTTGGTTGTCTAGATCTAGACAATGCACTTCCCAATGTCAACATCATCAATTATGAATATAAATATTTATAAAAATGAAGAAGTTGAGGAGTTGTCTTGGAAGTTGGAAAAAATACTTTTTATTGTCTTCTCAATACTTTTGCATTGAAGAACACTTTTTTATCTCATTGTCTTGTGTGAATATCATCTTGCCACATAGGAAAGACATTGTCTTGTGTCTCATGTCGCATAGGAATCATAACACAAAACAAGACAATAGGGTTGGAGATGCTCTAAAATGGAGCAAACATTCCATTTCTACCTCCTATTAGCTGACCCCTCCTCCAGGAATGAGGTCATCCCACATCTCATTTTTCTAAGAGTATCTCCAACCCTATTGTCTTGTTTTGTGTTGTGATTCCTATGTGGCATGAGACACAAGACAATTTCTTTCCTATGTGGCAAGATGATATTTACACAAGACAATGAGATAAAAAAGTGTTCTCCAATGCAAAAGTTTGAGAAGACAATAAAATTACTTTTTTTCCAACTTCCAAGACAACTTTTCCACTTCTTTCTTTTTTTATAAATATTTTTATTCATAATTGATGATGTGAAAGTAAAGCATTGTGAAGTCTATTGTCTAGATCTAGACAATCAACTTCACATTGTCTTTGACATGTCATTGCCATGTCAACTTCGCCATTTATTTTATATTTGCATTGGAGAAGGAATTTTGAAATAAGAAGTGGTGATTCCTATGTGGCAACCATTTTTTTTCAAACTCACGATGGGTTGGAGATGCTCTAAAGGATGTGGGCAGAAGTGAACCTTAATGACGTCACCAGCCTCACACGCGTATAGAGTGGTGTTGGCTTCCTTCTTCATGTGCTTGCCGTCAATCTCGAGGAGGTTGATCAGCATGAGGGGATGGCGTCGGAGACTGATGGTGAGCTTTGTCGTTGCATCTGTGATTATGTGCTCCTAGAGGAAGGGATCAGGGTGGAAGAGTAGGGGCGAACGACACCAGCGATGAGGAGTCAATTGTAGGAGCTGTGCTTGGCAGGGAGGCATAACTCCAATGAGGAATCAATGTTGCTCATGTTTGAGTGGGTGGAGTTGCCACGGGTTTGGGAAGACGAAGCACGGGTTTTACAAGGTGTTTATGGCATGGATACGGTGGATTTGCGTGCTCTTTTAGCACTGTTAACACATTCAACCCATCTACAAATGAGGGAAGGGTTGTGTTCCAAATCCCCACCGTATAACCAAATTGATCAATCTTGGGTTTTAGAAAGCGCTAGGGCATGTTTGGTTCAACGTATTAGAGGGCAGAAGTCAGAGACTTTGTGCATATACATCCTCCACCGGCCACTTTCGGTGTCTGGTTTCTTGTGGTCGATATAAAATGGGGTGTCTCCAACCCTATTGTGAGTTTAGAAAAAAAAATGGTTGCTACATAGGAATGACAAGCTTTCATTTAAAAAATTCTTCTCCAATACAAATGTAGAATAAATCATGAAGTTGACATGACAATGACATGGCAAGGACAATGTGAAGTTGGTTGTCTAAATCTAGACAATGCACTTCACAATGTCCACATCATCAATTATGAATAGAAATATTTATAAAAAAATAAAGAACTGGAGGAGTTGTCTTGAAAGTTGGAAAAAAATACTTTTTATTGTCTTCTCAATACTTTTGTATTGGAGAACACTTTTTATCTCATTGTCTTGTCTGAATATCATCTTGCCACATCGGAAAGACATTGTCTTGTACCTCATGTCACATAGGAATCACAACACAAAACAAGACAATAGGGTTGGAGATGCTCTAAAATGGAGCAAACATCCCATTTCTACCTCCTATTAGCTGATCCCTCCTCCAGGAATGAGGTCATCCCACATCTTCATTTTTCTAAGAGCATCTCCAACCCTATTGTCTTGTTTTGTGTTGTGATTCCTATGTGGCATGAGACACAAGACAATTTCTTTCCTATGTGGCAAGATGATATTCACACAAGACAATGAGATAAAAAAAAGTGTTCTCCAATGCAAAAGTTTGAGAAGACAATAAAATTACTTTTCCCAACTTCCATGACAACTTTTCAACTTCTTCCTTTTTTTATAAATATTTTTATTCATAATTGATGATGTGGAAGTAAAGCATTGTAAAGTCTATTGTCTAGATCTATACAACCAACTTCACATTGTCTTTAACATGTCATTGCCATGTCAACTTCATAATTTATTTCATATTTGCATGGAGAAGGAAATTTGAAATAAGAAGTGGTGATTCCTATGTGGCAACCATTTTTTTCCAAACTCACAATGGGTTGGAGATGCTCTAAAGGATGTGGGCAGAAGTGAGCCTTAATGACTTCACCAGCCTCACACGCGTAGAGAGTGGTGTTGGCTTCCTTCTTCATGTGCTTACCGTCGATTTCGAGGAGGTTGATCAGCATGAGGGTAGGCCTGTCATGGTAGACCGAAAATTCGTATTCGACCCGTATTCGAACCAAAATATCCGAAATTTCGGATACGGATACGGATTCGGATATCGGATGCGGATACGGTAAGTGTCATATCCGAACCAATAATATCCGAACCAATAATATTTAAATTATTTAACAAATTTAAAATATATTCAATGTATGCATAGGACTATTAGTTATATGTGCTTGTGTGGAGAATTTTGGGTGCAAATGTATTCAATGTATGTATGAAAATCTGCTGCTTATAATATTTCAATGTAAAAATTTGTACATATATCTGACAAAATCTGTTGTTCCAATGTAGAAATCTGCACATATATCTGACAAAATCTGTTGTTCCAATGTGGAAATATGCTGTTTCTAGACAAAATTTGTCGTTTTAATGTGAAAATCTGTTGTTTCTTGACAAAATCTGCTGGTTCTGATCTTTTTTCTTTCCTTTTTAAATATTTTTTTTGTAATCTTATTGGTTCGGATATTATCCGATATTCGTTAAAATTATCGATAACGGATACGGTAGCCAAAACTTCTATCCGATCGGATATCGGATAGTTATCGGATATATCCGATAGTCAATGGTTCGGATATGGGAATGTCAATATCCGACCAATAAGCTACCATTGACAGGCCTACATGAGGGTATGGCGTCAGAGACTGATGGTGAGCTTTGGCGTTGCATCTGTGATGATGTTCTCCTAGAGGAAGGGATCAGGGTGGAAGAGTAGGGGGTGAACGACACCAGCGATGAGGAGTCAATTGTAGGAGTTGTGCTTGGCAGGGAGGCATAAATCCATAGTGGATCGACGGCAGAGGAAAACGAGAAAGCAATGTTGCTCGTGTTTGAGTGGGTGGAGTTTCGAACCTACGTGGAGAACAACCCCGAAGTGCGACAACGCCATCTGTGTGCCAGAAAAGCTCGGGGAGAGGATGAAGGCCATTCGGGAGGTCAAAGAAGATCGGGAGCCAGAAGAGAAGCTATTATCCAGGGGAAATCTGAGTTCAAATCGAACTCGGTTCCCCAGGCCGTGTTCGGTCCGAACTCGATCCAGGGGTTCCAGGGAGCTTCTGTTTGCCGTTGTTGGCAATTTCTCATAAACACTAACTCGAGGAGAGTTCGACAAGATTTCGGTCGGACTAGCTGAAGGGTGTTTTATACATCGTTGGATCGTATCCTGTGGTCCAGTTTAGCTACGGGATTGGGAGTTATATATTAGGTTTTTCTAACCCTAATTTTGTGAGTAACACGGTAGCAATAAGAGAGAAAAGGAGACAACAGTGCTTGTGCAACTTTAGGAAGGAGAAAGAGAGATTGGAGGCCGTTTTGGGAGGAGATCAATTTGGATAATCTTTCATTGTCTTCTTTCTTCGTGGTGTAGTCCATTTTCTGTTCCAATAGTTGTAGTGATCCGTTTGGATTAGGGAGGAGCTTGTAGAGGGTGTAATCTCTTTATTCTATTAGTGGAGATTTTTTCGAGTTAGACTATAATCGTCCCGTGTTTTTTCACGAAAGGGATTTTAATATCAAAAATCTCTGTGTGTGCGTACAATTATTTCTGTGTGGTTTGGTCTTTGGTTTTGTGCGTTGTATTGCTTGGTTCTCTCGCATGCTTTCTAGTTTGGGGAAAGGTTTTTTCGATTCTTTCTTAATACATGATATCATATCTTTGGGTTCAGAGAGGTGTCAGGAGTTGGCAGTTAAACCAGCAGAGATAGACACGAAGTCGGTGCACATGGTAAACCTAAATGGTTCCAATTATCATTATTAGTGGAGCAAGATAAAAGATTTACTATTTGTCAAGAAGCTACAACTTCCAGTATTTGTGTCTGAGAAGCCCAATAAAAATCCAATGAGAACTAGAACTTCGAGTGTATAAGGGTGTGTGGGTACATGTAGCAGTTTGTTGACGAGAACGTGTACAACCACGTTGCCAACATTGAGCATGCGAAGAAACTATGGGAGAAGATGGAATCTTTGTACGTGAAGAAGATCAGGGTAAACAAGCTATTTCTAATTTGAATGATGATGGGTCTGCGGTACAAAGACGTTGCGTCTATTATGGAACACTTGAGTGAGTTCCAAGGCGTGGTTGACCAGCTATCCTCGATGGAAGTCAAGTTCGATGACGAGGTTTAGGGACTTTAGTTGTTTTGTACAATGCCAGACTTGTGGGAGATCGTACAAGTGTCTATGATCGCTTCTACCCTCGAAGGCATGGTAAATCTAGAGTTTGCCAAGAGCAGAGTACTGAATGAAGATATGCAAAGACGTTCTTAGGGCACTTCATCCATATCCCACTAAAATGCACTAATTTAAGAGGGTCGCGGAAGGGGCAAAAGATAGCGTCTAGGTGGTGGCAAAGACAAGAGCAAGGGCAAGTCCAAGGGTCGGTATGAGGAATTAGAGTGTTACCATTGTGGTAAGAAGGGCCACTATATGTCACGTACCAATCCTGTA